>JANHMN010000018.1:24402564-24429806 GCA_030674055.1 Rhabdomys pumilio | reverse complement strand
GTGTGTGTGTGTGTGTGTGTGTGTGTGTGTGTGTGTGTGTGTGTGTGAAAGAGAGAGACAGATACAGAGACAGGGATAGGGACACAGAGAGACACAGAACAGAGATACAGGGGACAAAGAGACAGAGACAAACAGAGAGGCACACACACAATCACAGAATATTATGAGAGACAGAGACAGACACATAGAAGGATACACTCGTGTGTGTGTGTGTGTGTGTGTGTGTGTGTGTGTGTGTGTGTGTGTATTTGCATGTGCATGTACCTGGCTTAGTGTAATACACTCATCATATATTGTCTAGAGCACAGATCAGTGCTGAAGGCTGTGAACACAGCCCCATGTAACTGAAATCCCATTTGTTCATCAGCTGCTCCTTGTTTCCTATCTCTTACGGCTATCATCTCTTTAGGGGAGTTTAATTATCTTAGATACTTTATATAAGCAAACAATGCAGTCTTTTTCATTTTTGATGGGCTTATCTCATTTATTGCAGTGTCTGTGAGGGATATCTGTATTTTTTTAAATATAGTTTAGCATTACCATTGTTTTTCAGAATGAATAATATTCCATTATAATTATATATTGTACTTTATTCACCTATCACCAGCAAATAGACATATACATGATTCCACTCCTGAAAACTGAATGAAGTCTCATTGAATTTGGTTCTATGTTTTTGAGATGCTTTCCTTGATTTTATCAGCTAAATAACAGGTAGTGGTACCTCTAGATTGCATTGCAGTTTGTTTTGTAAGGTTCTGAGGTAATCCCGTGCTTTTTCTTCTAGATGCTGCACCATTGTTCATTCCGCCCTGAAATGCACGATGGTCTGGTGTCAAGGATCGAATCTTTTGAAATATTTAATCTTGATTTATTTGATGTCTAAATTCACTTCTCCAAAGAGAAGTTTCATTGGCTCCCCAATTAAAGCACCAATTCTCTCAATACCATTTCAAAGCCTCTCAATTCCTGTTTACACTGGCTGGAAACAATTCCTCACACAGTGTTATCTATGCCCAGTTATACATTCATTTACATTTAAAACAATATTTGGTCTCCCATTCACACTCAAGTTTGTCCTCCTTATTCTAAAAATTGAGCTTACAGTTTGCAGGAAGTTTTCTTATATAGATACATTCCTTGGAAGACCCTTGCCTCTTCTCTTGCACTTCCTTCTGTGTCTTTCTCCTACCATGGTCCATAACTCCAGCTACGTAATCTACCCCCTCTATTTCAATACATAAGGTCTCCTCCAAAAACAAAGTAAACCAACCAAACAAATAGATACATTCCATGGTTTCGTATTTGTGTTCTATAGTAAGAAGTCTGACTGAATAGACACTGGAAAACCAAGCCATACATAGTTAGCTTTTACCTTAGCTATCCTTTAATTTAAGCTATGTTGCTATGATAAAGTCAGAGCTTTAAAATCAAAAGGAAAGAATAGATTCTGAATAAAATCTGTGTGGAAGCAACTATGGCTGTTTAATGAAGTTAACTGCACCTATGTTATTTTTTAGAGTCCCTTGCACTAACTTAGAAAGTGGACTGGTTTTATTGCTTTGGTTTTTTTTTTTCTTTTTTTTTTTCTGTTCTCTGCTCCTCCCTCAACAAGAGACATTTTCCCTCTAGAGAATAATAAATAAACAGAACTCTGGGACTAGATGAATACAGGCAGTATTATTTATTAAAGCAGCCAGAGCAACCTGTGGAGAAATTAGAGGCAAAAAGCAGCAAACTTGTAGATGGAATTTTTGATTCTCAAAGTGCATGCAAAAAAAAATGTTAAAATGCTTTCTTTGGGCATAATAACAAAAGTGAGAATGAAATTAAGCAGTGAGAAGGAAACAGTTGGAGTTCAGTAAAATATAATAACCGATTCATAACTAAGGGGTTTATTTCATTATGTGTGGCTCTAAATAGCATCTTCGCTTGCAGTCAGCTCATATTGTATACTCCTGAACATTTTTACAGAGAGAGACTGCAGACTAGTGTTGAACAAAGCTTTTTTTATACTACAAAAGCACATTTGTTCCTGCTAAATTTGAAAAATCCAGCCACATTACCTTTCTCTAAGGACTACCATTCTCTCACGTGTTCTAAATAACACATGGACTGTGGGCAAATGGGTTTGAACTCAACTTTCTTTGCTCTAGGATCTCCCTAGATCACCTAGGAAGTTCATTTGGAAAGGAGAAGGGTGTTTTCCACCAATGAGGAGAGACACAGTGTAGGCCACTGGTGAACTCTGCAGAGCATTCAGAACACACCATTTGCCATGTTAAAGGGAGGCCACTTGAAATCTTCAAGATCCTCTGTGTTCTAGGTCATGATTCCCAAGGATTATCAGTATAATACTTGGTTTTGACAATCTATGTATCTTCTTTTTACATGACTAGTCCCTCCATGATTTTATAGCTAATAAGTCCATTAAAGGAAGAATAATTATGGACATTAGCGAAGTCTTTGACTAAAACTTGACAGACTCCCATACTAGCACACATGAAGTTAGGTTCATATGATTCCAAGTAAATAAATAAATACTATAGACCTCAGAAATGCTTTTCGGCTAAGATGCCTAAAATATTTCCTTACAACTTTTACAATCAATTAAATTAGTTTTGAATGAGCACAGATACATGTGATGAGAATTGGAATTTTCATGGAGCCCCGGGTTGCTACTTCCCATTGGTCCCACCTGAATGCCATGGCATGTATACAGAAAGAACACTCAGTTAGCATCAACACTTAGGAGGCAGAGGCAGGCATAGTCTGCGAGTCTAGGGGAAGCCTGATCTGAATAGAGTCGTAGAACAGCCAGGTATACACGGGGAGACTCTGATATCTCAACAAAACAAAAATCCATCTCCTTACATCCTTCATTGGTCTTTACCTTCTATCTTGTTTGGAGCAGTATGTCTCCTACTCACTATGAAGTACATCTGAATTACCAGCCCACAAGCTCCCAGGACTCTCCTATCATCACTCATCACCACACAGTAGGAACACTACACAGCTTTACATGACTTCTTGGGATACAATGTCAAGACTTCCTGTGTATGTGGCAACTGTGCTATGCACTGTGGTCCCACTTTAACTCCAAAGCTATTCTCCTTATCTACCTGTGGAGAAAACTCACAATTGTCATATGAACCATGAAGAAAGAATGATATGGAGGTAACTGATTAAAGATGAGGCTCTCCTTCACAACTTGGTTTCATGATATTAAAATCTTTTTTTTTCTTTTTTTTTTTATTGGATATTTTATTTACATTTCAGATGCCAATCCCTTTCCCCCCTTTCCCCATTTCCCTTCCCCAGAAAACCCCTATCCCATGTCCTCCCTTTTCCTTTGGCTTTTATACAATTTTTTTAAATGTTAATCAAGGGCTTTATAAGTATGGTAATGCTCAATCAGAGGTGTAACCTAATATCCAACCTAGCTATGTAAACTGTCTTTGACTAGTGGAGACACGTGAACTTCTGCTTCCATGCCCCCTCTTTCTTTCTCTCTCTTTTTCTCTCTCATTACCGAGCTTCTCATCTACTTCATCTTCTCTCCTTACTCCATATTTTCCTCTCAGTGGTCCTTTCCATTTAGCTCCTCCTACATATTACCCTTCCTGTTAAAATAAAGTTTTTCTCTCAGAATACAACTAGAGCATAATTATTCCTATTTATACCACTGAGGTACAAGATAGTCTTAATACCCAGTCCATCCTTTTGTTGACTAGCCAGAACCTGTGCCGTCTCTCTTGACTAGAACACTTAGTTTTGAACCTGGATTTTTCTTGGCTTTAGAATGAATGTCAGCTGAGAACCCACCACTCAGATCTGGAGTATTACTCAGCTATTAAAAATAATGAATTCGAGAAATTTATAGTCAAATGGATGGATCTAGAAATTACCATCCTGAGTGAGTTAACCCAGTCACGGAAGAACACACATGGTATTTACTCACTGTTAAGCGAATGTTAGCCCAAAAACTTAGAATAGCGAAGACTCAACCCACAGACCACGTGAAGCTCATGAAGAAGAAAGACCAAGAGGGGATGCCTCAGTTCTACTTAAAACCAGTAACAAAAATACTCAAGGGAGCAATTATGAAAACAAAACATGGGACAGAAACTGAAGGAGGAGCCATCAGGAGATATTGAAATCTTGATCTCTCTCCTGCTTCATCCTTTCTCCTGACCTCAGTTATATCTATTTTAAGGGCTTTGTGGGACTTAGGCTGATGACCACCTTTGTCATATTCTTGTCTTTTCTATGATTTTGATAAATGCACTGATTCTTCTTGCACTTGTTTACCTAAAAGCATGAAACAATGTTCATGCTGACTACATTTTCCACAGTAAATTCAGTAAACACTTGAATTCATTCACTGGTAAGATAGTATGCACTCAGCAAGAGACATTGTGATATTTTGTTAAGGACATTTAGCCTTTACGTAGTGGCAACTTCATTTATGTTATATTTATGCTTTATTGTATTAACTCTGGGAATTGAGCATGTTCATCTTCCCTGTAACCAATCTGTCACACATTAGACTGTCCAGAAGATGAGCATTGTGGTATAAGATGTGTTAAAAATCAGAGTTTTTGAAAGGAAACAGAGACAATAAATGAAAGGATAAACTATTAGAGAGAGAGAGAGAGAGAGAGAGAGAGAGAGAGAGAGAGAAGGAAGGAAAGAAGGAAGAAAAACACCTTCATTTAGCCTAGTTGATCCTTTACAGCTGAATATTTTCAAGCACAGGAGTTTTACCTGAAGCAAAATTGAAGCAGTCTCTATAACTGTTTCCCTAATTAGACTTAGACTTGGGACAGATCTCGCTGACGCTCAGGAACACTATAAGGAGTGGACTACTAGAAGTGAAATTCTTTTTTTTTTTTTAATTTACTCTTTTTTATATATTCACTTTATATTCTACTTTCCTGCTCTCTGTCTTCCCCACAGGCACCCCTCCCTCATCCTTCCCCCACTCCCCCTCCTCTTCTCTACTAAGTGGGTTGGAGCCCCCTTGGTTATCACTCTGGCATAGAAGTGAATTTCTAATAAGAATCCTCACAGTGTCTGTATCAACATTATTCCTATAAGGGAAAATTGTGGAATATATCTCATTTTTTCATGAACAAGTGCATTGAAAATTATTTAATTGTTTGTTTATATTTTGACTGAATGGAATATCAAACCTCAGATGTCACAATACATATACTAGAATGGTACTCTACCACTGAGATAGATTCTTAGGCCCCCTAAAATCCTTCAGCAAAGTGACAATTCTAACTGTCTCCTTTATGTTTTGTGATATTTTCAGATGCTAACATCAAAGTAACAAATCACATGGCCTGAATTCTATCAATGTGTTGTGGGGTGTTAAAAGCGACTGGTGACTATCATTATGTACCAATTTTCATGTATTAATAAAATATTTAAAACACGAGATCCGGTGTAGTAAAACTAGAATAATATTGATTAAAGACAGAAATAAACAAGTGTTGATAAGGTTTTAAAACAGATATTTTACATCTTCTTATTAGTGAAGTATCTCTCTTCTGCAGGAATCAA
Organism: Rhabdomys pumilio; assembly: GCA_030674055.1. Taxonomy (NCBI): domain Eukaryota; kingdom Metazoa; phylum Chordata; class Mammalia; order Rodentia; family Muridae; genus Rhabdomys; species Rhabdomys pumilio. The sequence goes on along the minus strand of JANHMN010000018.1, from coordinate 24,424,235 downwards.
AACTTAATAATAATGCTTACATTCTAAAGAAACAACTATTCTAGCCAAATCTGAGTTGCAGTGTTATACATCATTTTACTTATAAGGCAGAATAAGTCCCTTATCTTGCATCATGGCAAGTGTACACTGAAGTCCTTATCCGATATTGAGATATATGGACATCATTTCAGCAAAGTATTTTTCATTAAATTTCTACACTCCAGTTTGAAACTGCACTGCCCAATGAATCTTGCTGTTGATGAAGGACAATCAGATTTGACTTATGATATAGAGGAAAAACATCGAATCATTTCAGTAGAGCTCATATTGAAAATGGAAAATGTCTACTTCCCTATTCTATAAAAAGCTTATTAGATCCACTCTACTAAGAGCAACCGATTTCATCCAATTGTGATGCCTAGCCTTTGATTCTCTGTGATTTATCAGGTCCCTAGCGATGGATAATTCAGGTTTGTGATGATTTACAGATGATTTACAGATGTTTACAGCCTTGTAATTGTTGTGTAGCAGTTTTCTCCAAGAGAAACCCTTGTAGAGAAGCTCCAGAGTCTGATATATTCAGAGGTAGATGCTCACAGCTAACCATTGATCTGATCAAGGGGTTCCCAATGGAGGAGTTAAAGAGACTGGGGGAGCTGAAAGGGTTTGTGACCCCATGAGGAGAGCAACAATACCAACCAACCACTTTTCCGGGGTCTAAACCACCAGCCTGGAAGCACATAGGGAGGGACCCATGATTCCATCTGTATATGTAGAATAGGATGGCCTTGTCCAGCACAGGTGGGAGAGGAGATCCTTGGTCCCATGAAGGCTGAACACTGAGGTGGGGGGAATTCGAGGGTGGGAAGGTGGAAGTGAGGATGTAGGCGGGGGTATATCTTCATAGAAGCAGGAAAAGGGGGATGGGATAGTGGGGGTGGGTGGTGGGGAGAATGTGGTAAGGGGATAAAATCTGAAATGTAAATATAATATAAAATAAAAGTTAAAAAAAAGGAAAAAAATCATTAATGGTATCGACATACCACTACTTAATGTTTTGGCATGGATTTAGTTTGTCATGTGAATGTACAGTATTCTTCTTATAAAAAGAATAAATTAATTAATAAAAAAATCCAGGATCTAAAGCAGGTGAACCATTCCATCATCTATGGAAGTTTTCTAAACTCAAGAAGTAAACAACTTAGAAATCTCAGGAAGTCCCTGAAAACAAGATGCAGTATATTCTTTCATGTTCCTTCTTCCCGATGGTCACGTAAGCAGTAGAGACTGGTGGGAAACACATCCTAGAACAGCTCAGCTGCCTAGAATATGCAAAGTACCTAAGATGCCCACAAAAATCGTCTCCAGCTTATTGAGATGTCTTTAAGTTGTACAGTGTGCTCCAGGTTTTCAGCTTTTATGAGCTCTTGCCCATGCTGAGGTGGACTTTTGGTGATGCAGCTGTCTTTTATTCATTTCTTCTCTTTTAAACAGCCCCATTACCTACATTTCTATAAACACCTCAACGGTATATCATTGCTTTATCAATTTGGATACTGGTGATATTTTTACTCTTTTGTGTCATTCTCAGTTACCTAGGCATTGTGGTTAGAGTTTTGTCCAGGATTCCCACGGGTTACTGCCACATAATAGTAGGAAATGAGAATATTATTTATGAAGCATAAGCAAAGGGCCAAACTCAGGAGGATGAATTCAGGGATAAAAGTAGCAGCAAAAGGCTTAGCTGCAATCCCCAAGGAAGGTCTGTTATTGAGTATGGCAGGCATGAACTGATGATAGAAGGAAGTTGGAAGTTTGTGGACAGAGAGTTGGTCAAAGAGGAAACATTCAGAATAACTTCAACTGGAATTAAAATGTCTGATGTTGGGCTTTGTAAAAGAAACACTGACAGTCTGGGACAAGAATTTCGTTTGGAGTGAGAGTTTATGGTCTTAAACATGTTTGACATAGAACAAATAGCATATGACATAACAGTGAGATGTTGTCCTTAAGTTGTTTTTTTCATATTATCCAATTAAACAAGGGATTGTGATATCCTTGTATTTCTAATTTGCAAACCCTCTTAATAACCAGTAAATTCTCCTCACTACAATAAATTGAGTTGTTGCTTAATGAGTCTGATGTCCAGCTAGAATTTCAAAACATAAGTAAGTTTATGAAAATTTTTTTACCAACTCTGATTAGATACAATTATGCACTATTCATTTAATATTCTGGAATATGCATGTTTTTATGAGCAATTTTTCTCCATTGTGTACTAGATTGATCAAAATTGAAAACAAAACAGCTAATTAAAATCAATCCTTCTTATAGGTACTTAGAATTTGTAGTGTGATTATTTCTTTTTAATACATTGTCAGGATATTGTGCATATTATTTCAATAGCTTTATGGATGTGGAAATATGCATTATCTTCTTTTACTACCATAGACATTAGAATGTGAGTGCAGTTTAATTTTATATAGATGGCTATAATTTAATAGGGATAATTTAAAAAATTAATGTATGAGTATTATCAAAATATTGAAAGATAGGTTTTAATAATTACTTAAATGTTTTGCCAAATATTACTATTGTATTTACAGTCTACATTGACTGCTGGATAGTGAAATACTTTGTCATTTTATCTGTGTAGCAATTGCATAATTTAAATACTATTTGTGAAGAGAGAAGTTAAAATTAGTATTATCAATTATGCTAAAAGTTATGAATTAAGGAGAAGAAAGCTACCCTAAAATAATAGGTTGTCTTGATATCTCTTGCTTGGTGTAGTCCTGTAGACAAGCCCTGAAATTAGTTTAAATTCCTGTATCTCCAGGGTGAATAATGAAGATTTTTAAAAAGCTTTTACATGACTTTCCATTTTCTAGAGCTAAAGAATCCTTGGTGTCATTTGTTACATTTTCCTTGATAGCCCTTTCATTGACTACTAAACTTACAGCAAATGGTTCTGTGTTAAAGTCATCACACAGAGAGAACATATGTCTGTGCTGGTTTTTTTCTTTGTGTTCTTTTTTTTAGGAAATACATTGGTAGAATTATATTCATCTTCCCTCTTCTCTTGTCTCAGTGTTAGCTCCAAGAGATCTATATTCTTTTATTACCTTACCACATATAAATTTATTTACACATGAGAAAAATCATATCTACCTAATGCAATGTCTTGTATATAGTAGGGAAAACCTAGGTCAATATTTTAACAGAGCTTAGTTGCTATCATAGCTGGTAGATGTCTTTAATTTTGTTTTTATTACCTGATAAATGTTCCTCAAAGTTAGATCAACAAACTATAGTCCTCTTGGGAGATGGGTCATTTAGAAACTAGGGTATAGTGGGAAATTGTAGAATACTGGAGGCTTGCTCTAAAGCAGTGCTTCTTAACTTTCCTAATGCTGTGAACTTTTAATACAGTTCCTCATGATGTGGTGACTTCCAACCAGAAATTATTTCAATGCTATGTATAGCTGTATTTTTGATACTGTTATCAATAATAATTGTAAATAGGTGTTTCGTTGATGAGGTGACTTTAGAACACAATAAAGTATACTTAGCAGAGTAGTTAGGAACTAAGGGTTTTAAACAAATCATCAAATATCTCATATGATATCACCATTAGAAGAATGCAGTTCACATCATATTGTGTCTTAATTGGATTGTTATAATAATTAGTAAAGCTATGGAGTATACTCCTTATTCAGCCTGCAGTTTGACTGTGTTACCCTGGAGTCACAGGGAATAAAAAAAAACCTGATAAACTCTGAAAGTGATAATTATCATCAGATTGTTATATTCCAATGTTCTTAACTGCAGAGGAGGAAAATACATTCAGCAGGGGATGGAAGCTTCCTGTGTGTTGGTGGCCTTGGGGCTAGGTCAAAATAAGAGAGTTAAGAACTATGTTGTTTTTGTTGTTGTTGGTGGTGGTGGTGGTGTGTGTGTGTGTGTTTATGAGCATGTTATATGCAATAAACCTAATGTAAATCTTTCACACCCAAACACATGAATATAAGAGGTCAGAATTTTGTGATAAACACTGGCTTGAAAATATGAAATAAATTTTGTCTTTTGAGAAAGCATATTAATCAGGTAAAGGTTGTTTTCAATAAGCAGCAACAACAGTAATGCAGCAGAATGCATTTTCTCAACACAACAAAAGTTGTTCAGGAGTTTTCACAAAACTAGGAATGGGTGGGAGAGGAGTTCCTTGGTCTCGTGAAGGCTGAACACCGAGCGGGGAGGAATTCGAGGGTGGAGGGGGTGGGATTGGGGGCTAGGTGAAGGCACACCCTTGTGGAGGCAGGAGCGGGGTAGTATAGGGGGTTCCTGGATGGTGGAGGGAATGGGGTAAGGGGGTAAAATCTGAAATGTAAACATAATAGCCAATAAAAAAGATGAAAAAAAAAGAAATCAGGACAGAGATTCAATCATGTATATAAAAAGTAAAGTCTTTATATGTATTAGCTAGAATATGTTTCCTTTTTGAACATAAGTTCTAGGACACAAACTCTTTTTTCTCTCTTTATTTTCTTTATCTTCAATCTTTTTAATAATGTGATTCACATGTCATAATAACCTTACTCAATAAATGACTATCTCCACATAGTATTGCAAAATTACAGCAGCAACTAACTTATTTGATGTTGGGATGGATGAATAAAGCTGTCTTTTTTTTTTTTTAAGTAAAGGAGGGCAGGGGTCAGGTACATGTTTGAGGAATAATAGGAGAGACATTCTTCAGAAAGAAAGCCCAACAAAGACTGGGGCCAAGTGGTAAAGATGACTTGTCGAAGATTCATGACCTAGAAAGCCAATGTAGTTTCTCCCGTCTTCTACTGGAGTCTATGTTCTGTTGAGATACTCAGAGGTGAATAGAGATGTAGACAAAATACCACAAAGTGTTTGGGAATAGTGTAAAGACTCTTTTAGGGCAGCTGCTAAAGTATTTCAATTAGGACCTCTATCCACATCTTTCTATTTCTGGACTTTCAGTTCCACATTCAGTCTGGTCCCTCCATGATTTCATCATTTATATACTTACTTTTATACCTGTTATAAGTTATTTTTCAACTCACCACAAAGCAAAACACTGTAAAGTAGATAAGTTTTACAACATAGAGACTAGTATCTAGGACTAAGAAGTTGGTATGACACTGACCTCTTCCCACAATTGAGTTTCAGCTGAACAGTCCCTGGCATTAGGTCAGAATTTATTCTTCCTTCTGTAGCAGTATTCAGTGTTTGATAATAGCAGGAACTTCAGGGCAGCTAAATGACTATGGGTATTCTTCTGAGCCCTTTGTCTACATGGTCGAATTTTCAAGACTTGTATTTCCCTGTATTTACTCTGATTCTAAAATTTGAATCATTATTCCAGATGCTACATATATTACTTTGAGAATAATATTTTATTATTTGCTAATGATGTATCCTAGACAGGAAATTATTAATCCAGACCAGTGACAGTTTATGACATGTGCTGTTATGTAACCTAGGTCTTTCCTGGTAGTCTAAGAAGAAACACACAAACTAGCTATGCTATCAGTCATCAGTGCAGTGTTTGCGAGATAATGATGTGGATTAAAATTTATCCAGAAGTATATAAAAATGATGAGAGATGAAAGACTTTATTCCTGGCATCCAGAAACCTAAGTCTTAATTATCTTATTTAGCAATTCATCTTTACTTAGATTTCACATTTTAATACTTATGAATTACTAATATATTCAAATTGGTGGATTCCAAATTGAGAAAAGGAATTACCTCTTGCCCAAGTCTTGTCTGTTCCAGAGACATTAAAAAATAATATATATTGGAAAGCTTAAGTCAACAGTAATTATAATTCATACTTCCAAAAGTCTGAGACCAGCAGAGCAGCCTCGGACAAAGCTCCCCCTTTTGCTTGATTCTACAATGCCATCTCACTATCTTTTCACGTGGTACAAAAGACTTGCTTACACCCTTGTATTTCATTTATAGAAGAGGAGAAAAACTCTTCTCAGCCATTCACCCTCCAGTTTACTGAGTATAAGAATACCTAAATGCAAGTGCTATGGGTCACACAAACATCCTAACTTAATACTCTATATCTTTTTTTATTTTTAATATTCAGTATGCATGAAGAATCCATGTATGACATTGAATTCTACAAAAGTGATATGAAATCCTTTGCCACAACACTTACGTTTTAATGGTTAGCGTAGTGTGGTGTAATGTATCATCTCATCTAATTCTCACAGTAATATTACTAACTATTATTCCCATCCAGTTCTGAGCACTTTCTGTTTGCTCTATGAATGAACATTAGAAGGAATCACAAATACATGCATACTCTAACTTTTCTAGTGACTAATTACATTATAACAACAACCCATTTTCTTGAGAAATTTTACTTTATTCATTAATTGTTTTCCATATCTAAGTGTTTCATACTGTGGAATCAAAACAATTTTGAGTCCATCCAAATAAATGTAAACTATTTCTTAAAGTGGTGGGAAGCAAAGATCTTCTGGTAAGTGCAGTTCTGAACTCATGTGAATGAATTATATATTGGGACATCCTACTACGATTGTCTCACTTTGCCCAGCTCCTTAATCTCTCTCCAGAACTTCTGTGTTTTCTCTATATACCATGATGTTAATTGTATGATGGTTGCACCTATACTAAAAATCTGCACCCCTTTTTTTCTTATTTCAAAAACAACAACGACCATTTTTATTGCATTTATACTGTATTAGATGATATACATAGTTGAATTGAATGATTGAAAGTACCTGGAGTTGTAACAAAGACATTAAATTTTATATATCTGGTATCAGTTGCATATCTTGTATCAGTTTATATAAAGAATTTCATATTTTATTTTCATGCACTTTGAGTTCCTGGAACCTGATAATTTGAAGTAGCAAAGGAAAAGCCATCTAGCCCTGTACTACTAAACATCTAGTGTTGAGTTGTGCTTGCTGACTCATTTTCTCATTGGTTAGCCATTCTTAAGAAAATTTATCATGAACTCAAACTGGCAATAAAATATGGAATAGAAAACTTTTCAGAAGCACCAAGTCTTCCTGACACAGTCCAGGTAGACGAGAACATTCAACTGGTTCACTTGCTCTACCAAGTTTCCCTTATTGTACAGCCATGTGATGTTTTTATGGTTTTACTTCTGATCTTAACATATGGCTGAATTTATTGCTTACTAACAAATTCATACGACTCACTCCCTATTGTCTGTAAGAAAATGGAACTTTAAAAATTGAGATGAATATTTAATAATATGGAAGTTATATAACACTGACATTTTCTGGTTTTATGATTTTACATATTGTTAGAGATGGACCACTCTTCACTTCCCTTCAGCTACTTTAAAATTATATTTATTTATCAAATTTAACAATTATCAATAAATGTATCGAGCCTTAGGATGTATAAAGAACCAAAGTTTGTGTTTAATTTATTTTCAGTTGTCTAATCACTCTCTCAATATATATACCATATATATATATATATATATATATATATATATATATGAAATATAATATATTTCATAATTTTCCATAATTGCTGCCTGAGTTAGTAAACTGTGAGTATGGACATAACATAGAATAAAGTGGAGGAGTTGGTAATGAAGATCCCAAAACAAGCTTTTAATCTCCATACCCACTTGTACATACATGCAAATGTAGCTATGTAGCTATATACACATGTACATTTGTACACATATGAACATATGCAAACACACACATACACACACAGAAAATCAGAACAAATATTTTCTTCGCTCATTTCTTGCCTTAATCACTCAATTTGACCAAGAGGATAAACAATGAATTTTGTTCCAAATACCTTAGCACCATTCTAAATAGTTTAGGCTACAACTTCTAGTCGCTGATGACATAACCACTAAACAGTCATGAAGCATGTTTTGGAAGAAAAGCAAATTGTGCATCACTGATTTTATTAATTCTTACTAACTGTGGCTTCTGAGAAACTCATTGAGTTAATATGTAAAATATCAGCAGTAAAAAAAAAATTACAAGAACCCAGAAATGTCTGAAACTTTTATTTAAAAAATATGTTGCAGGAAATGATAATATAACCTGCAGACATTTCTGAACTTATTTTTTAAAAGTCAGAGTGCATACAGTATGTGGAACAATCTACTTGGTACGCCAGTAGTTTACTCTGTTTTACAGGAAATTTCCCTTTAGTCTCATCTCAAATTACTAGGGATTAGAAGATTTTATAATAAAATTTTCCTCATGTTCAACATCCTATAGTTATATCTCAACCTTATGTTGTGGAGATGTTGAATCTTTTGTGAATTCTTCAGTTCTCCGGTCGAATGGAGGTGGACTCTTCAAATCTCTATTGGATGACTAGTAGGCATTGTCTTATTTTTATTTATTGTGAATAATTACTAAATCAAAAAGCTATAGTTTCACCTATTGTTTTATCAGGGAAATTCTGTTTAAGTAAATGTCAATAGCATTACGTGGCTTACGGTACTATTTCAAACACTTGCCTGATAATTGATAAAGAATTCAATAACGATATTTCCTTTTTACTTGTCTTTGAATATAGTCGAATAAACACATATACTATTTTCAATGAATAAAAATCTTTAAAGATGAAAGAATAACTATTTATTCAATGACACATATTTATTTACTTCTTCAATTCACTATACAGTTAGCGCAAGGATGAGAAGATAATGTTGTTGACTCCATTTAACAGAAAATTGTGCATCACACTACCCTTAGTAATCCCTACTTCAAATTCCAAGTTACATTTCAAGCCCTGCATATTCTCTTTAATGTCTATTTTGAGGGATTTTCTCAACTGCAGAACTATTTTCATGTCTATTTGAAACTATTATTTTAGCACCATGATGCATGATACATATATCAAAATAGATATATTTTATTGGTTTATTTATGTATTTACATTTCAAATGTTATCCCCCTTCCCAGTTTCCCCTCCATGACTCCCCTACTCCCTCCTCCTCCTCCTGCCTCTATGAGGGTGCTCCCCCACCCGATAACCAATTTCCACCTCAGCACCCTAGCATTCTACTACACTGGGTCATCAAGCCTCCACTGGACCAACAGATATCTTACCTATTAAAAACATTTACCATGATATCAAGAACTACATGATTTTTACAAACGTGGAATAATTGAAAACCTAAATCACTACTGAAAATGATAACACAAGAAATGATCATGACAACATAAAGCTTCAGAAACGTCTAGTTAGTCTAAGTTTAGCAAAAATCTGTATTTCCTCCAACATCTATAAATAACATGTTACCAGCACACCCTGCATTAGCCTGAGTTTGTTGTTTTATATTGTATCTTGTGGCGATAGCTAATTATCATAAGATGTCTAATAAATGTGATGGATTGTCCAATTAACTCTTCATCAGCATCAGTTTTTGTGGATGCTACCTATTGAAACCGATGGTGGTTTATGACCTCCATGTTGCATATCTGGCTAATTGCTCCTTGGATGATAATTATTAAGTTTCCTGTGCCTCATTCAGTCATTTTGTTTTACAAATTATGATGCCACAGAGTTTCCCAATTCATTTGGCTTCACAACTATGAGTCATCCGGGATTACTAAAGGTCTGCTGTAGAAGGTAAGCATCACAGGAACCTTGGAGGAAATTACAGATCTCTCTGTTCTATAGGTTTTCCATCGACCGCCACACTGACCTGGAAAGACAGTTCAACATCAATGCGGATGATGGGAAGATAACATTGGCAACTCCACTGGACAGAGAACTAAGTGTTTGGCACAACATCACCATCATTGCTACTGAGATCAGTAAGTGTCTGGGCTTGTTTCTTCCTTGTGTGTAAGTATTTGGTACCCACTGAACACATGATAAATGCTCTACTCTGTCCAGATAGTTTGTCATTGAAATTTATTTCATTTTTTCACAAGAATCCTTTGAAGGGGTCATCTCAGCACAAAGCAATTTACACTGTAGTAAACTAACAAATGTAATTAATATATGTTTGAAGGAAACATTTACATATCCGAATAGTTTTGTATTTTTAATTATATAAGTATTACGATTTCTTTAATGAAATTCAACGTGATGTTCTCTGAAAATGATGTGTAAAATCCACTCTTTTATAGGAAATCAGTTTGCAGTTTTACAAAAACAACACCTCTGTCTTTGATTATGTAGGGTGTTTTACACTTAATGAATCAACTACAATAGCTACATGCTAAAAATTCATTTGAGACAATCTTTGCAAGCTTGCAGTTCTCTTCACTAACTTTTGTATTTAAAAAAAATTGTGAAAGGGGTATTCAAGTCCCCAGCAACCATGTATAAAGCCAGGCATAGCAGCATATATCTGTAACTTCAGTACTGTGAGGAAAGATAGACAGATCATGAGAGTTTGCTTGACAGTAGGTCTAGCTGAAACAGCTAGATCAAAGCTCAGTGAGAGATCTCATGTCAAAAATGTAAGATAGAGAAATGGCTGAGGAAGACACCACAGAGTCAATCTCTTGCCTTCATACGTGTCTGAGTTGACAAGTGCCCAAGTGGGCACTCACACATGAGCATGTGCACATATATACACCATATATACACACATAGAGAACTGTAAAAAAAAAAGCATTTTTTTATTTTATTTCCAAGCAAAATACACATTTTATAGAACATATATATGTTTCTGAAAAAAAAAAAAGACTTTAACACTGGACAAAGTCAAACGAGATGATACTAGAATCTAGAAAGACCCATGGAAAAGACAGTGTGAAAATGAAGCTAATATTAATAGCCTTGTTTTTAATCTGCAGCAAAATAAATTTAAAGGGTGGGTGGCATTAGAGTCATGGGCTCTTACCTATGCATACCACAGAGACAGTGCTGAGGTAAGTTAGAGCTGTACACACTAAATGCCACTCTTTGTTTTCTGGTGGCAACTACGAAAACAAGGGAGCATTCCTGAGAAAGAGGAACAGAAACCCAAGAAGAACACATGTCTGAGCTGTGAGGAAGATACCCTGTTTGGAGACTTTTAAAAACAGAGCTGTATCTGGATGCAGTTGAGGCACACCTATCATAGCACTGAGCAGACAGAAGGAGGGAAATCTCAATTACATCCAAACATAGGCTACATCATGAAACCCCTTCCAAATATCAAATGCACAATAGTGAACCTAAAGACAGAACATCTGTGTGGGTGAAAGTATATTTAAGGTGAAAGAACCTCTGAGTACTGATGGACACAGGCCTTGGAAACTGCCCTCTGTTTTCAGATATTTTCTTCCCTAAGGCCTTAGTTTGGCTGTAGTTTCATCCTTTACAATGGTAAGGGAACAATAAAACAAAGCACATCGTTTGCTGGTTTGGGTTTATTAGAAGTGTGAAGCCCATTCAGAAGTGTACAGACATAAAATACTTATAATTTATAGTGCTGAAGTGCCATTATCACCTTCAGTCTCTAAGAGAAAAGAAAAACTATGCCTCATTACATTAGTTTAAGACCATCTAAAGCTTGAAAGAAAAAAAAATAGTTTTGGATAAAGAATATAAACAGTAGTTAGTTTTAAAACTAAAACTTTCATGAATAGAGTGCAATCTATTCAAGTTAACCTTAACCTGTGCTCCAGTTTTAATGAGAATGATTCTTCCACTTTAATATTCATCAAGGATGTCCCAATTATAAGCAATCATGTACTTCATTCTAAGGAACAAAAGTAAATGAATTCACCAAACAGGTGTTTAAGAAACATTTCAGGGCAATCTAGAAACAAAAGGTTCATTTTCAAGAAATCTCAAAATGTGAAAGACAACGGAAAACAGATGTTCTGGGGCAATGAGCTATTAACTTCAGGAAGACAAGAGTACCAAACCCCCATCAGGGAAGACACATGCCCGTTTCTTACTTCAGGAATCATTGAATCTGTCGCTCGTAGCATCCATGTATTCAGTGTGGATACTGCAGGGGATAAAAACACTCAAAGCTCTACAGAGTTTTTCCCTCCCTTAGCCCTGGAAGCACATACCTGTGAATGAGTATACTGGGCTGGGTTGATTCAGAGAGAGTGGTAGAGAGGTGAGAAAGATGATGAGTACCTGAATTGCAGCCTGTTCATTTTATTGAGGAGAAAAAAAATGCCAACAGGGACATTCACTTGATGAACATAAGATGTTAGTAAAAAAATGTTATGTAATAAAAGTAAAGCATAGCCTTTCCTGTAATAGTGAGATAGCTGGTTAGGATTATCATCATTTTTATTATAAATATAAGAAAATCAAACTATAAAAGAACATTGACAAAGCAATATTTTTTTCTAATATATTTTCATGGTAAGGACTTAGATTTGTGTCTGACAAAATTTGCCCAGTTGGTTTCATACAGAGGAAAAGCACAGGGTACTTCTTCCTTCAAATGAACTCAGCTTCACTGCAAACTTTAGAGAATTTGAAGTTGACAAACACAGACATGTGTAAATCTGTTGAGACAAGATTCTCTCTGTCTCTTTGTCTGTCTCTCTGTCTCTGTCTCTGTCACTCTCTGCTTGGCTCTGTCTCTGTCTCTCTGTCTCTGTCTCTCTGTCTCTATCTCTCTGTCGCTTCATCTCTGTCTCTGTCTTTCTGTCTCTGTGTTTCTCCCTCTCTCTGTGTGTGTATGTGTGTTTGTGTGTGTATGTATGTGTATTTTACATGTGTGCATATTCAATTTGGCTACAACTACACTGTCTGGCAAGTGCCAGTGAGTTTTCATAATCCTTAAACTCTCTCTCACAGTGCGTAAGTTAGTTCAAGGCATTTTGAATTTAGGTCTCCCTAGGTTATATAGCAAGCAGTTTACTCCGTGACTAATGTCCCAGACCCTGTATTTAATTTCCATTAACTTGGTGAGTATAATGACTTTAATTGGTTCATTTTATCTGAGATAAATCAATCACACACAAAAAACTTAAATACAAAACTATAAATCTATTGTCACCCTTATTTATAGATTTTGTTTTTGCTTTTCATTCACATTCTTAATACTAACAAGAGTGAGAAGATAAGATAGATTTTTTTAAATGTTACTTTTAAAGTAAATGTTAGGTTAGATGAAATAAATAGCAAAGCTGTAAATATGCAATTATAACTAGGAGGTAAATTATGGATAATAGGATCACCAGAACTTAGACAAAGTAGAATAAGTAGGAATACAGCTAGAGAATTGTTTTGACTCATTTTGATTATGGAGTACCGAATGCAATATTTATCTTTAAAGCCATAGGCCCTATCTTAAAAAATATTAAAAATGTACTTATTTAATTTGTCTAATATTAATATTAAATCTATTCAGGACAACAGAACCCCTTAGGAGAAGGTTCTAATAATGATAGAGAGATATTCATTTCCCAGAGAACAATTGTAAATTCCTATCTGGATGCTTTTTCATCAGACAAAAAGATTTAAACAAATGAAATTAAGCAAAGAAGTGGATTTTAAGGAAGTCCATCTGTTATCTATTTTGTGAATGGAGATATCAGCCTTTATACTCTTGTGTCAGATTAACTTAAATGAGGCTAAGATAGCTCTCTGGGTGCATTACCAAAGTGTTTCAGTGATTACAGATTGAGCCTGCCTTCCTGATCAATTGGCACATCTCATGAGACCCATGTGCCTGCAGTTAGATACCCATGTGTTATCAGAAGATTAGGCTGGGCACTAAATCTGTGCCAGCAACCAGCTCATATCCAGAAACAACCCCACATGGCTGGTGTTTATCAGGACAGTAAGTACCAAATTGTATTATAACGTGTTCACCAATTTAATAGTGAAATGGAATTATAAAAACTTTAGAATGCATTTCATCCTTAAAGCACCCTTTGAAAGTAGGTACTGCTATACAGAGAGCCCAGACAGTGACACACAGAGATGTACTGAGTGAGTTGTTTAAGAATTTTGTGCAAAGAAAAGTTTGGTGTGAGAGCAAGTACAAAGTCATCAGTTGGATCCGCTTTCCTTCTCCTCTGCCTTCCTGTTCAATTTGACATTCCTGTCATCAATACCGATTTCCTGAAATGAATGATGAAGAAAGCATGAAAATATTAGTTGGGAAATTTGTATATATTCATATAGGAAAGTACATTAGGGGCAAGGATATTCCTGACCATGTTCAGTTAAGATCAACTGAAGAAGAATACATTAGACATTTTTAGGGCCTGCTGAGGTCAGGGTCACGTAACCTATACTGAAATTGTTAAAATGGCTGGCTGGCAGAAGGACTTCTGGGATTATCTAGCTTGCACCATAAAGATAGTGAAAATGAATGCCTCTGGTCATAGTCATCTTTATTCCAAACCAGTTAGTAGAACAAACAATGAAAGGACACTTTAAAGGCACTTAATATATACAATCACACTGTATTTCAAAATAATATTAAATTTCACAAACAGTCAGCCTCTTCCCTCCAAAGTACTGACATTTTACATAAAAGGGCCTGACTTGCTTAGCAATTAAGACTTTGTAAGAAAGGACAATTGTATATTGTCAGAGCAGGCTATCTCCCGCTAACATTTATAAAAAGAACGACATGATTTTTTTAAACTGGAATTTTAGGTCCAAATTAGAGATTGGAGAAGAGATCAGAAGACACTGTGTGGTACACTTGAAGGGGATTATGGTTTTCACTGAATGCCCTCAATCCTATAAACTTACTGTTCATAACAAATTAATAAGAAACTGAAGTGGCCGCTCCCAGGAAAGAGCACTTGTTGCTCTTGCAGAAGACCCATGGTTGGTTTCTATCACCCATTTGGCTACTAACAACCTTCTAGGATTCCCATTCCTGCAAATCCAATGTCATCTCCTGATCTTCTTCAGCACCAGGAACTCATGGGATGTACACTCTGAGAGAGGTATATACAACACACCATAAATACAAGTAAGAAAAGTGATAAAAATATAAATAAATATGGAGTGGAAGTTTAATGAAAAATACATATCAGTTTTAAACTTATCTATATCTCAATACATTTCCCAATTTAGTGAAAAACACTAGTATGAAGAAACATAAAAATAGGTAGTTGTTGGAAAACAACAATTAAACATACAAAAAAAAATAGTCCATCCCTTGCAATACTTACCTGTCACTGAGTTAGATCCAGAGAGGAGAGATTCCAGCAGCCATTTTTTCAATGCTTCATCCTTTACTGAATTTATAAGCTCTTAAGAAGGGGACAGAGAAAGATGGTGTTTGATGTTTGTTCTTTTTTTGGTTTTTCTTTGCCCACTTTGTAGGTTTTCATTATGCATTAGGATGAGAGTTGAGGCAGAGCTTGGAGATGAAAATTGTAAATTATAGATACAGCTATAGGAGAGAAATGAGAGGTTTGAGGACTTTGAAGAAATTGAGCTACTTAGAATAGTCTGGGCAGGATGCTTCCACATGTACTGAACACCAATTTCAAAGACTGTGTTCTGTGCAAAACTCTATGATGTAGCCTGTAAAGGAACAAAACTCTAGAACTCTGGACCTGGGAACTGGGAATTATCATGTACAGAAAGCATACTACTGGTGGTTACCTGAAAGTATTCAAAGCAAGAAGCATATAATTGGCCATTAAATTAATTTCTTTGAGTTAGTAATAATACATTGCTCAGGCCCACTACAGTGAACTGCACACAATACTACAAATGAAGCTTTTCACTAATGAAGGGTGAATCTCCAAGGGAAAATGCTAGTTTGATAGCACTTAAGGGATGATGCTTCTTGGCTTAAAGCCCACTTGTTAGATTAATTGCTTAATCCAACAGTTGCTGTGTCCAACGTAGGATGCTAAAAAGTATGTAGACGACGATGATGATGATGATGATGATGGTGGTGGTGGTGGTGGTGGAGGTGGTGGTGGTGGTATAGTGGTATTATTATTATTATTATTATTATTATTATTATTATTAGTAGTAGTAGTAGTAGTAGTAGCAGTAGTAGTAATTTGATTTTGGAACACTCATGGAGAAGTTCTAGAGGTTATAGAACTTAAACCTCCTTTGGTCCTGTCTTAGTCTTATAATTTTAGGCACAATATTTCTTCATTTTTACTTTTAATTTTCTCATCTGGGAAGTAGATGTCATAATTACTATTTCAGTTATGGGGAAACTCAACATTAAATTTAAAGCAGTAGTCCTACGGCTCTGAGTGATAAATTCTTCCTAATTCTTTCATAGTTAATCCAGTTCCTAAAGTTTGATTTATTTCTGAATTTAAGATCACGTACTTAATTTATGTTATTTACTCTCTGTTTCTTCTCCTTCCCCATAGTGAAACAAAAAGAGAACAACAGCAAAACCTTAGAAACAGATCAAAGCCTGATTGTTATTGATGGGTGTAGATTTTTGTGTGACACGTTTCTTTACTGACCTCCTGCATCTCATGCCCTTGGTTCAGGCATTGTAGATTGACGAGTTGTTTGAGAGCATGGAGATTAAAGTGAAGCAGGCACATACTTAAGTACTTATATGCTAAGACAGACTGATTGAATGGGAGGATTCAGATTTATCAGTAAAAAATGTGTGTATGCTCCAGTGTGCATCTTTGCCTATCAAGAGGTCAGACTAGAACTTCACTGGGATCTGGAACATTTTGAGTTTAGGGTAGAATGAAATTAACAGGAGTTGTGGGGAGCCAACAGAAAGTGGCTATCATCCTTGCAGCCATCTTGAGCCATATACCCTGACAAGAGACTTGATTACATTAGCCTAAAACAGCTGAGCACACTCTGATAACATCTTGCTTTAGATACCCAGGATCTTCCCTTGGGTGTGTGAGAATTAAGGGTGTGACTTAGACATCAGATTTAGAGATAAGACCTAAGGGCACGACCTAAGGACTTGACTTAGAGGCGTGGCTTAGAAGTGAGACATATAAAAGGCGAAGAGTACAGTACAACTTTGAGTAGGAATTAGGTATTAGAGAAACAGTACAACTTGGAACAGAGAATTAGGTATTTGGCACTTGGCACTTGGAGGAAGAACTTGGAATTAGGAGTGCAACTTGGAGTAGTTATTAGGCATCAAATTATTATTAGGCACTCAGATTAGACATTAGGCACTTAGCATGTGGAAGAAGTAACTTGGAACTTGGAGGCACTAGGGACTAGGAACTCAAGACTTGGGACTTGGACTAGGAAGAGAGACTGAAGAATAAATGGGATTGAATCACACTCTATCTGGTCTCCATTTTTCAAGTCCGTCCTCACTCTCTCTCTCTTGCTGAACCCCAACCTGAGACTAGAGCAACTTGGGGCAGTGCAGGCTCTAACAATTTAGCCCCCAAAGGCTTTTGGCAGTGCGGGCCCAAAAATTGACAGATCAGTCCTCAACAAGGAGTTGTAAGTTTCCTGTGTACTATAAGTGTCCCTCTCATCCAGAGCACTAGTAAAGTCTAAGTGAGTACTCTTGTAATCCTGAAGTTTTCAAAGTGTATCTTTAATACTATAATTGGTTAAACCACCCACTCCTGCAACATTATATTATTGCTGTGTTTTGTAAATCGGTGCTTTTCCTAGAGACTTAGCAAATACTTAAGAAATACTTACTAGATAAAGGCGTAAATAAAGGATATAAGAAAATAACACCCTTAGGGAATACCCTCGTGACTTCTGATTCCAGACAGACACTATTAATTGACTGGTGGAAATTAAACTTTAAATATATACCACTCAGTGATTAGTTGCAAATTTCAAATTTCAGGCAGAAAAGCACACCTGTACTGTCAGTATCTAGATTCTTAAGTCTTTTTTTTTTTTCATAAGTGACTGACATGGTCTGAGGGGCAGGTGCAAAGGTACACTCTTTGTATGAAAATTGTGGCACATTGACTGTACATAGAATGGCTTCTCATGACATATCAACTAATCTTGGGAATAAGAAGCAATAAGAAA
The DNA here is from genome assembly GCA_030674055.1 of Rhabdomys pumilio. Classification (NCBI taxonomy): domain Eukaryota; kingdom Metazoa; phylum Chordata; class Mammalia; order Rodentia; family Muridae; genus Rhabdomys; species Rhabdomys pumilio. The sequence continues at coordinate 24,406,319 of JANHMN010000018.1, read as the reverse complement.
TATGGTAGTGGAGAGGACCCTAGGGTCTCCTGTCACCTTCCTGAAAGAGCCAGGCATGCTGATCTAGTAAACTTTATTTCTCTTTCTTTCAAGAGCCCTGAGGCAAGCCTCAAACAATGCCATCCCATAATTCATTACCTAACAAGTTCGCTTATCATTTAATCTGATCTGTATTGAACAAGTGGCAGTGGGTTACAGAATATCAAAGTCTGAATAAAGAAAGTAAAGCATGTTTTCTGATTACAGGAATCCTTAATCCAAAGCTCTGGGAGTGAGGCTAAAAATATAGCCTCTGTTCCCTCTGAATGTCCCCCAGCCACCTGCATTTCAGAGCAAGACAAGTGGCCTGTTGTAAAAATGCTAGATATTGAAACTATGATAACTTGTGATGCTATATGCCAGTCAGTCTGTAGCCACATATATTTGTATTATATTTAGAAGCTTGGAATCTCTCTTAGGACAAACTACCTCAACTACCCTCAACTGTAACCCAAATAGAAAGACTACAATGCTACAAAGACTAAATTGCTACAATGAAGTACCACACCAACTCAGTTAATAGCTGCCAAGTTTGTGTACTGAGACACACACTTCAGCTAAGAAATAAGAAACTACTAATATTTTGAGTTGCAGTGATTTAGAAAGAGAAACTGCATCAAAATTATAATAACACCAAGGAATGATGAAGTGTGCTTTTAGATGTAAAAGCCATTCCCAGTCAAAATAGCCAAAATCCAGTTAGCCTTGCCAACATATGGCATTTCTTCTCATAGGTTTAGTAATTCTCTAAATTTTTATAAATACCCAAATTCCAGGAGCAGACAGGGTTCATCTCATTACAGTATTTCATGCCCCTTGACTATGTGTTCAAATCAAACTCTACTTTGAAGCAAGGGTGCAGGATTAAGCCCAGAGTATCCTCTGAAAGTGAGAAAATCAGGAGGAAGTAGACATAGCTATAAAATAAATTTGAACAAATTCTTGCCACTTTTTCTTGTGAGGCAGGAACAAACGTACTAATACACTAGCAAAGAAAATAAGTACTCAGGATCTCAGAATACATCCTGGAGCAGGATAGTTGATGAATAGGTCAGAACATAGAGAAAGGGGGTGGGGAACAACATATGTGTGCCAGCATTTAGAATCACTTAAACAATGATTTCAAGTAAGTTCCCTTTTTGGACTAATGCTGCTAGTCTCTCTATGAAGAGTAAAGCTACAGGCCTGGTAATCTTTATTCAAAATTAAAGTAAAGCTGGATTAGCAGTGAAATTGAGTAAACCGAAATCTACTTTGTTTTGAACCTAATGCTTGAAGAACAGTAGATACTTGTGGAGACTGTAAGTCCTATTGACTACGACATAGAGAAGTAAGTAAGAGTGTCATGCTTGCTCTGTGCTGCACAGTGCTCTAATCTTATCTGTGCTTGCTAATATGATTAACTCTCACACGGCTGTGAGTCAACACCATGCTTTCTTTCTTCCAATAATGCAAAGATAAAGTGCAAGTTTCCCAGATTGATTGATGACTGTGGGTTTGATCCTAAATCTGTCGGAGTCTTAATACCAATTTCTGAATTGTATTATATATCTGCTCCTGAAGATTAATGAAGAACACTTGGCTCACACAGATAAAATTTCGAGTGGGTTTCTGTGGAAAACATGTTTTTGTCTGATCTCTCCAGTCTTAGGTTTCCAAGTTTTGATAAGCGAAGGTCAGCAATTTTGATTATGCAAAGGTTCTCCGATCAATTCCAAATTTGAGGATTCATATCATTTTCAGGAAATTTTTCATTAGAGATTATGAATCATGGAGAGCAATGTTAGATTTCTTCCCACTAAAGGAATTGAGTGGGTTTTGATGGAATAGATGTGACCAAGATGAGCATGAGAAATTTAGCACTTACATCTGTTAAAATCTGCACTGGAATATTGAATTTTAGTAAGCCTTCTTCCTTAATTCTGAAATGATTAAACTCTTAATTGGGGGCTAATATTGATGTCTAAGTGTTTCTGCTACCCCCTAGGGTAAACCAGGAATGACATTGCAGTTGGCACCATATACCCCTATTATAATTGAAGAGTTAATGCAAAATAATAGGAAAAATAGGTAGACAGAATAAAACTGGATAAAAATTGTGGATGAGAATGGCTTAGACACCACAATCAAAGAGATATGAATTCCAAGTGAGTTTCTACTAGAAGTTTTTTTTTGTTTGTTTGTTTGTTTTGCTGTATATAAGCAATTTCCATGACCTGACTAATTTGTTAATCAGAGAAAATAAAATTGTCATATTTAATAGGAGGCTAAAATTCACTTGGGATATATAGGAAATTTATGTGTAATATTACATTGTGATGCACATACACACATACACATATACATACACATACACACACACACACACACACACACATATATATATATATATATACACACACATATCACACATACACACACACACACACACACACACACACACACACACATATATATATATATATATATATATATATATATATATATATGTATATATGTATATTCAGGTCACATATTGTATAAACTAATTTTTATCAATACACATTGTTTTCAAACAGTGGAATATTAAGTCTCTGAGTGTGCTTTTCTGGTGAACTCCATTCATACTATGTTTAAAGGATGAAACGTGTTTTCTAAAAACCACTTTCTCTTGCCTTTATTTAACTGCTTTGTTTAGCAAACACATAAACAACTAATGCACTGTGAAAAAAATATGTGCTTGGAAAATTTTTCTTTTATTGATTGTGCTTAAATAAGATTTGTCATTTGGTTGTGCGTTAGGCACAGTATCTAACTCTCTTTGCCTGTTTATATTTCAGTATCTTGGAATATAAAAATACCCACACTGAGCCAGCACTTGATTTCCTGCTGAATTGTTTTTCACATTTCCAATATAATTATGTCACAGTTACAAAGAAACAAAGATGAACTCTGCTGAATACCATAGAAACCAGCATTTTTTTTTTTTTATTTAAAAAAAAAAATCTAAGACAGACACTGATGTGAGGGTGACTTCTCAGGGTAACTAATACCTAAAATAAACTTGAAAATATCTAGATATTTATTACAAGTGAATGGTTAGACACGATGAACCTTAAAGAGCAGTTCCATATCCTACAAATGACCCCTAGCATATGAATACAAGACCTTAGAGAAAAACAAGAATTGCTGATTTCATTATCTTCTTGTGAACTCTGTCCTATGAATGAGTGCTTTTGTCTGTAATGGCATCTATCACAAAGAGCTCTAAGGGCAAATAGGCCGTTTCTAAGTGTACCAAATAAATATAGAATATGTGCTTAACATATCAGTAATTCTAAGCAAAGACACAGGTTGTTGAAAGCCATGGAGCTTCTGTAGAGAAAGAAACAACACTGAGATACAATTATGTTGTCCAACTGGAGATATGACACATGATCACAGCAAAAGTAAAGAGGTGATGAAATCTACCTATCAAGTGCTTTCTTTATGGTATTGTATAGTCAAGGCAGGTGGTACAGCACAAAGAGTAGGAAAGGAGGAGGACTGCCATTGACCCTGAAGGGCATCCAAAAAGTTTCCATGTATACTGGGATGAAAATGAGCAACTTGTTCATCTTGTCCTATTTTTTTTTTAAAATGTGTATATAGCAGCTTTAAATGCATGCAATTATTTCCATAAAGATCTTCTGATATATATATATATATATATATATATATATATATATATATATATA
>JANHMN010000018.1:24316206-24402464 GCA_030674055.1 Rhabdomys pumilio | reverse complement strand
ATATATATATATATATATATATATATATATATATATATATATATGAATAAGTGTCACTCATTCTCAGTGACACAATTTGAAATGTGGCTCATGTATGAAACTTTTTCTGAGGGCTAATCTGATGACAGGATTAGAAATTATTACAACATAAAATACTGTTCCTGGCACAAGATTATTAAAACTATTTCATCAAACCCTCATGGCCACATGGTTAAATATATAGAAATTAAATAACTTTGAGTATGTTGTATCTGTGGGATTGAGTTTAAGTTTTATTATGCATCTATGAAATTCTATATAGTGAAGAAATTTTAAAATTGAGAAAAGTCTGGTCACAAGCTGTTTGGTTGATATCTGTAGAATAGCTGAGGTAAATCAGCACAAATGTACACAAGGTCTATCCCTGGTTGTAACAGGTCAGAACAGGTTATTAATATTTTTATATCATTTTACTGGACATTTTATTTATTTACATTTCAAATGTTATTCCTTTTCCTGTTTCACCTCCTCAAATCTCCATTCCAACTCCTCTCCCTGCTTCTATGAGGGTATATTACACCTACTCTCACCTCACCACCCTGGCATTCCCTTACACTGGGACATCAAGCCTACAGGGGACCAAGGGCCTCTCCTCCCATTGATGCCAGACAAGCCATCCTCTGCTACATATGTGGCTGGAGCCTTGGCTCTCTCAATGTGTATGCTTTTGTTAGTGGTTTAGTCCCTGGGAGCTCTGGGGATTCTGATTGGTTGATACTGTTGTTCTTTCTATGGGATTGGAAACCATTTTAGCTCCTTCAGTTCTTCCCCTAACTTCTCCACTGGGGACCCTGTGCTCAGTCTGATGGTTAGCTGCAAGCCTCTGCCTCTGTATTTGTCAGGCTCTGGCAGAGCTCTCAGGAGACAGCTATATCTTTAAAATGAGTCCTAGTAAAATTATGGATGCCAAATGGGCTATTGATTTGCCCTAATATATATCAATTATAATAATCAATGTATATGTATATGTGTATGTGTATGTGTATGTGTATATGTATATGTATGTATATGATGTATATGTATATGTGTATGTGTATGTGTATGTGTATGTATATGTATATGTATATGTATATGTATATGTATTTGTATATGTATATGTATATGTATATGATGTATATGTGTATGTGTATGTGTATGTGTATGTGTATGTGTATGTATATGATGTATATGTGTATGTGTATGTGTATGTGTATGTGTATATGTATATGTATATGATGATGTATATGTATATGTATATGTAATTGAATAACATCGAGATGTGTCTATAAAGGATACAAAATAAATAAATACTTAAGATGTTCAGAGTTAGTACTTAAACATTTCCTACTGTCAGGACTTATGTTTGATATTCTGTGTATATGGGAAATATAGGATTCATGTTTCTGGATTACTTGAGAAGACCACAAAACATGTAAGAGCACATATAAAATTCCATATTTTTAATTCAGTGTAGTTTCCCCTAAGAACCTGACTTACTGTCACACTGCTATGAACAGTTTGGGGATATTTTAAGGGTGCATATCTTAACATCATGTCATTTGCAGTATAAAAGCTCAGATTTAAAAATTGGTAATGCTTATAAATCTACATTTGAAAAGTTGGGCTTTGTTGTTGAGGTTTCTATAATTCTTCTTCAAGGCTTTCTTCATTATCTCCTGGGGTGAAGAGTTACTAAGAGTTATTGACAGATCTTTGGTACCATCTCCACAACTGTACCCTTGTATGCTAATGCTGAGCATGGGATTAGGGGTGGGAACTTTCGAGTTGTGATATGTCTATTAAAATCCGATATTACTTTTTGTTGGGCAAAATGCCCATTTATGTTTAGTCTCTATTTATATTATTAATTTCTATAGTATAATATTTTTAAATTATCTCGAATTGAGTCTAATAGATTTTAGTCATTAAAAATCATGTTTAAAAATGCAAGGAAAATATTTGAACTATGAGAGCTCTTTATTCTCTAGGGCAGCAATAAAGTATAGGGGATCATAAAGTCTTGAAAATGTTCAGTGATCTTCAGGCTAAAATATTGTTATAATAACATGAAGCCATGCTTTGTTCTTTACACTATCCTGATAGTAACAGAAGTTAGAAATTTTGTTGGTTCCCGGATATATGGCTCAGGTTGGTGAAATTGCTGAATGGGTATTTGTATATTCTTGACATTTTAGAAACAAAATCATTTTAATTACCAATATGATGAAAATTAAGATGTATACCACAAAAAGAAAAATCACTCACAGATGTATGTTCTAGCATTCTTCAGTTATTTTGGGTGGGAAAAAAGGACTCAAAAACCAAACTTTTAAGAACTGTTGCCTTGGGAAGGCATTTATTAACTAAATGCGTTTGAGATAATTAGTTTTTAATATTTCCACATTGTTGAAAAGGTGTCACTTTTAAAATATTTTATACTGATAGAAGTACATATGTCCTTAGTATGATTTTGGATACAGAGTACCGACAGGGTTTGAATATCAGGAGTCCTCATAGGACTAGGTATTAAATGCTCGAATTTCAACTGGTGGAACTATTTAGGGAGTTCTGGAAACATTAGGAGGTATGAACCGTCAGATTCACAACTTTGAATATTATGCAGAGTTCTAGATTCCTTCCCTTCTTATTGTTGCTCATCCTCTTTAATGTGGATTGCCTGCTCAGTCACAGAGTCCTGCTGGCATTATGTTCCGTCCAAGTTCAGTAACATGGACTGGACATTCTGCAAACACAAGCCCAATGACTCCATGTTCCTTCAAGGAATTTTTGTCAGATACTTGTTAGCAAGGAAGAGTAAAATAATTATATAATACATGTTCAGTCTGGCCACCAACACCACAAGGAATGTTAGGAAACTCAAAAAAAAAAAAAGTATTGATATTTTAATTTACCTTTCTAAGTTGGTTCAAAAATGCTGGCCTTTCTACACACCAAAATTATTCCCAGTCCAGATAGAGACAGGCCTACTTTTGCTAAATTCTCTTTATATATTTTAATTAAAATATCATAATGCCATTAAATCACTTCCCCATCCCTGTTCTTTTCTGTAGTTCCTTCCATGTTCTCTTCATCCAGCCCATTCTATGACCACTCTCAAACTCTCAAATAGCCTCTTTTTCATTATTGTTGTGACATATATGAGTATGTAAGCACCAATATAGCAGTACAACCCACTGAGTCTGTTTTGGCTGTTTGTGTATATACAATTTTAGGTCGGAACACTAGTATTGAGTATTAGTATTCTTTCAGAATACTAATGGAGAGTAAAACATGTAGATCACATATTGGTGAAAGAATCTCAGGAAGGTGCTTCCAGAGAGAGAGAGAGAGAGATGCTTTTTAAGGATCGATCCTGAGTGCTTAACCTGGATGCAACTCTGCTTCTGGACCAGGCAGATAATCTCCAGATAAGGCCATTGCATACCTAATATTACTCAACAAGCCCATATGTCTCTTATTCCCTGTTTAATCCACTTTTTCTTTTAAAAAATTTAAAACCAGCTTTGAAAAACTGAAGTAATAACAAGAATGGCTAACGATGCTTACCATTCAGTCATTTCTTAAGTATACTTTGTTTAGTGCTTGACATAAAAGGGTTTTAGGTAGTGATCATGTTTTGGCAAACTGCTCAGTGCCATGGGCATATTATCAATACCATAAGAATGATAAAAATTAGAAAGCTATTGCTTTCTCTTTTCCATGAAAGACTACATATGTAATACTTGACAGTACTAGGCTTTAACACTATTTCTTCTGCTGCCTTAACAATATGACATAGTGCAAAAGCTATTGTCGAATATTTTATGTTTCATTTCAAACCAGAAAATTACTTTATTGCTATTTCTTTACCCTCAAAGTGTTTAACTAGTACATGGTAATGTTGGAGCTACAATTATTTTTAAAATGTGAAAATAAAATGGCCATTCTTACAATGTTGAGGACAAACCCCACAATCGTAGTGAACTTAGCAAGGTAAACGACATTTAGAAGAATTAAGACACAGCAGTGAAGTGTTTTGTAGAAAAGGCACCAATTAGATGATTCTAAAGTTTGTAAAATGACTGTTACCTTTTTATGATGGAGAGTCCACAAAATAAGACTATGAATTAGACTGCTCTGGTGGTTAGTATTGATGTTTTATGCAAACCAAATATCAAAGAGCTCAAGTTGTCTTCAAGGTTATTAATCTGCAAAGGCATTCTGCAATACTAAGACTACTCAGAAATGCCTATTATTTGTTGGATGAGATACATTGAGAAAAGAGATGTGCTGCAGATCTCTTCAAGTGACACACATGGCATTGATGATTATAGTGTCATCTGTTGATCACAAACAAATCACTACCAAGATTGAAGCATGATTATTTCACCTGGATACGGTAAGGTTGGTGCCACACACACTCAGACATATATCATACATAAATCACCTTGTTAACATCTTTTGGACTGTAGAATCTACATCATGTGTGTCTCTACAGTCCCTAGAAACAGGATGCGTCTGTGCAGTGCAGCATGCATTTTTTCCTCCCATCACAGATTTTCCCATAGAACATCAGGGGACCTCCCAGAGAGCATTGTACTCTGCTAGTCTAAGCACTGAACATGTATTAAAAGATGGTAGGATCACAAATCTCCTCTGCATAACATACATAATTTGTGAAAGTGCAAGCTAGGATTTTGTATAGTTTTCTTATATGCGATATTGAAATGAGACCTTTAAATAGGTAAATTGTGTTAGCACCAATTTCTAAAAAATATATATAATATATTCACCAGCCCACCTAATTTCATCAAGTTTAAAGATCACATTTTGTGATATTTAAATATTCACCTAGTTTGTCTTTTTATTTCCAATAAACTATATGTATTTAAACATAATGCACATATCTGTCCCAGAGCATATTTTGTTCTCTAATTTGAGTCAAGATCTTTCCTGTTTAGGGAAACCATTTCCCATACTTCTAGAAAATTATACTCAGATTTTTTTCTTTTTTAATTTTTAACATTTAAATTTAATTATTACATTTCTCCCTTGCCTTTCTTTCCTCCAAACCTTCCTAAATGCCTTTCCCCACTCTCTTTCAAATTCTTAGCCTCCGTTCACATTGTTATTGTATGTGTATGTATATTTGAGTTTTTAAAAACAAGTGAAACTTCTTTTTAAAAATTAATTCCAGTGTATGGTTATACTCATTTTTATATGATATAAAATTCTGCTGATATCGCATATTTTAATATAGTATAGTTACTTCTTCTGTTGTATGTAAAGCTTATGTATGTTGCTTTTTAAACCTCAATCTGAGAATATTGTTAGGTGCATCTTAAATTTAATATAATACTAAAACAACTGAAAACAAAAATAGGAAGTTAAACATATTAGCATTTTATACATAGACATCCAACAACAGGTATGGAAAAGGCTGAATGGATATTTCTGTTAATTTGATGAATTCCAGGAAAAATATACCTTAATACTTCATTTACTAACTCTTTGGAAATGTAGTTCTAATGACAGTAATCGTAGCAAGCAACAAGATGGCAAGCTGAATAGCAGTTCGTGGTATTTTAATGTTGTCTTTCAATCTTTCAATCCTCATTTTTTTCAAAGAAGTTAATTCCCAAGATCTATTTTATAGTTAGGCATTTGATTTAAGCACTTGATTGAAGTGACAAAGATATTTTAACATGCATTACTTCTGTATTCCCATGTCTATTTAATTCATAAAGGTTAGAAAGGTTCTGTAGGAAATTTTATTTGCAAAATTCAATGAGATAATAAAGATGGTATCTTAATGTATCCAATTTATTGCTCTTTACAAATATTTTATTAAATCTTGAAGCACCTCTCAAGTATGGAAAGGGCAGATATAATTAGACCCATTTGTCAAGTGTAGAAAAATAAGATAAAAAGACAAAAAAAGTCATTTCCCAGAAAATGTAGAAGGTGCTTGGCCAAGCCTATCAATGTCTATAATTACAATGTTGCTTCTGAAATATTAGAACTTTCCAATGCTCAACATCATTTATTCATTATGATTGAAATCTTTACTGTGATGGAATGTATTTATATCCACACTTTAAAACATGAATGTTATATCTCCAGGAGAAGTGGGACATTGTTTGTACACATTAATAGCAATGTTGAAGAACTGATGGCCAGTTAATTGATTTGGCTGCATCATGCTTCTCACCTTTAGATGCACACTAAATATATCTATATCCCCTATATTTCTCTTTAAAAACACAACACAATAGTAGAAGGCACAGAAGCTCAGGAACACAGCAGTGCTGAGACTAAATGTAATGTAAAGGAACACTATTCTAACATATCTGCCGACAGGAACATTACATAAGCTCTTCACCGTGCGGATGGTTAACAGTTCACAGAGATGGCTGTAACTAGCCTCACTTTCCTAAGGATGAACTGCGCACATTTGAAAACCATCTGTGGGAGAAAGAGGAGAAAGGAAGCACTGTGAGAGACAGTCTTTGGTTTGATGGTAAAAATCCCCTCATTTCTCAGTGAGACCTTCTGACTTCTTCTCATCTCCTTTTAAAGTCTCTTCACTTCTTTCCTAAGGAGTGGAGTTTTAGACAAGAGCTCATTTTTTTTGTTTATGTGATGATGTTTTTATTTTTGTTTGGTTTTCCTTGTTTTTGAGACAAGGATGTTTTTGTGTAGCCCTGGGTATCTTGGGACACACTTTATAGACCAGGCTGACCACAAACTCAGAGATCCAAATGGCTCTGCTTCCCATGTGCTGGGACAAAAGGCATGCACCACCGTCCACATCCAGCTACACACAGAGCTCTTTGTTAATGCTTTGTCTGTGCAACCTATTTGCTTTGTGGCTATGAGAAGTTCATTTGATAATCCTGAGCCCCAGTTCCCTTTGCTTGGAAAAGTATATAATAAAGCCAATAGCACAGGAGTGACTGAAAGAGGAAACGCCATGTTTGCACACGTGTCTTCACAACTGTCAAGTGGCATCATTAACATATATAACAGAGTCTGTGCTTGTAATATGCTTTACTGTTGCAGATACACCTTTATTCACTTATAATTTCACATATGAAGAGCTGTGAAAGGTACCAAAAGCATTCTCATTTTTTATTGGATAGTTTATTTATTTACATTTCAGATGTCATCCCCTTTCCCCACTCCTTCCTCACATAAACCTCTTATCCCATCCCTCCTCTTCCTCTTTGTTTTTATACCATTTTAATTACATGCAAGTATTAAGGTCAGCTCTAGGTTGACGAACTAGCAAAACAATAGATGCAAATAGTCAAGGAACAAGCAAGGCAATAAACAAAGTCCTGTGATCACTCCCATTTATTTTTTAAACATCTTTGAAGCTCTTTGCAGTCATTCTCTCTTACTCATTTCACAAAAAAAAAAGTTTATAAGAACATACCTTTTCCAGAGAAACCTTCAAACTATCTACTCTTTGTGAATTTTTCTATTTCCTTTAAATTAAATCTTTAACCTAAAAATGATAAATGATCTTTTTTCCCCCATTCTGTCAGTTGTGCATTCTCACAGCAGTTGCTTCTGTCTGAACACTTGCACAGAATGGAAATGTGGGAGAAAAGTATGCATAAAATCAAGCCAGAGTCAATCAGAGAATTCCTCTCCAACTCTAGGTCCCCAAAGTATTGTCTTCCAGCTAATATGTACTCTGCAGACTTGGAGCTGGGTTTTGTGATTTACATGGAAAGATCAATCGGGTGTCTTGCAGAGGAGAACATACAAATAGTCTTCCATTCTGAAGCCAGAAAACCCGGAGGTGGTAGATGTGAGCTTCCTGCTTTTAGGTTATTGTTTGGACTGAAATGCCATCAGAGCTGTCTGAATGAATAATGTTATCTGCTCTGACCCTGGCAAGAGAGCCAGCAGTTCATGGCATTCCCTGCTGCAAATGGTTGGAAACCAGAGTTAGCCTAGCCGGTAGGAGCTGGCCCAATAGATGAAATAAGAATCTATTGCACAGTGCTTATGACCATAGACATAGGACAGATCCAGGAAACAGAGATTTTGTGTTTTGATGCCCTGTTTAAGCATACATTGGAACTGTGGCACTTAGAAGATGTGTAATCCGTACACCTCGTTTAATACCACTGCTCCTATAGGATGTGGTACCCAAATGATCTTATCCTCACTGCAAGGATTCTGCATTGTGATGGGATGCATACCATTTTTGACTGCCAAATACCTGAAGACACTGTATCTCAAGCTTAATGGACCCAAGAATTATCTGGGGATCTTGTTAAAACACAGATTTTTATCCTCTAAGTCTGGAGTGCAGATTCTGCATATCTAATCAGCTTCTAGTGATATTAATGCCACCAATCAGCAGACTGACGGTAGAAAATGTCCTATTCATTTTTAAAACGTATAGATACTATACACACATTTCATAGTGATCGCATAAAGCCATTGAATGTGCGGTTACTCATCAGTTGTTTTAGTTAACTTGTGGGATTAGTAAAGTACAGATTACTTGGTTCTTTCCTCTGAGTTTTTGCATTTGTTACATCTGTATTAGAGACTAAGAATTCACATATTTACCTGATTTTTTAAAAGAGATATGCATCCTCTAATTGAACCTTTCATTGCAAACACTGATCTGATACTATTCTTCCTTCATCTAAAACATTCTATTTTCAAAGATTAAAAGGAATAATATAATTAGAACATTAAAAAAATGAGATATTTAGTGTAGACAATTCCATATTTCTTTGCAGTTGAAAGAAATACTAAGAATTTCTCTGGACATTTCAAGTAGATTATTCCAGTTCTAATATCTTGACTTTTATAGTAAGAGACAACAATTGAGGTACTCCCATGATTCATGAAACTGGCTTCATTGAATTATTTCTATTTATCTCATATATAGTATGTGGGATCATATATATGGTTAGTGCTCTTCCATTTTATCATATGCTTAACTATGTGTACAAATTACCATGACTTAGACATAGTGCTACCAACAAGGTCCCACAGTCTGCCTTTTTTATAATCCATTTTTTTCATAATACTTAGAAGCCATGATCAGTTCCCAATCTTTACAATGTTATCATTTTAGGAATGTTACACAGCAGGAGAATGTAGCATTTCTGTGAAAAATTTTAAGACTTTCTATATCCTGGATTGCAACATTGTATTCATAGCCATTGAAAACAGGACATATTATATTAATGCTTTAATAAGCCCTCATATGATTCTAATACTTGTTCAAATGTTGCCAAAAATAAAAATAGGCCCCAGCTTCAGTGAAAATTTATAGCTAAGATATATATATATATATATATATATATATATATATAATATATTATATATATTATATATAAATTATATATATTAGATGATAGATAGATAGATAGATAGATAGATAGATAGATAGATAGATAGATATCCTTCTTTCCAGTCTCCAAACATTAATTATATAAGCATGAAAATTAGGTATTAATATAAAAGTCTTTTAAAAAGAGCAAGTTTTAGAATTAAACTTTGTATGTATCTTTGAAATTTTCAACTTAATCCTGAGTCAAATGGTAACATATTCAAAATGTAAGCATGGACAATGTGTATAATTTGGAAGAGGAAATTCATATATATATATATATATATATATATATATATATATATATATTTGGAACACTGATCCCGGCAATTCTTCCTTGTGTTGCATTCATTTTGGTTTTTGGTCAAAAATAAGCTGAGTCAAACCAGAAGGATAATTATTCAATTTTCTTCTAAAAGAAAAGGTTTAACTAGAAATTATAAACTCACAGATGCATAGTGGGTATCTGATTTGTGTTTTAAGAAACACTGTATAAAATAAATAATATGACAAATGTCTGAGTCTTTGTTCCATACTTTAAAAGAGCTCTGTGTTAAATTATGCATTTGAAAATTATCTTTTTTCTTGAAAACACACAAATTTTTTTTTTAAAAAAAATTGTTTTCTTTGTTCTTCTTCATGTGAATAAAATAATATTAATGGGTTTTTAAATCAAAAATCATTAAAAGTCCACATTTCACATGATTTTTATTTACTCAGTGTTAAAAGTTCAAGTAGCTTACAAGTTATTTCTTTTTCTTTTTTATACATAAAACTGCACTTATGCTGCCAATAATGAATAAGACAAGTTATCAACACTGTCTAATAAAACTAATTAGAAATCCTACTTAAATATTTAAAGTTCCAATTTATAAGTTATGGTATGAAAATTAATTTTTAATATTCGATATTGAATACAAAGTGAACTCCACACTTTTGGATATAAAACAATAGGAATCAGTTGATTTGTTAACCTTCATAATCTCATCCTTTAAACACGGTCGTCTCATTTCTTACTCATTTAATACCAGCTAACAAGACTTGAGTAAAGGCTGGATGATTTCTGTGACTCCTTCAAGTAAGACAGACTGATTGTTGTGTTTATTCATCTCAGAAAGCGGCTCTAAATTGTGACATGCTCTCTGTGATCTATGCTGTCTGATTTCCAGAAGTAAAAGTCATACAAATATGACAAAGACTAAACCTGTCATTTCTTGTGGCTAGTCAGCTGGAAGCTGACACAGCATGATTTCTGCCATCTTTGAGTGCTAAAGCAGTGCCAGACACAAGGTTCAATGGGAACGACTCAATGGGATGAGTGTTAAAGAATTTTATGTCACATTTTCAGATAAATCGAACCCATCTGTGGCCTCAATTATTTGTATTCCTACAAAGAACATCCTGATATCTTAACTTACCATAGCATCCGAGTCAGGCTTCATGCCTAGGATTTCCTCATACAAATCAAATAAATGTGTGTATTAGAGGTGTCAGAGGAGGCAAAGAGCTGGAGCATGGTTCTCAGCTGAAGAGATTTGAGCTAAATGGATGTCTCCTGCCTATCACAGGTTCAGAGCCCATAGGTGGCACTGTGTGCGGATAATTCTAGAGGCACCATTATTGATAATGGGAATATCAGATTGTCACATAGTAGTTACAAGTAAAGGACCACTCATGAATTCAATTTACTGCATATTTAAAGATCCTTGATCAATATAGTTTGAAATTGTTTCCACTCTCAGACTCTGGAATGTGGCTTAGATGATCTCGGTTGTCCTTTCTTTTGTCATTGCTGCTATTCTTATCAATTCTCTTTGCAGTGGAAGTCTCTTTTCAATCCATTTACTGCTTATAAGTGAGAGTCCAGTGTTTTGCCATGCCAGTTTATGTTTAATCAATGGCACTGGGTTTTCTTTAAAGACTGTAACCATCTTATATACCAATCTATAATTCATGTAAATAAACAAAAGTCGTATTCTCAGTTCTTTTAAAGGAAAGTCTTCTTGTATGGAACATCCCCTGATCAGAGCTCAAAAGACGATGGACGGTCAGTGAGAGACACACTTACTTCCTGTGAGATTCTCAGAGAGCTTCTTCTAATACAGCAAGCACTTCAGAACTTTCTGAGATCTTAACTTCAGAGGACCACATTTTCTTACGCTGTATTCCATCTAGAAACTTGGATTCTTACTATGAACGTTTGTCTTTTGCTGAATGTATGCTTACCAAGAGACTTTCAATTTAGGTATCCCACGTTCCTAGGCATGCTCATCCTGTAACTCATACTTTTCATTCACATTTGAACACTGAGAAGAAGACATATGACACTTTTAATATTTAGCATCTGCTTAAAATTAATTTAAATAAACGTCTAAATTCAGTAAGAATTTTCCTTCTTACTCAATTTAATCAGCAGGTAGCAATATCTAAATTCCTCTAATTTTGAAAAAAAAACCCACTCTTTGCTTTAAATAACATCATAAAAAGATTCCCATCAATAGCTTTCTCATAATATATTGAATATACTGATCCTATACTCATATTCTCCCAGGTTATATTTTTATTTTGTTTTTTTGTATGTTTTGGTGTTTTTGTATTGTTTTGTTTTGTTTTAGGGTTTTTGTTTGTTTGGTTGGTTTTGGGTTTTATATATATATTTTTTTTTCACTAGCTTCTCAATGTATCCATCTCCTATCTGCTATCTAGTGTGAAAGCTATTGTCATGCAGTTTAACTTGTCCTGATAGCAGTAGTAATTACATTCAGACATTAAAAGCTGTTTCAGTTATTTACTATTACATAACACACCATATCTTGGAAAGTTGTGAGATTACAAAAGCAAAACTGTTGAACTTAAAAATCTGATATATGGGCAGGACTTATCAGTGTCAGCTTGTTGTTGAATTTGGCATCAGCTAAATTGTTTGCAAAGAGTTAGCTAGCATTTCTAAGGCCATCCGCTCACACAGTTTGCAAACTGTTGTTGTGAAGTGTCCCCCAAAGAGATGGCTTAGGACTGAAGAATCCCAAAATAAAGCACAAATGGAGATTGCCTAGTGTTGCTATTTATCTCCCTAGAAATTCATCAAATGGAACCAGAATGGGAGTTCAGTGACTTTTAAGAGTCTACACTAAGAGATGACACAGCATGATTTCCATCATGCATACAGACAGCCTCGCTACAAACATGATACTCCATGACACTCCATACTATAGTGGTAGACATACCTAAGAACTTAGATGCCACATTTTAAAACTGTTATATTAATTTTAGCAATCAAAAAAAAATCCATCAACAAGATGTAGTTTATGTTCTCAAAACGTTTTTAAATAGAAAGTAGCTGAAATATTTTATAAATTAGTATGAATAATTATCAAATCCCAAAGAATACTTCTTAATTGAAAATAATATTTCTTTTACTTTTGAGTAATAGCATAATTACATCATTTCCCCCATGATATATATATATATATATATATATATATATATATATATATAATATGTAACATGTAACATGTAACATGTAACATATGGCATATGACATATATATATTACAAGGATTACATAAGTTGAACCTCCACAGTGTGATTGATGGTACTCAAATGCATATTTTCAGGGATGACCATTTGGTATTAAATAACCAGTGTGCTTGTCTTTGAAGAATTATGAATCTAATTCATGAGAATGCCTGCATCCACATTTCTGTAACCAGCATTTTTTAACTTCTTTGGTCCTTTGCATGGGTTTGAGCAAGATAGAGAACATTTCCTGACTCATAAAAGGCACTTTCTGATACTCTTATGCCTTGTCATCACATATAGGGAGTTTTAACTTAAGGCTTTGCTTTCTAACCAGCCAGTGAGCTGGGAATATTTCTCAAATTCACACAGTTTTTTATATCTTTACTCTGTAAATTAACAATATTAATAATATCTTTCACTCCTGATGCAGAGGAATCTGTGATGATCAATAATGAGGTTGCGGAAAATAGGAAAAAAAAAATGTAAAGGTTGACAGGAATGGGAGTGGGATCTATAAACTGAGCCAAACAGTAAATTTCAGGCATCAGCAGGATCTGTTATCAGAAACAAGGCAGAGTGAGGTGACTTCAGTGTAGGCATATAGTTGTCTCTGTGTTCCCCAACCTCCTCAGATATGACAAAGTACTTTGACTAAACCTAGACATTTTTATTCACTGAAATTTTAGAGAGTATGATTTGTTTTTACAACCACCTGATGTGATCTCAATCTAGATGAGTGTGAGGACACCTATGGGGACACATTTATGGAGAGATAATAATGAGTGATGATAGGAACACAAAGTTTATTTCAGACATCATGGTATCCCCAGCGCATTATGTTACGTATGTCCCCACCACAGAATTACTACTTGAAGAAGGGAGTCTATTTCACAGATCCTGGAGTGAAGATGTATCTCAGGGAAATGATGTGGAATAATCATAGGTCATAGTGCATCAACTAGTGTGTGTGTGTGTGTGTATGTGAGAAAGAGAGAGAGAGAGAGAGAGAGAGAGAGAGAGAGAGAGAGAGAGAGAGGTGTTGCCTCAGTGTGTAACCAGAATGTATGTACTTGTATGTGTGTGTGTACATGTGTGACTGTGTGTGTCTCCTTATTGGATAATCATATATTAAAATGTATGCAATCATCTGTGTGTGTGAATTAGAAGCAGAGTGAGTGAATGAGAGAGAGAGAGAGAAAGAGAGAGAGAGAGAGAGAGAGAACTCATTGAATAATCATGTATCAAACACATCAGAATGCCTATATTCACATCTGTGTATGGGAATATGTGTGTTTAATCTCCTAAAATCTAAGTGGAAATGGTTCCCTCCCTTTACTTTTCTATATGAGATTTTTCTCTGAAGAATTTCTTTAAAGTATTTTCAAGAATTTTGAAAGTGATTTTATCAAAGGAGATGATGACATGTGAATTCAAATGCACCCTAAACAGTTGGCAATAGGAAAATCTTGCAGATTTTGTGAACTCTCTAAAGATGCAAGTGTGGCAGAAAAAAATACAAGTGAATATTGCTTACATCTTCAATGTTAGGGACTACATATGAATACATGTCAGCATCTGTGAGAGTGGGAATAAAACGTTGATGTCATTTCTATTTCTTGAGATAAAATATCTATCATTTATCCTGATTAAGATCTGTTGGATGGTTACTCCATACATTATAAAAATAGGTTAAATAATATGAGAATAAATCCCTCTAGGAACTCAAAACTTAAAAATAACTGCCATTAGAAAACAATATATGGATATTTTTACAGTATTGTTACAAACATTTTAAATATTGATCATTCAACTTTTCATTTCCTCTTGCCATGCAAGGAAAAATTCAAGTATGTTCAAAAGTGACATTGCAAAATGCGTTGATAGTTTAATTTGTATAAATATATTTTTACATAAAATAAAATTATTTGTGATATTATTCCTACTGTTTTGAAATATTTAATTGGAAGTGGTAATATAGAAAGTATAACTATGTCACATCATATATATATATATATATATATATATATATATACACATGTGCACATATATATGTAGCTATATGTTAGTATATAACCAGTATATGTATACATATGCCAGGATTCTGAATGTGCTGGTTTATTTAATCCCCTTCTGAGTATTTAAAATATGCTAATCTTTGTTTCTAATGAAATGATAAGTAGTGTACAATTATTGCTCACACACTGACAAATACACAATTGAAATTTTTTGATCAATACTTTTTAATGTCTACAAGCTTAAATTTTATCTTGAACATGTATTCTAGCTTTCACAATCTTTTCTTAAAATGATAAAGGTTTTATTTGCCTTATATTATCATTATGACATGAGTTTGTAAATTAGACTATTTTCCATAAAGGAAATACATGAATGAAAGAGACATTGTTTATATGACTCATCAAATAAGCTGCATGCTCATGTATTCATCCATATTTTTGCCTATCAATTAATCACATTTTAGTTTATGTACAGATTTATAAGCATTTATCAACTCTTCTTTATGGAAAAAAGTTACATATCATTTTTGAAAATATAAAGATGTTTCTACAAAATATATGACAATTTGAAAGAAGGCAAATTACACCCTTACAGCAAGGTCCAGAAATTTATCTTCCCTGTAATCAGTATAAGTGCCTTTTTCGGTGTCTTCATCTTGAATATAGTTACATTTCACTGATTTAATTGTCATTAACTAAATGTAAGTTAAAGGTAGGTAGAATATTATCATTGCAACACCTGGCAGAGGATGAAACAAAAGTGCCTACTCTCATGCCACCACAGTATCTATGGTGGTAAGTAAGTTCCTTACAAACTGTTTATGTCATTATACAAGCTTGTGTTCTTGAAGGGCTCCAAGAGTTGGTTTAACACAGCAGTGAGGAAATGAAGAAAGCATACACACACACACACACACACACACACACACACACACACACACACAGAGAGAGAGAGAGAGAGAGAGAGAGAGAGAGAGAGAGACAGAGACGAGACAGAGACAGAGACAGAGACAGATAGACAGATAAAGAGACAGAGAGACAGAGACAGAGAGAGACAGAGAGAGATAGAGGAGAGAGAAGCTTCTGGGATCAGTAGGGAGAGGTTATCTAATGGAAAAGCTGCCTCACTCTGGGAACTCAGAGTGTATTTGATATATCGTTGACCAGGGAGGTGGAGTTACAGAGCTGAACAAAGATGCAGAGTTATTACATACATGCAAACAGTGAGACAGTATTATTATATAAATGAACAAAAAAAAAAACCTGGTTGAAATAATCTCAGTCCTAGAAGTCTCTTACAGAGGACTAGTATTCAGACCATCAACATCCAGAATGTACAAGCTAAAGTAGGGATTTTCTGCACACCTTTTCAACCTTCACACAGGAACCATCTGTCTAAGCCTCAACCAAAGAAGGCTATGGTTCTAAGACATTGGTCCTTGACCTGTGCCTTTGTTAAAAGCACATATTCATTAACTATTTAATCATTCCTTACTATAATAACCACAATTTTGTCTCCACTAACTGGATTTAAATATGTAACTTATAGTACGAGCTGATGTTTAATGGTTCAACTCTATTTATATCATAAAATCTGTACTTATGCTGTCTTTTTAAAATTATTTTATTCCATATTTTCTTTATTTACATCTCAAATGTCATTCCTTTTCCTAGTTTCCCCTCTGAAAACACCCTATCAATCCCTCCTTCCCCTGCTTCTATGAGGTTGTTCCACCACCCATCTATTAAATATCACTTTTCGTGATAAGATAAATTCAGTGTGTGACCAAATCCTTAAGAACTCTATATATGAATAAATAGCTTAATGGTGAATTATTTATTTGAATACCTAATATCCATTGAAGATACCAATTATAAATATGTATTATATATTTGTTTTATTTTAAGCTTAAAAAACATTAAAAAATAAAAGGCTAGAAAATATTTACCAAACTAAACTATGTTGTATCTGTTCTGCCTGATTGCTGGTTTCATTTGCAAGATTCATGGGCATGCTTTATAGGTCCAGCCCTCTTCACAGTTACACATTAAGCTTGGTTTTGTTTGCTTGTTGGTTGGTTGATTGTGGTTTGTTTTTTATTTTCATTTCTAAAAGTGACCCACTACATCTTTGAATTCCAAAATATTGCTTTTCCTTTGATGTCCAAATGAAGTTACAACTCCTTCTGGAAGAGAAATAAATCTCAACAATCACAAGAAGTTGAGAAAGCCAAGTGTGAAATAATTAACATTTAGTATTGTCTTCCATTCTTTTCCCAGAGATGATAGACTGGGAGCATAGATACATAGCATATTACACTCTTTAAAACCCCCTTCATTTCCAATATGTAATCTGCAATATTGTATTATACGTTACTAGAAATGTTTTAACAAATGATCAAATGGTGTGTGAAAACCTGTTTCTTTGTAGTTTTGTAGCACAGTCTGTGGCTTATACAGTCTTGTGTACCCTCTTCTGCAATAACCCCTGGGCCTTGGGAAGGAGCATATAATGGACACAATGCATTTATGTTTGAGCCCACTATAGTCACTGACATTCTGCCCCTCAAACAGCTTGAATACTGGGCTACCCACCATCTACAGAAAGAGAACTTTCTTTGATAAGCTTCAAGAGACACACTGTCTGACTATAATTATAAGCTGATGGAAGCCAGTTTAGTCTTGTGTCACCTTAGCAGAATACTAATAATAGGTTCTCCCTTGAAGACTACGGCCAGTGTCAGCACAAATTCTTGACCTTGACAAATGCAAGGTATGGGTTCCATCTTGTGGAACAGACTTTAAATCCAATCAAACAATGTTGGGTTACTCCTATAATATTTGTGTCACTATTGTAACAGTGGGTGCATCTTACCAGGCAGGTTATTATTATGACTTGTGGTGTTCACAGATGTATAAAATAAATCATTCTATCCTCTAGCAATAGAATTTGTACCATCCTGGAACATCATGAAAGTGAGACAGTAGGTATGAAACGTCCATGCCAATGTCAGTTTTATTTCTCCATATACTATGACATAAGTATTCCATCATCTTCTGTTTTATTTCTTAGAGATACTTTGGGCATTGCTTCTTTAAAAAAAAATGGTTTTGAAGGGTCTCGTGTCTCTTTTACCTAATTTAAAAAAAATCTATCCTCTTCTGTGTTTAATAGAGACATTCAAAAACATTTGTGACAAATTAGGGTATTTTCGTTGTAGACACATTTAGAAAAAAACTTCCTTCTCATGTACTATGACTTTACAATTCAAACTTTTTTATGCCCAGCAACTGCAAGAGATTTGAATGTAATTAAGAATTGTACATAATTTAATTCTGATGCCACTATTTTGTGGGTATTTATTAATTGTCTGACTCTAGAAAAGTAACATACTTTCTCTTCACATTTGTTTTGTTATCTGTAATCTGGACACATATATAGTAACCACAAACAGCACATCTATCATCATTAGCTTCTTTTGTTTAATTCCTTGGTGTGCCTTTTTTCTTGCTCTGAAACTATACTCATTGCTATTCAGATGATGAAATGATTTGTTTAATTGCCTTAATATATTAAGCAATTAATCTTTTCAGTGTTGAACAAATTCCAACAGTTTTCTGAGAAGAAATTATAATGAAGGTTTATGTGAAAGAAATGAAAAACTATGGGAGTTTTCTTCTATTTTCATATAGTTCTGAAAAAAAAAAAGTACCTGCATAGGCAATATTTGAAATTATAAAATTCTGAGCTGCATTGAGGCAGTTAATTAGAGGTTAATATGAATATCAGGGATGAGAAATCATGCAGTGAACTCACCAGCAGCATTCAATTTGAGGGCTTTATAATCGGTAATGCATTGTGGGAGGTCACATCTCTACCAATCAGAGTTGTATGAAAAAAAGTTGTTAAGGGGAAAATTTTAGAAGGACATAGTGTAAATCGTAGTCAAAGTACTTATAAGAGAAAGAGTATAGCTGTAATTATATGACCTGGAATTGTAATGTAGAAAATAATTGTGATGGAAATCCACTGCCTTTGTTTTATGAAATCAACCCTTAGATATGACTTACAAATTCAATTTTAATTTAGTTAAAACATTAATATTAAAAGGCAATATTTGCTTTTGATACATTGATAAAAAGTGTTTATTTAAAAACAAACCATTTACACCTGTCTTACTACCATATGTCCTTTACCCTCCCACAATTTTACTTTGTTTTGACAAACTATCAGAGGTCAAGGTTACTACTGTTTAGGGTGACTCATTTTCCCTCGAGGAGACATACTGGAAAATGCTTCCTTTAATTGATGCAGAATGGGCATTAAATTTTATATTATTTTTCTGCTCCATAAAATACTAAAACTGTTTTTAAAATTGTTCACATGACATATTTTAAGTTTCTTGGGAAAATTGCTTAAGAGAAATGTATTCATATAGAATGGGACACCAATGTGTAGGGATCTTGAAGGAAAGTGGGTAAGTAAGGAAGAAATTTCAGAACTCAGGACAAAATAAAACAAGGGACAGTGGAAAATTATAATTCTGAGAGTTTCCTGGTAGCTCAGAACATTAGTTGGTATCATTATCTAAGAGAAAGTAGGACTTTGGAAGACAGTCTTCTCTTTACAACCTTACCCTATACTTCCATGTCATAGTCCCCAAAATATAACTACAATAGCTTCAATCAGAGGATTTACAAGGCTTCTATATTTCATTGAGTCATGTATCATGGTGGGTATGAAATCAATACATCATAAATTAAGAGAATTTAGTAAAGATGTCTTTTAAGTAGCATCATTTATATTGGGATAATAATTATGTTGAATTCTCCTCAGAACTCTTACAAAAATAAAAACATGATTGATAAGCTTATGGCCAGTGAGCAACTCACAGTATCAAATACAACCTGATGACAATGAAAACACTCTGATAGGCTATAAATTAATTACTAATAAAGGACGGTTTCAGTTGGTGAGTAGGATCATAGCATCTCTGTGTTCAGAGGAAGATTTAAACATAGAATTTTACCTTTCTTACTTTAATGCTTGTGTATTAGGAGTAACAAATCACTTTTCATTTTTTCCTTTGACATACTGTTTGAAATTAAGTGCATCACTTACAGAGATGCCACAGCCTCCTTAAATCCTGGAAAAGAATGAAACTTTGACAGTTTTGGAGGGTTGGCTAATATTGGGCATTATTTTGTAAATAACACAGAAGAGTCTCATGATGGTCTATGTTCCTGTCGTCTCCATAATGTGTGAAAACGGACTGGTTGTCATGTGTGTTCTCATCCTTTGTGTTGGGACAATTACAAATTTGCAGGATTGGTATTGTCGTAGTCAGGGTTTCTATTGATGCACAAACATAATGACCAAGAAGCAAGTTATGGAAGAAAGGATTTAATCTGCTTACATTTCCAAATTGCTCTTCATCACCAAAGGAAGTCAGGACTGGAACTCACGCAGGTCAGGAAGCAGAAGCTAATGCAGAAGCCATGGAGGAATGTTACTTACTGGCTTACTTCCCCTGGCTTGCTCAGCTTGCTTTCTTATAGAACCCAGGATTACCAGACCAGGGATGACACCACCCATCATGGTTCCTCCCACCATTAATCACTAATTGAGATTAATCCTTACAGCTGGATTTCATGGAGGCATTTCTTCAAGGGAGGCTCCTTTCTCTGTGATAACTCTAGCTTGTGTCAAGTTGACACACAAAACCAGCCAGTACAATTGACCTTTTGTCAACTTGACACAAAAACACACCACTATTAAGCCTCAAAACTTTACTTTCTTATTCATTCCCAAGATCTAAATAACTTTAAAAGTCCCACAGTCTTTACAGATTCTTACACATTAAAATTTCAGTCCCTTTAGAATATCCAATCTTTTTTAAAATGCAAAGTCTTTTTACAATCCAACGTCTCTTAACTGAGGGCTCCACTAAAATACTTTCTTACTTCAAGAGAGAAAAATATCAGGGAACAGTCACAATTAAAAGTAAAATCAAACTCTCAACTGTCCAATGTCTAGAATCTGGTCATGATCTTCTGGGCTCCTCCAAAAGCTTTCATCACTTCTTCAGCTCTGCCTTCTGTAGCACTCTAAGCTCAGGTTGCTCCACGCCACTTCTGCTGATTCTTCTTGGTGATCATCCCATGGTACTGGCATCTAAAATACTCTGGAGTCTTCTGCTACAACTAGGCTTCACTAGTAGCCTCTCATAGGCTGTCTTCATGGTGCCATGCCTCAAATCCTTTGCATGACCACTTCAGTACTGAGTCTGAGCAGCCACCTGCAACTGAGGCTGCACCATTCCTAGTGGCCTTCTATGGCGTCTCACAGTGCTGAGCCTCGGCTACTCTTCCTGAGCCCTTCATGCCTTCAAAACCAGTACCACCTGGGTGACTCTTACACATTAGCAAGTTCCACTAAAGCTCAAGGTACAACCTTGGCTAATTTCTTAGCTCCAGCTACCCAGCATCAGTAGTCTCAGTAATACAAAAGATTTGTTTTAGTCGTTCTTGTATCTTGTTAATCACAGCTGATTCTTCAACCCCAGCTAACCAAAACTACAGAATCTTCACAATCAAAATATCAACAGCCCTGACAAGAGTTTTTGATCTTCCCCCTGAAATCTCACAAGGCAAGGCCTCCATCTTCTGCATTGTTCTCAACATTATCTTCCAAGCTCCTACAGAACATCCCACAGAGCTCTTAACATTCTGATGGCTCCTCTAGCTCAAAGTTCCAAAGTCCTTCCATAGTCCTCCACAAAACTTGGTCAGGTTGTCACAGGAATACCCCACTATCCTGGTACCAATGTAGTTAGGGGTTCTATTTGTGTACAAGCATCATGACCAAGAAGCAAGTTGGAAAGGAAAGGGTTTATTCAGTTTACACGTCCACATTGCTGCTCATCACCAAAGGAAGTCAGGACTGAAACTCAAGCAGGTCAGGAAGCAGGAATGCTGGTTCAAGGTTACTTCAGTAACTGTTCTTCAATAAGCTAGGTAAAGTATGTGCAGCTAACATCTGCATTTTAGATACAACTAAAATGTTCTGGAATAAACACAAACATTCTAAAGAAAACATTATCATCATCTGTAGACATTTTCTTATTGACTATGCATGTATATTAAAAAGTACTATCCATTACTTATAGCTTTGCATATTTTACTCAGTGTTTCATTTTAAATTGCGTGACAAAGATATACAGTATTCTATTTTGGCTTCTTTTTAATATACATAAACAGATGGCTTGAAGGACGAACTGCTGTACAAAGATATCTGCATATATATCTATGTTTACACTTAGTTATATTCAATCCATTCGACATAACCATCTGGTAATAAATCAACAGAATCCATTTTGTTGTTATGCACATGTCGCTGCAGTAGTGGCTTGCACTGCAGTTATCTCGGCCATCTCTGCTAATCATTTATTTTGAATTATGTGTGTTTATTTAAATCAATATGCTGCATATATCTTGTTCTACTGGCTCAGGAATATAGAATTCACTGTAGTTCAAGCAGGGAAGGGTAGTCTCAAGAGATAAGTATGGCCTTTTTTGAGAATTAACTAAATATAACATAATCTTAATGATGACCCCTGGACCCTGCAAGGCATTTCTTACAGTGTTCCTTAGATTCACTGAGCATTAGAGTTATTTTTATAGCAGTCTTTTGCCAGTTGGTCCACAAGGACAGGACAATTTACAGTTTCATCTTCGTAAGAAAATTATGAACTTATTATGCACTAATGTTAAAAGGATAGGTTATGATTTTTTTCTAATAACTATGCTGGTAGCTTATGTCTAACAAGCTCTCTGAATGTTATCAACTATAAAATTAGAAGACAAAGACAGTTGTAAGAAGCTAGCATTTAAGGAATGAAAAAGCAGAGAAAGGCAAACACATTGAAATGAGCCCTAAATTTAGCGCTGTTTATTCCCTTCAGAATGTCATGTATTAGATGTAAATTAGATGTAGAATTAACATACATAATAACAATGACACAGGAAAAAGAAGGGTGTAACAACTTGTCATAAACAAGTAATGCTTTGCCAACATTCTTGCACTGCACATAAAATGTTTGAAATCTTATAAAATGTGTTCTATAAGAGATATGCCTATCATCCATCAGTCTATCTAACTACATTATATTTAGCATTTTTCTAGAATAATATTAATATACTTATTTTAAAATTACAATGAACAAATTAAATAATAAAAACCATTTGATCAGAAGGAAAATTGATACAAGATGTTTTATGACTGCTCCTGGAAAGAAAGAGAGAAAAAAAAGTTTATTCTTCATAGAAAACTGTGATTGACCAAAACCAACACAAAACAAACAAACAAACAGCTTACTAAACAAGTGAGTTTACTGAGATCACTTGTGGAAGAATAGATGAGGACATGCTGATAGGAACATGGATGGCTTAGAGGCAACTCACTCACTAAAAAATCCACTAAAGTCTAAATGTTGACTCCAAGATGCTATATCACTGAAACTCCCTGAATGACTGGTAGGCAGCAGCTGGACTGAAAGAATCTCCTTAGCAAGTGTTGCTACTTGTGCAACCTTGAAGAAGATACTGTAACTTTTAGAAATTAAAGATCTTCTAAGTCTGACTCTCTTCCCTGATTTTACTGGACTGCCTCCTCCTTCCAGAAAGGAATGCTCCAATATGGAGGAAACAGCTGTACAACAGTGAGGGTATTATGAAAAACCTGATGAGAAAAGTCTTAGAAAATTGAAATACAATATGAAATTCAAACATACCTACCTACACTGAAGCCATGTAAAACATTCCCATTTCTATAAATAGGCAGCTATAAATTTTTCTACTAGACAAATTGTCATGCCAGATTTTATATAGAATCTGTAAGCCTCACTTTTATTCAGATATGGATGCTAAATAAAAAGTACACATAAAGATTAAAACGAATACAAAACATATACCAAATCAGACAAACAGAAAAAAATAGTACAACAGTCAACTGAGGAGAAATAAATATTACTATAATTCAATGAAAAGTTTCATAATGACAAATGACTAAACTTACTGAGACAGAACAATACTACTGATGTTGTATTCACCTAAAATGGATTTCCCATGCACAGAATTAAGAATTATTAGAGACACAGTGATCAATAAGGAAAATCAAATTTTAGATGAACCTAGTAACTCTTCTTCTGAAAGATGTTCATAAATATACTAAGGTAGAAAACATTAGAACACCACAGTTACCATATTTATACAGTTAAATGTGCAAAATTTGGCACTAAAACATGAAAAGACAATTCTTTATTTTTTCTATTTGTTTGTTTGTTTGTTTGTTTATTTTTACAATCCAGATTTTATTCCACATCATACACCCTCTGACTGTTTCAGATTCCATACCTCCAACCCACCCCCCTGTCTCCACAAGGCTGTTCCCACCACCCATCCTCACCCCACCTGACCTCTAAACTCTCTGGGGCCTCCAGTCTCTTGAGGGTTAGATGCATCATCTCTGATTGAAAACAGACCAAGGAGTCCTCTGCTGTATATGTGTTGAGGGCCTCATATCAGCTGGTATATGCTGCCTTTTTGGTGGTCCAGTATTTGAAAGATCTCGAGGGTCCAGATTAATTGATACTTCTAGTCCTCCTGCAGGATTGCCCTCCTTTTCAGCTTCTTTTAGCCTTTCCGTAATTCAGGGATCAGCAGCTTCTGTCCATTGGTTGGGTGCAAATATCTTCATCTGACTCTTTCAGCTTCTTGACAATTCTTTGTGTGTGTGTGTGTGTGTGTGTGTGTGTGTGTGTGTGTGTGTGTGTGTTTAATTAGTTTAACTTATTTATTTTATTTATTTACATTCCAAAAGTTGTCCCACTTCCCAGTCCCACTGAGTTCTTCATCCCATTTCTTGTTCACCTACTTCTGAGATGGTGCTCCACCACCTGTCTACCCACCCCTACCTCACACCCACCAGCATCCCTTTTCCTTGGGACATCAAGTTTCCACAGACTTAAGCGCATTCTCTCCCACTAAGTCCATACAAGGTAGTCCTCTGCTACACATGTGCTCGCGAAATGAACCAGCCCTTGAATGCGCCCTGGTTTTTGGTTTACTCTCTGGGAGCTCTGAGACATCCAGGTTAGTTGACACTGTTTCCTATAGAGTTGATATCCTCTTCAGCTCCTTTAGTCCCTCTCTAACTCTTCCATATTGGTCCCCGACCTCAATCCAATGGCTGGCTATAAGTATCTATATTTGTCTCAGTCGGTTGCTGGTAGAACTTCTCAGAGGACAGTCATGTGAGGCTCCTGTCTGCACATACATTATGGTTTCAGTAATAGAGTCAGGATTTGGTGTGCATGCATGGAATAGATCCCAAGTTGGGCTGGTCAGTGGGTGGCCTTTCTTTCCTGCATTTCCTTTAGACAGGAACAAATCTGAGTTAAAATTTTGAAGATGGTTGAGTGGCCCCCTGTCTCAAGTGGCAGACATGTCTATCTACTGAAGGTGGTCTCTTCTGGTTGCATCTACCCATTGTGGGCATTTTGGCTAATGTCCTCCCCATTGAGTCCTGTTAGCCACTCACAACTCAGGTCTCTGGAACTTTCTATAGGTTGGCCCTCTCCCCTAAACCACACTGCTTCATATTTTGATTCATTCTTTTGGCCCCTGGGCATCCTTCCTCTTTCTCCTCATACCTGCTCCTGTTCCTCCTTTTCTCCCACCCCTTCCCTTCTGCCACCCAGTTTCCCCCTCCCTCTGCCTCCTGTGATTATTTTGTTCACCTTCTAACTGGGTTTCAGGTATCCATACTTGGGCTTTCCTACTGGTTAAGCATCTAATAGTCTGTGATTTGTATCATGGGTATTCTAAACTTTTTGGCTTATAGTCACTTATCAGTGAGTACATACCATGCATGTCCTTTTGGAGCAATTTTTACCCTGCATGACGTTTTAGGACAATTCTTAACACATGTATCTAAAACATTTTATCAAAATACTTCTAAAATGGCCCATGTATCATGTTCCAACACATGCAGAAACACCTTCTTACCATAAACAAAAAAATGCAAAAAATCTATTCTTAGTTTTGGAAATTAAGCTGTGAACTTTTGACTATCCTTTGGAAAACAGAATAAAATACAAAAGCAAACTAAGATGTTTAAAAACCAAGAATGCCAAAGTAATAATTTGACTAACCATGTGAGATGCAAATACATACCATCTGATGGGAAAGGTCCTTTATGTGTCCATATCATGGAAGAATAAACTGTGGAAGTCAATTATCTAAGTGTCTATTTCACAGAGACTGAAAATAAACAGAAGAAAATACTCTAGGAATGTGAAAATAAATATGATAGAAAATAATGAAATGAGAAACAAGTGTACAACACTGAAATTTAACAAAGCTAACACCTGTTGGCTTTTGTGAATAATGTAAATAAAACCTACTGAGAGACATGTAAATGGTAAATGTTTCTAATATTATATGTTAAATAGCATGTTAATGATGTTTGTAGAGAGTGAAATTCAACTGCTCTGCAACCATAACACCATAACACCCATGGTCATTAGTTATTTGGAATAATTCCAATATCATCAAAAATACAAATACCTTTCCAAATGCTTATGGCATAGAGTAAGCTTTTAAAACATAACTTTTGCAGTTCTAAATGAGAAAAAATTTAAAGCATAAACACACACACACACACACACACACACACACACCACAAACACAAAACACACACACATATGTGAAAATAAAACAAAGTCACATTTTTTTGTTTTGTTTTTTCGAGACAGGGTTTCTCTGTATAGCTCTGGCTGTCCTGGAACTCATTCTGTAGACCAGGCTGGCCTCGAACTCAGAAATACGCCTGCCTCTGCCTCCCAAGTGCTGGGATTAAAGGCATGCGCCACCACTGCCTGGCCACAAAGTCACATTTTTATCCTATATATCACACCAGTCTAGTCTTATCCTGAAACTATATTCAAATCATGACAGAGTCTAAAATCAACAGCCTTTATTTAGTAGCATATCAGAAAATAAAATCATAATCACTAATATCCAAAAGTTAAATTTCACTCAAAGATTATGGGTTTAAATTATAAAATAAAATAAGAAGCCTAATGGTACAAATTAAATATTCATAAAACAAAATTATATAAACGATTTCAATAGATACGCAGGAAGATGGATATTAAATCTAGCTCAAGGTAAAAGTGGTTTACAACATAGGAAAGAAAACTTACTCTTATAAATTGCTGCCACAAAATCACAGGGATTAAATATCAAGCATAATAATGTAATATTGAAATCTTTCTGAAACTCATAGAAAGCAAGTTTAATAAGCCCATCAATTTGGAAAAGGGGAATATTGTCAGTGCCCATATAAATCATGATTGAATGCATTAGAAAGAAACAGTCCCTACTACTATAATAGTGACATTTGCAAGATTGTTACTTGTTATAAAAATAAATTCATGTGCTACCAATATTCAAAAATAAAGATGCTACTTATAATAGCCAAACAAAAATAAAACAAAATTTAAAAATTCAATTTTGTTGTAAAAAAAGTGCACAGCATCAAAAAAGAAAAGATAAGCCTACTTACATACAACAAAGAAAATCTAGATATTAAATGGTTGTATAAAATAATTGAATTATTAAAAGGGAAATTAATCTCAACATAGTATATATGTTTTTAAATTGTTGATTGTTTTTACAAAAAATAAAAATATAAGATTTCTAACACTATTTCAATTATATTGGATTTTGTCTATACGTTTTAAGATGTACTAAAGTTTTAGTCACTTTTTAAGAAAGTGATAAACATTAAACAATTTCTCCTTCCTGAGTTCCAACTTTACATGAGGCTAGTTAACAGGGCAAATTCTTTATTTTTGTTCCCATTTTCAGATTATAGGGAAGATGGTATGACAGGAACTGAGAGCTTCTTTTTTACATCTGAGTAGTTGAGATGGAAAAATGGAGAGGGTGTGATTTCTGTGTTGAGCTTTCTTTCTTCTTTTGTTCTTATTGTTCAGTTTGGAATCTTAGCCCCCAGGATAGTACAGCCCATATCCAGGATGGGTTTATTTCCCTCAGTTAAACGTCTACAATTAGCCAGAGATGACAATCCAATTGACAATGAAAATTGACCATCTAAAAAGATATTAAAAACATATGTAATACAGGACAAAAGAAAAGAATAAAATGTTTATGAAAACAAATAAAATTTCTTGTTTGTTATTTTCTTCTGGATACATATTTTAGATTTGCTGATTCCTGACTCGAATCAGTTTGAGCAAGCTGATTGTATACACAATACTCTCTTTGGCATACAAGATAATTAGAATTTGATAGGTTACAATAATTTGTATAAACCAATTATGTTTACATCTTGCTATAAAATATATCCATAGCCTCTGTGTACTTGGCTTTCATATATCAATCTTCTACCTCTCTTCTTAACTTTCATCAGTATTAAAATTGTTTTTATAAAAATCAAATAGATGACATATGACAGATCACTCAATGCCTATTATGTCATTTGTGGTGTTCATATTTTTCCTAATAAAGTTAGTGCACTTGCTTGTCCTTGCATGGTTTAGAAGCATTTTTGAAAACTGGAACTGAATGAGTAGTTAAAGTAAATGTTAGAAAACTGTGTCCGTCAATCTCCTGAAACTTTTAACTCCTCACCACCATCCCTCCAATGTCTAAGAAACTGAAATAGAATTGCACCAAAAACTATCTTTAATTATTTATTTTCACTAAACTTAAAAATGAAAAAAACATAAAATTTTGTAGTTAAAAATTAATGAAATTCATTTTGCCTAGCAGATTTAGAGATGTTTACTCAGGAGTCTCAGAAGTTTTGAAATAAAAATAGATTGTAACAAAGCCTACACATTTTTACTTTGTTCCCTTTTATACTGCAGAGAAATAAGGCAAGTGTAAGGTAAATACAGGCAAATACTTAAGGATGTTAGAGAAGTACTCGATACTTTTGATTTACAGATTCAACTATAACATCAAGAGACAAACAATTCATATCAAATAAACAAGCAACAACAGAATGCATACACATATTTTCATGTCCCCAAAGACATTTGTGTTCACAGAATATACAATAATAAAAACAAATTTATAAACATATTTAAGTATTTAAAAGTAATATTATGCAATGCATAGAGAAAGAAAATAAATGGACAGCATAATTTTATGATCATTAGTAACAATCTGTCATGTGTAAAATTCCTTCCATAGCATTTTCAATTAGAGGGTAAATTTTAAAGATTTACATACAATTAATAAGAAGTTAGGTATTGAAGATGCCTCAGTGTTTAAGAGGATTTGCTGTACAGTCTTCAAGTATGAAGTATATAATTAGCACTTATGTAATAAGCCATCATCTTGGTAACTATGTAAACCTGAAACATTTGCTCTGATAGAATCTCATATCTCTTGTCAGAGATAAGAATATTTCGGGACCTTGATTTTTTTCAAGCTTAGTCCAAAAGAATACATTAAACTGTTGGTTCATGGAAAAACCCTGCCTTAACTCTATTTTATTTGTAAAAATAAGGGAGGATTTCCAATGTGTCCACTGCCCTACATATGTACATAGTCACTGAACACACACACACACACACACACACACACACACACACACACACACACGCAAACACACACATACATGTGTGTGTACAAATGCATACATGCAAATACATGCGCACAAATAAATATATACAAACAAACAAATAGATAGATAGAAAAAACCTAAAAATTTTCCTTTCAAAAAGAAACGTATTCTTTGGAGTTCAAAGTGCAATGGCTTCAAATCCCTTTCTCAGGACAAGGACTTTCCTGCGTTAAATTTACCTGTCAGTGTTTCAAGATGTCATCACCTGCAGAGAAGAAGAGGAAACTGGCGAACTCATTAGAGATACATAGAAATCAGTGCAGTTGACCTGATAGCTGCTTGTATATGATTCTAATATCTCTAGTCTCACATAAGATACATGCAATATATAAGAGAAATCATCTCCTTATATTTGGCATGTAAAAAGAGATTAGGCTGAAATCATAGCTTTGGAAGTCATGAAATTCAGAGAAGAGTCAGTGATGACTCACATAAGATATTATGTCATTAAAATTATTTTTTAAGAGTGGAAGAAATTTTCAAACATATTAAAATCTTCAACTTATTAAGCTAAAAAACCCTTTCTTTTCTTATGAGGAAATAACTTGGTTAACAGAATAACTATGTATAAAGGTTTTCTTCCTGAGATGCTAATGTCCATTTGAATAAGCTCTAATTTAATTTGAAAGTACTATGCTGACAGGCTTTGGTTTCATGGATGAAATGGAGTGATTCATTATTAATACTCTCTTAAAATATTATAATAAACTATTAGAATTCTGGTGAATCTGCTTACTCTAGGAGCAGGAGAAAGTGGAATGTCTCAATAAGTATCTGGTACAATCCAAGGCTCTGTTTAACTTCATGGCAACACATTGGTTTTACACAGAAACAACATGCATAACAATAAACTATTGAGAAATGGCTCTTATTATCACCTTTAACATGCCTATCTTGATATTGTTCATTAGTTAACTGCATTCTAAGTTCTTGAACTGAATAGCAACTCTAGCTTGATAAACAATCTTAAGTTATTTAGAAATGGTTATACCACCTATGGGCAAATGTATTGTTTCATTACTTTTATTCTTTTTACGGTCTCCTCATTACCTTCCTCGTGGTCTGCACATCCACAGTTCCTCATCCCATTCTTCCTCCCCCTGTATCTAAGAGAATGTCCTACCTCCACCCCCACAAGACCTCCTCACTACCTAGGGCCTCAAGTCCCTTCAGGATTAGCCACATCTTCCCTTTCTGCAAGATAAGGCAGTCATCTGTTGTGTATGTGTTGGGGGCTTCAGCACAGCTAGGTTATGCTGCCTGGTTGGTGACTCAGTGTCTGAAATATCTCAGGGGTCCGGGTCACTTGAGATCTTTGGTTTTCCTATGGTGTTGCCCTCCTCAGCTTCTTCCAACCTTTTCCTAATTCAACCACAGGGGTCCCTGACTTTAGTCCATTGGTTACTTGTAAGTATCTGCATCTGTCTCAGTCAACTGCTTCTTGGATCTCTAAGAGGACAGCCATGCTAGGCTCCTATCTGTAAACATACTATAGCATCAGTGTGCTTGAAGCCTTGGAGCCTTTCCTTCAGATGGATCCCAAGTTAAGCCTGTCACTGTACCTCCTTTCCCTCAGTCTCTTCTCCAATTTTGTCCCTGCAGCTTTTGTAGACAGGAAAAAAATCTGTGTCGGATTTTTTGACTGAGGGATGTCACCCACATCCCTCCACATTACTTCCTATCTTTCTACTGGAAGTATACTCTACAAGTATTCCCTTTCCCTACTGTAGGACATTTCACCTAAGCTCCCTCCCTTTGAGTCTGGAGAATATCTCACCTCCCAGGTCTCCAGTATATCCTAGAGGGCCCCCCAAACTTATTTCTAAATGTTTGCCTTTAGTCACTAAAGTGAGTGTAGCTTTGAAATCATTTTTGAAGATCTTTCCATTCCCAGAAAAATTATGTTTTAAACTTCCTAAGTTGCCATCTTTTCTATCATATATTCATATCACATCTTCTTTTGTGAATTTCCATTACTACCGCCATGCATTTTTCTTTTATGAATTATTATTTCGCATTCCCCCTTTGAGTATAATTTATAATTCATTGTTTTTATCCCTA
The DNA here is from genome assembly GCA_030674055.1 of Rhabdomys pumilio. Lineage (NCBI taxonomy): Eukaryota > Metazoa > Chordata > Mammalia > Rodentia > Muridae > Rhabdomys > Rhabdomys pumilio. The sequence goes on along the minus strand of JANHMN010000018.1, from coordinate 24,370,760 downwards.
TACTTGTAGAAGAATCACGATTTTTTTTTTTGGTCCCAATAGCATCTCTAACTGGTCAAATCATGTTTTTCTTCTTATAGTCTACAAAGACAAATATGTTTGTTTCAGTCAATGCTGCAAACATCTAAGCTCACTGAACAAGTTAGAAGCAAATTCTCAAGTAATTCACACTTGGCAATATTCCATTACCTATGCTTACAGAAATGAAAAGCTGCCAATTTATGAGGAGGCTATGGGACAGAGAGGTGAATGAAAGTAACTATAACTCTTAAAGTAGACCTCAGGAAGTTATTTAGATAAGGTACTGTTTCAGCCTTTGGGTCTATGCTCCTTATTTTAAAAATTAGCCTGACTTTTGTGACCATTTGGATATGGTCTTTTCCTTACAGACCTCTTTGTCCCATCTCTTATGTTTAGAAAATGAATATTTAATGAATATTAATCAAGTTTCTAATTATCATATCTTTATATTTAATGTTTATGTATCAGATGAAAGGCAAACATTTTGGGGCCAGTCACAGAGGGCATGAATAATTTCCTCAGAAGCATATCTCATTAATTTTATTACTCTATAATATCTTTAAATTTTGAGCTCTTATCATTACACCAGTTTGGATAAAAATGACTCTTTAGTACTTAAGTGAGAAATTTGTAATGAAAATCTTAAGTTGAAATTAAAATCATGTGCAGGCATCTACCATGACAAAAGTAACATTTGGGGAATGTTCAGGGAAAATGGAACAATTGTTTCATGTTTGTTTGTTTTACTAATTTTATCATATTTTCAGTATGATTTCTGATTATTTTAAATCATGAAATTTAATGTAGAAAAATCATTCTATTTACAGAAGTTTAGACAACAACACTTCTTGATTTGGTCCAAAGTTTTCTACTCTTAGGCCCCACTACTATTCTGAGAATGAGAGAATGAACCCTGGACATTCATTTTCTGTGCTTAAGACTCAAAATAGAAGAGACTACCTACCTCTTTACCAAGATTAATATTAGATGATTACTTTAAGAAATTAAAAAAATCTTTTCCTAAGTAAATAATCTATAGGATTAAAAAATATAAATAAATCAACATAATATGAACCTATTAAATGTCAAATATTTACCTCAGCATATGGAAATACACATATAATACTTGAATAAATAAGCAGAACAATGAAGAATAAATTAATTAACTAAATAAGTAACAAAAATGTTAACAAAATTCTCATAAAAGAACTACACTATTTTAAATGTCCTAAATTTATATTATAAGAAAACTTGATAAGTTCAAAGTACATACAGCTAAATCAATTTCATCTCACTGATTCTATGATAGAAGTGGACTATAAATATAACTATAGCTTTAGGAAAGAGACTATGGTTTGGATTGAATCATGAAAATTAAAACAAGATGTTTAGAACCCAAACTGGAAACCTATCAGAATCACATCAGAAATAAAGTTCCTATCACATGTAAATGACTTTAGCATTTAGGATGAGCTCATTCTAGTTTTCTTCACTGTGCCTTAAATCTAACCACATGTCTGCACAAACTAGAACTATCTGACAAGTCGATGTCTTGACACGGTTTAGCCCTTCTTGTGAGTTCAATAGGCAGAAGGAATATGAGACAGGGATGATGATGGTGATGATTAATGTAGATTTTAAGACAATTCCTACAGAAGATAATGTTTCTAGTTTGTCTTGAGTGAATGAATAGCATAAGAACAGCAGAAGAACACTCCTCTGAAAACACAGGTGCAGACATGGGTCAGACTTTGCCACAGACTATACGGACTCTGCAAAAGTATCTTATAAGGAGAAATAAGAAACAAATCAAAACAAAAAAACAGAAAATCTACAATAATATTGGACCCTTATGCTCAGCTCAGCGTTCCGGCAACAGTAGAATGTCTCCATGCTGCAAGGCCAATGACTTAGTATTAATGAAAAAAAAAAAAAAAAACACGTTAGTTCTTGAAAAGAAATGTAGCTTCAACTCATTCTTAGAAGGACCAAGGAATCGACAGAAGAAATGTATGAAGGCATTCAGTAGTTGAAATTGTACTCAGTTTAACTGAAATTCCCATTATTTTTACAAGACAGTTGAAGCTACCATCTTTTCCCACTGCATTAATGTCAATTTCAGTGCAGTGGAAAAGGATTACCTAAAGAAAACCTTTACCAAAGCACTCTAAAATACTAAATGAAAAGGGAAATTCTAATGCAAATCAGTAGTAGATCCCACACACAAGATGTGTAAGATATTTGTTTTGAACACATACACAAAAGACAGAGATTAAAATTCTTAACCTCATAATAATCACTTTAAGTACTAAAAGGGGGTGTTTATATATGTATTTGCATGTAAGATGTGTTCATGCAACAATGGGGAAATAGCAACTACCATACCTATGGACATTTCAGTGACCCTCACTCTGTGGCTTACCTCATTGTTCCCTGTCCGGGGTCAAGACACTGTGTAAGTACAGGATAAACTCTCTGTGTACCTTCTATAGTCTATAGTGACAGACTTTGTAGTCACTATTTGACACAGTTTATTTAGTCTTTGATGACCACTTAGTAATAAATGGCATTGTTAGATTGAATACAAAAACGTCTAACAGGCATTTTGTGTAATTATTCATATACAAAATAATTGGTCTAAGATAAAAATGAATCAACATTATAAAAATAAATGAATAACCAACAGTAGTTTGCTGTCAGAACACATGGAATCTAAAAAATATATATAATTCACTAAATGAGCTTTTCTGTGACAAAATAGAACCATAAAGTAATGAACTTAAATTGTATAGCTTCTTAGGGAGGATTGTAGATTACATGTGCGATTTTAGGAATAATAAGGCTTATGGAATTCATTAGGTAGATTCAGAGTGATATCTGGATTCAAACTTCAAAGATTGGTCAAACTCAAGATAAATACAACAAGGGTGGAAACATTTGAGGACTTGGTAGTAATTAGGTCCCTGAAAATACTGTATGTCCTTCATATTTGGCAATGAAAATGGTTCATATGAAAGACCAAAACAGATTATAATAATATTATAACAGTGTAAAATATATTCTTTAGAGCAGCATAATATATACATGATCCTGATGATACTGAAAATCACAAAAGCTAGATTGTGTACCTGAACAAACACTACATACTCATATCAGAAGCATTATTTCTTTTATTATATGACTTAAAACAATTTTATGAATAATACATTAAATTCTGGGGTTTTAATTTCCCTTGGAAGAAAATGAGTAAAAATATGGGCCAAGGAGGCAAAGATGGGAATCTAAACTTTGCTGAAAACAGTATTTTCTTTACAGTGCACAAACTACTCTAAGCTCATGATTAGACTAGAAAAGCAATAGAAGCCTTTAAGGATCTAATCATTTTGCATTTAAAGTGTAACCTTTGCATGGTTTTGTTGACTAGACAAAATATGAAATGTCAGTTTCTTCTCTTAGAGACATGGGTTATACTGTTTTTAAAATTTGCATTACATCAAAACTAGAGAGCTACATGCTTTCTCTATGCGAGAAGAAATTAATTCATTACACATTAAAAAGCAAAATGAAAAGGGCAAAACCTGGAAGGTACTGAGTGGCATATCATCTTGATTTTCAGAAAGTTGTGTTCCATAACTTACATGAAGGCAATTCCATGGGACCAGTGTTAGCTCTCCATCCTCAAAACATATCTGAATCTTAAGAGCATGCTACTTCAATTCAACTGCATTTAAATTTTAAGGGCCAGCTAGGAAGCAATCGTAAATTTGTAGGATGGCTAAAATCATTTCTTGTGGAATTTAGAAGTGACTCATATTTTTGAAATGATGAGTATTTGAAGGTTTTAAAGATTTGTCCTTAATCAATTGTCAAAAACAGAAATTTGTCACATCAGTTGTATGCCTTTTTGTTCATACTGAAAACCCACAACATGTTTCTCACTTTGCTAGCTTATAAATATTCAGTGCCACAGCAACACAAATAAATAATTGTCTCTCTCCAATACATTCTGTATAATTTACAACAGATCAAAGATTGCGACATTAGTCAGAATTGAAGTACATTCAATTTAATACTTATTAAAAAATAAGCATTGCTTAACCCAGCCATACATTTAAGAATGAAAGAAATTGTGTGATTGTGTGTGTGTGTGTGTGTGTGTGTGTGTGTGCATGTTTAGACACATGTATACATATGCTTTATATTTAGTTTAAAGATCTAAGGACAACAGATTACATATTAGATTCTTTACTATGAGAATTGACCTAGAAACACTAAAAGACCATAATCTTATTTATATGAAAGTAATTGTGAAAATGACAACAGTAAAATAATTCAGTCTGCTGGTCATATCCAAAAAAATATAGCAAGACTGATTTAACAAAATACAAAATTTACAAAGTATATGATTCTTCTCAAATTTTATCTTTTTCATGCTTGACATAACTCTGCTCTTTCACCTGCTTGGTAGCCTTAATCTTAATAAATACATCCTTCAACTAATGAGTAACAGCTTGTACTGGGCATTTTTTCTCTTCAATGAACAGCTGAATCATTGTTGTTTACATTGTTTTCTTTTACATAATGGGTTTTAAATAAAATACATCTTACTTCATAAGCAAAATCTCTTTCAGCTCATTTACATATGGTCATTTGTTGGGTAGTCTCCAGAAGAATAGGGTTTAAAATACAAATTTATATGGCTGTTTAATATATATATCTCATATAGTAAAGCACTTGCTTTTCTACCTCACAATGTTGAGTTTAGACTCCATAATTGTCATATTAAAATGGCCTTTTGAAGGAAAGTGACAAGACACATAGAGAGGGAAAGTTGAGCTACAAGTTCAAATGAAATACCCTGAATTCTGATGTTATTTTTTCCTTCCTATAGGGAACCACAGTCAGATATCTCGAGTGCCTGTTGCTATAAAAGTGCTGGATGTCAATGACAACGCCCCTGAATTCGCATCCGAATATGAGGCATTTTTATGTGAAAATGGAAAACCTGGCCAAGTAAATATCTCCATGTTGTTAATGCTGAATATGTTTGTATACAATTGTCTCATATTTAATTAACCTGCATTACTGCGTGCATTTGCATTGGTTGGATTTACAAAGTCGCAGGCATGAAACTCATCCAAATGGTAACAGAAGGGAATATTTGCCTTTCTCAGATGGTAATTCTCTTCTTAACTTATGAACAAATTGGCTCAAAAAAGTGCAATGATCTGCTCTCCTATGACCCCACAGCCAAATCCTTGTCTTTAAATACATCACATATGGGTGATGGCTGGGGATAGTCTTACAGTGCAGAAGCTTGAAATAAGCATTAGTTGGCAAGAATCTAGTAAATAGCTTATAGGAAGCATGATTTTGGTTTTATATTTAAAAAAATATTAATGCATACATGTGGAATGTGGAAAACCAGTAGTTTATAGAAAGCTCTATGTAGTGATACTTGTGTCTGTTCACATATATGCAAGTTAAGATAAACATAATATAGACATCAATTTTTAGACATGCCCATAAGGCATTTAACTATGTAGAGATAAGACTCATATTGCATAGATTAATGAAGAAAAAAAAAGACAGAAAAAAAATTATAAAACAGAACAAACAGAAGTGCACTAAAGATCTAAAGATAGAAGCAAGAAATAGGGGAGAGATGAAGAGAGGGAAAAAGAGAGGGAGGGAGGGAAGGAGGTAGGGAGGGAGGGAGGGAGGGAGGGAGGGAGGGAGGGAGTGAGGGAGGGAGGAAACAAGGGAGGAAGGGAGGGAGACAGAACTAGAAGAAGATAGGGTGGGAGGGAGGGAAGGAGAGTTAAGGATCAGGGTGTGGGGAAAGGTAAAATTTAAAATCCACAGAAACTACTCTACTCTGAATGTTAAAATGCAACTAGCCTATGTAAAGCATTACAAAACCACAAATGTAATAGATTTATTTTAATGAGGTGCCGAAGTACTGTATGTTTAAGAAATTTATCATTTTTCAACTTCCTAATTTATTTCTGGATGGTGACATTTTAATTTAAATAAACAGCAGCTGACAGCATGACACTGGAGTTGTTAATCCAACTATTCTTGTGCCTCATGTGGGTGTTAGGAATTAAACTTACTATTTGCCAAGAAGCTTACCTGACAAGAGTCATTTTTTTTTATCCTAAAGAAAAGAATAGGACTGTACCTACCTTGTTCTATTCTCTTATTTGATATTACAAAGGATGAAGAGGTAAACTGCCCATAAAATAGTGGGTAAAATCTTCTAGACAAGTCCTACTTATCTAAATGTTTTTCTCCTCTTTCCCTCATCTACCAAATGTAAAGCAAAACAAAAACAAACAGTAACACAAAATACACACACAACGAAGCTAAAATTCTCATATTATAATTCGTGATCTTTAATTAACTAGGTGCTGTGTTCTTATCAAAACATTCAGCCTTAACAGTTTTTATTTTCATATTCCAAAACCAAAATTAGCTTTGTTTCTAATTTTATAATGTAGAATTTTCAAATACGAATTATAGCTTCTAAGCATTTTGATTTGGGATCCTTATTGGCAGTGTGTGTGTGTGTGTGTGTGTGTGTGTGTATTCTCACATGCTTGTGTGTATGTGTATGCACATGTCTGCCTGTGCAAATGTCAGTGATATCATTTAGCCAGGTTTCTGAATTAATAGGCAGAGAGAGTTTGATCAAAATATGGCAGGTCATGTTCAAGGGAACGGTTGCTACATGGAGCAGAAAATTGATAGGATAACAGAGCTGACTACTGATATAAGCTAGGCATTTATGTATCATACAGAATCTGTAAAACACATTAGAATTTAACTAGAACTTCATTGCTCATGCAGAGCTCATCACACAAGTTCAGAGTCAATGCCATTGACACTTCACATGTTGGCCTCAATAGTGATATCGACAGGACTGCTGCTTGGATCTCTAGGAATCTGCAATGCTACCCTGTGGAATTTGACTGTTTATAAAGTTTTAACGATTTTTTCAGCAGTTCTACTTATCCTCAGGAAAAAAGGAAAGAAAGAAAACAACAAGCAAATGAACAAAATCCAATGCCTTGTTTCCTCTCCTATTCTATGCAACATCCTAATAAAAAAAAAGTTGATTCTTTGTTTTATGCTTTTTCCAAATTACAATGAATGGTTTATTGTGTGAACAAATGTCTTCGCTGTGTGTGTGTCACTGTGGTGTGTTTCCTAATGAATGTGCTTTCAGCATGATTACTAGAGTTTTATTTCCACAAAAGAATCAATACTTGTTTTGCATGGGTTTGGGCCATAGAGCCAACTGGGTGTGGCATGTCCTACTCTTTTAACAATTCCTTGGATTCTTTGAATCCTCTGTGTCACATAGAACTCATGTAGGATTCTTCATATTACTCCTGTCTAATTGTTAATGATTGACTATCTAGTTATTTCTATATTTCCCCCAAATTTTAATTTACTATACAATATATTATGCACATACAGGATTTGAAATATATGTATTTCTTTGTCTTTTTCTGCCTTAAAAATTTTAGCGAGTTTCTTATTATGTATCTCAGAATGCCTTTGAACTCAAAATGTCACTGTTACTGTCCTCAAACTCTTGATCCATTCTGCCTCAGTCACCTCAATTGTAGTACTAAAAGCATACACCACTATCTCCAGGTAGAATACATGTTTGTCATCTCTCCATCTCTCATAATACCACACAAATTGATAAATCACTTAAAAATGCAGTGTTCATACTAATGTCCATAATATCATGAAAAGTAAGTATTAAAAATAGAAGTAACACTAATTACAGTGACAATTACCTTAGTATTGTTCAACAATTAATACTGTTGGAAAATAACCTCAGAAAGATAAAGGTCACACTCAAATGGCTTGTGTGCCTGAAAGATACACATTTTTGGATAAACGTCTTCAAGAAACATCTTCCCCAGAGACTTGGCACCTGGAAATTTTTAGCAATGGTCCAGGGATAGCTCTTAAATAGAGTATAAAAGGTCTGGACTTAAAGGGCATATACAAAACAATTCTAAAATCCCTCACAAAAGGGGAGTCTAATGTCAATATAGAGATAGAGAATCTATTGCAATATATCCCTTTCAACAGAATTCGATTTATCAAACACAACCAGAACCACCTAAAAGTGAGAGTGGCTCCTTTCACTTGTCTAGGTCATCAGCACTACTCCATAATGCATCATATTAAAAGAGGTATAACTATGTTTTTGAAGAAGAATCATGAATCACATCTGTTTCTATGACCTTCTTAAAATTATGAGGCAAAAGGTGGAGTTCATAGAAAATGGTTCTCTCAAGAGAGCAATAATCACTGCCACAGAGAGGCAGAAGTCATGGTCCTTCACACAAAATCAACCCAAATACTTTTATTTTAGAACATTTTAAATGATCCCACTAAATAGCTAAAAGTTAATGCAGTATATTGAATGGCTATTTGTTCTGTTAAAATACCGTGTCTAATAGATATAGGAAAGTTGTCTTAAATCAAGAGATATACCTCTATAGAATTTAAGTCAATCAAAATGTGATGTGGTCATCTACCAAGCAATTGACTCTTAATGTCATGGGAATCATAGAAAAAAAAAATCTCTTTGCTTAAGCCTGACTAATGCCCCTGGTAAAACTCAGAATGTGCATCACACTAACAAAAAGGTTGATAGTTCATACTTATGATTGAGAGGATTTTTGTTTGTTCGTTTTGTTTTGTTTTGTTTTGGTCAGTAAGTGTTCAATGAACATCATCATTATCCCAGAATTTGGCTAAGCTTGTGTGGGATGCAATATAAAAGAATCAGAATTTTATCATCATAGAATATTCTTTCAAGACATATGCATTTAACTTAGCATTTACAGTGTCAAGAAACTCTTTCAAACATCCAGAACACAACCTAAATGGACCTAAAGAGATAATGATACATCATGAAAAGTCTTTAGATTCTAGGACAAGTTTCACAGGGACAAAAACTATTTTGTCTGAGGAGTCAGTTGGGGATAAACCACAGTCTATCTGAAGACCATGGGGATCCAGTCAGCAGGTGAAGGAACAGGTAAAAAGTGTGCAGAGACCAGTGTTTTACTTCAGTTAACAAGCCTACATTCAGAACCAAACATGGGAAAGCAATGTAGATGACCATCCACAATTGACTAGAGAGCTTTCCAGAACTCTGTTCCGCATCATATATCAGGTAGCAATGTCTTACATACTGTATACAGATTAATAGAGATTTACTTCCAATACTTTTTTTTCAGCTCAGAGACCAAATAAACATTTATTCATTGTTGGCATGAGTCAAGATTTCCCTTTAAGTATTTTAAAATACTTAGACAACAGATTGGTTAAGCTTTTTATTCCTTTTTCAAATGGCTTATCTTATTCCTATAAATGAATGTAATGAATTATAATTTGAGTTTTGTCAACATCTATCCTAACAGAGACCTGCTGTTTAGACTGAAGCCATTGTGACTGGCTTATAAGAATATACCAAAATAAAAAGACTTTACATCACCTTCACAAATATCAAATATATCTGGAAAACTTGAGGCTATTTACCATATACTTATTATAGAAATATCATAGCTCACCAAAATATTGTCACCCATACATCTAAATGATATATAGCATAGTTGCCATATAAAGAATAGTAACAGAATTTAAGACATGTTTCTAACTGATTTCATTTAGCAATGAGATATATTTCAAAGATAATTTATCAGATATTACTATGGAAACACCTGCTTTACTCTCAGACAGACACAATGCATCTTCTTCGGATGAAATTGTTTATGTATGTATTGAACAATAATCATTGTGCATCTGTGGTGTACTAATTATTATAACATCAATTGGGAAAACAACACAAAAGTGTAGAAACATTCTCCTGAAGTCCAAGGAAGAATATATGGTAAACAGAGCAGAGGACATGAATCACATCATTTAAAATAATTCAATCAGAATGAAGCAAAGGTTGAAACAGATAACAGAGGTGACAACAACAACAACAAAAAAAGCTGGGATCTAAAGTATCATCTGATACTTTGTTTTGTATTGTTTTGTCTTTTTCCAATTTGTTATAATTAAAGAAAATGACAAAGGACTATACATGAAGAAGAGCTTCTAGCCAGCAACTTAAGCCAGAACGGAATTTGCAGCAAGAACTCTGCTTGAAACTCAGGATATCCTGGCCTGAGAATAGGAAGCAAGGACCAGATTAGAAAGAATTTCATGTCTGAGCAGAATTTGTACCAGTGTTTATGAAGGGAAAAATATACTACATAATAGAAAGAGCCTTTAGAAGGCTGTGACTGCAAAGCACACTCATTAATCCTTTTCTCTCAGGTGGAGACAGAAGCAAATGAAGCTGTTTGCTTCATTCAGGACATGACACATAAAATCATTGACCATATCACAGACCTAGTTAGTTGAGAAATTTGGCACTTTGCAGCCATTACATAGCTAAGGAAGCCAAGGATGAAGAAGACTGTTTTCTTTCATTTGTTTTCTTTCATTTGTTTTCTTTCATTTGTTTTCTTTCATTTTGTTTGAGATAGGATCTCACACATCTTAATTTACTGACCTGGAATTTGATGTTGGACAAGAGACTGGTCTGGAACTCAAAGAATCCCAGCTGCCTCTGTGATGGGATTGGAGGCATACACAAACACACAATTAAAATGTCTCAAATTTTGCTCCTGAAGGTGTCAAAACTTTGGGATTTCTAGAGACTTACTCTACTCCTCAAGAAAGAAACATTTTGAAATTTTGAGAGTATCCAAAATAACTCTTAGAAACATAGCCATCAGAACAATAAGATTCTGAATATAAGTGAGCAATACTATCAAAGGAGAAACCATATCAACTCTTGAGGAAAAAAATAACATATTTTACTTAAATGCACTCTATGAAAACTTGGATAAAGAGAAAGAAAGCTAAATGTGAAAAGTAAAGATAATTCTTCTTTTAGAAACTTAGCAAAGAGTCTAAAACATTATTCATTTCTTTTCAGTTTCATATATATATATATGTATGTATATATATATACATACATATATATATATATATATATATATATATATATATAAACAAAATAAAATGTGTTTTGTAGCACTGATGAAGCAATTGGTATAGGAGATTTTTATTTTAACTTGTCCATCAGAAGCCCCCTCCCCCTTTTAATCCATCTGCATACACAAGTGGGAAGCAGGAATGATTTAAACCAGAGGAACTTGATGACCTCAACAGAAAATAAAAAATACTCTTTTCACTTGATTTTGGGTAGAGTATGAAGATAGTTAGTTAATGAAATTTATAAAATCATATATGGAGAAGTTATATGTAGAAAACTTTTTAAGAAGGTTATTAACAGGAATATGAATTATAGATCACGATTTTTATAGAATGAAAAGAACATGTAATAAAATATAATTAGCGTTTTTTTCTGGGGAGGAGAAATGGGGAAAGAGGATTGCATCTGAAGAGTAAATAAATAAAATATCCAAAAAATCCAAACCAAAACGAAACAAAACAAAAAGTGATGATGGAGTAGAACAATTCAAATGTCAGCTTTAAGAGATTTATCAGTGTTGTGACTGAATAGTAACTGTTATGACTCAGTACTAAAGAATAAGAATTAATTTAAGCTAGTAAACTACCATACCTTAGAAACCCCTATGTATGAAGATATTAATATATTCATAAACACACAGACACACATACATGTTGATTTTCCCTTTTCTGGTTTCCCCACTAATCCCCCATCCCATCATCCTGCCTCTATGAGGGTGCTCCCCCAACCACCTACCTACTCTAGCCCATCATCCTAGCATCCCTCTACACTGGGGTACCAAGCCTCTACAGGACCAAGGCAAACCACCCCCATTAATGTCAGTAAGGCAATCCTCTTTATAGGCAACATAGACTTTCTACTAAAGACATGAATTGGGTTTAAAATGAACTAGAGATATTAGAAAGATGAAGAAAGTAATGTCTACATTTCTATAGCTTTCAAAGGATACAATAAAATACTTTCCTGCAGAGGATACGGTGAAAGACATGCAAAGTAGTATAATAATCTGTGGGATGGTAGCGGTATGTGTGTTTTGTGTGTGTGCATCTGTGTTTGTATGTTTTTGTGTATGTTTCTGAATAAGGTCAAGATACACTGAAATAAACAGAGTTCAAGAACATTAACTTAAGAGCATTTTCTTTACATTCCTTTTATATTTACGCAGGCACATGAATTTTTAGACGGGTGGCATATTGTAATAGGCCCAGAAATTCATTTCTGATTATAAATTCGTGCATGTTTCTATCAAAATGATACAGATAAAATTAATAACTGAAGGGATCCACATTGCAGGCCTTACCTTTTAAAAATAAACAATCAGTTCAGCTTAGAAACTACTGTTTCCTAGCACAAGCTGGAAATAGCATAAAAATTTATCTGGTCATAAGGGACATGATTGAAAAGGGAATTGTGACTTCAAAGCAAAGACGACAACTGAGTTTATCTTTAAATGAAAGCTAATTACTTCAGGATCCATCCATTTCTATAACAGATGGAATGGTCTGTTTTTAATATTGATCATTTCTAGAGGGCATAAAAATATATAGGACACATAGTGAGTCTGCAGAACAATCCATGATACTAAACATCAAAAACCCAACTCATCTAAACATTCTAGTCATAAAATAACATTGATATTGTTTTTGTGTTAGTGTAGTGTTAGTGAAAATGAGAAGGGTAATATTAAAAGTGGGAGAAATGGTTAGGTGATTCATAGTGGACTTCTGAGGGCTCAAATCTTACATATTTATCTGTTCCCTGTGTCCTTTCTACAACTCATACATTCATGCTGTGTGTACTAAACAGCCAATGTGACATTTTGGAAACAAAGAGTGTTTCTAATTAAAAAAAAAAAAAAAAGACACAAGAAATCATTATGAACAGGAAAGAAAATAAAATCCTGATGACAAGTGAATGGCTAAACAATTTACCCATAAATTCTATTAGTCCCTTTTAAATAGATATGAACTCTGATTACATCTGGGCTCTATCATCTAGTGTTGACATAATTGGTTCATTTCTTAGATTTTCTTGGGTATATTTCATCTAGTATATACATATTTTCTAGTTTTCAGTAAATAGTAGTTATTTTAACTTTATTTTCATAGAAAACATCTCCAAAAAAACATAATTTTCAACTTTTCTTTTGTTTGATTATAGACAACATGGATGAATGATAAAAAAAATATTTTATTCTCATTCATGCACATAAATTAGTAAGTCCAAATGATTTTAACTTTTAGTACAGATATGTAACTAAAGTTTGATCATCAGTCATTCACTACTTTTTCAAGTTAAGAAAAATTATTGCTGTGGGAAATAGACATTATTCTTTCAGGAAAGTTGATATTTATAGCTTGAATGAAACTGACAATTTCAGAAGAATAAAAGGAAATATGAAATTGCTTTATTCTATCCTTTTATATACATTTTCTTTCACTGACCACTGCTTTAGAGTTGCCTTCTACTTAAATAATTGTAGGAGAAGTTAAAATATAACAGAGGACATTTTTGAATGACTGCTTCACTTGCAGATGCCCACTGGTCATCATTATATAGTCTTCCTAGAGAGTATACACGCATACAAATACATTACATATATTTATAATATTACATACTTATTCCTGAAGTCCTGAAGAATATTTTGAGAGTTACAACACATTGGTACTTTCTCACCTTTTCTCCACAGCCACGATTATCAACATTAATCTGATTGTGAATTTAACCCTTCAGAGACATTAGGGAACCATAGTACTGTTGAAACCAAGAACATGAACAATGAAGACACGTATCTCACCTTCCATATGCCAATATATTAGAAAACCAATTCCAAATTTAATAAAATATATAGGGAGAAAATGTGAAAGTCAGTGAACTTTGGATTGATCTTGAATGCTGAAGACTATGTAGATAGTGTTTAAGGAGACATGTTAAAAATGAATCATAAAATGTTTTTATGGTGTTCTAATAAATCTCTTAAGGTTTACTTCTTAGGACATTATATGTATTAACAAAGATGAGAAAAAATATGTCTGAAATTACTTATTTATTCATCTGCACATTAACTTACTTCTCCAATTCATGGTAGGTAGTTGCTGGCTACTGAATGCCAGACAATTTACAATAGAAGAAAGAGGTTAAATTTCAGACTGTTATGTTTCGAGACCTAAGAACAGTCTGATGAACAAATACAAGAACTCACTGAAAATTTTATAAGTAATCACATGACAGTCTTGTTAACAGATCTGACCTTTCCAATGTAAATTATCACAAAATAAATTTTAATAAGAATTACAAGAGTTCCATGCAAATTTAGAAAGACATATAATCTAATAATTTATAGAACCAGAATTATATTATCAATATTTTTTAGTCTCTTTCTTCAAAATGTTCTTTGATGAATTTCAAGAAATGTCTGTATCGTTCAAAATTTGATAGTGGCCCTAAAATCCATTCCCTTAATATTACTTCAAATAATCTTTGCTTTCTTTCTTCTTTTTAAAAAAACAGAAGTGTACTAATTCTTTGCTGTCTCCACTGAAACTAAATAAATTTCATAAAAATTGCTAAGCCTTAGCTATCTTAATTGCATAGTCCCTTTACAAATAGAAGGGATGGTATCTAAACTGAAAGTTAGGTACACGTTCTTCATCTGTAAATTCTCCGGACATTTCTACAAATTTCAATGAAGAAAGTATGAATTATGCAAATAGTAACAGAGCTCGTAAGACCTCACAGTAGAAACTCTGAGATTTCCACATGCGATCTTGGCACTTGCTCTGTAATGGGACACTCTCGGGGTTTTCATGGAATACATTCTTTTTCTTCCACTGTTTAAAATAAGTGTATTCAGATGTTATTACATCATTGAAAAATTACAATTTTCTTAATATAGGTATCTTAATGTATTTTAGTGGCACAAAGCCCTTCAATGATCTACCAGGATCAACATTTAGATAAAATGCCTAAGCAATCATTATCTGCATTAAAATAAAATGAAGTTTTGAATATGGTTTAAACAAAAATGTTAACCACAGCCAATTTATGGCATAGTTGATAAGGCAATTAGATTCACTATTGTGATTACTTTCTTCACAACACACCTGAGACCGATGAGTACCACTAAATTCTGTAATGGATTAAAAAGAAATGGTTTTAGACTTGAACCTGTATCAGAATCACTTAAATTTTGAGACCTCCATATTGACATGCCCTTCCCTGACACTCTCTGGTTTAACAGTTTGTGGGTAAGATTTAAGGAATTCCTTGTCTAATGAGTCCTGGTTGATGTAAGTGATGGAAAAAGCATGCTTCATTTCCAGTGTGATGTTCAGACAAAAGTTCTGAGACGTGGTATGGTAAGTAGCTATATGTTTTTATACATGCAAAATAAATAATGGATTGCATGCACTGTTTTCAGTATGGTGGATTCACCAATCAAATAACTCTGATGTGGGTGTTTTTATCAGCACATATGAGCTAATACATTCACATTACATATAAATGATAGAAAATTTATCTATGTATACCTTTTTAATGCCCTATTTTATGACTGATCTTCATGCCAGGTTATAAAGAAATTATCTCTTCCACTGCTCTATTTTTCATATATACTCACATACATGGTGAATGAAGGAACCAGGTAACAGAGGTCTGTAGTGACAAGATTTGGTCAATAGGGGAAAGAATAGCACATCTGATTCAATGGAAACCCTTGTCACTCCTTGATTTTGTAACATGAGGTTCTGACAGAGCTGTCTTTAACTAAAGGAGTCAATTTTTACATCCCTCTTAAATAGCTGTACATTTGTGCTGCTCTGAAGAGTCATATTCATTAAACATCTTCTCACTCTTTCATTCTAATTTATTGTTATGAAATTATGACCTGAGAGTTTCTCCATGCTCTTAAATGTCAAAGTGTATATACTACGTGTTTAGCAACAACAAATATAATTTCTTACTTTTCAAATCTGGTTAGAGTTAGATTGCTTCTCTCTTGGAGTAACAAACATTTTTGAGCTATCTAGAATCATGTCTCCAATGAGAAGTAGAGTCCTTAACAAAAACAATAGTAATCATCATGAATAATGTTTCATTTGGCATTTCATATGAGTATTATATGAATTTACAAAACATATGAATTTTCCCATGAGAAAACACTCTTGTGTTTTAAGCATTACAGGAAACTAAGTTTTAGAATGTGTCAAAATATTCTCTTAAAGAAGGAACATGAAAACTGTGACCTCAGTGTGGAAAGTTCAATTCAAGAAAAATTTTAATGATTGAGTCGTTGCTTAAGAATAAACTGCATTTGCAGCTACTTTATGTCATAGGATCACTCAAACTGACTGCAACTATAGTTCTAAGTTCTAGAACATAACTAGACATATTTCCTAACAAAATTTAAACATAATGTAAACATTAATTTTAACTTTACTGTTTCCAAATATTTTGTAATGGTAGAATGCAAAAACTCAATCATATTGAACTTATAAATTCATGGTTCTTCAATTTGTACAAGTCATATGTCACAAGACAATAGGGACTCATTCACCAAAATAATTTTTTTCTTTTTGAAAATTGTGAAGTCCAATTGCATATTCATATTCGTAAATACACAAAATATTTAGAGGCTTTATTATCATATACTCAACCCTTTTATTATTATAGATCATTTCCTTGTTTCCACAGATTTGTAATATCTATTATCACCTTGGCTGCCATAATTCATTTATATAATAACCATATGGTAATTATTTGCAATAGAAATATAAGCCCTAATAAATTTACTATGTGACCTCTTATCCAATCTTTCACATTGACATAATAAGTATCATGGAATCATAAACAAGAATTAAGATAGTTCTCTGTCATCCTAGGAAATGTTTGGCATTAAGTTAGTGTTGTTTTGCAAATGAAACTAGCACAATTGGTGTAGGATTCCAAAAGTCTATGTCTATCTTAACAGCCATCCCTATGATCTATTCATCTAAGGATAAAATCCTAAGCACTGTTTGCATATATTATTCACAAGCTTTAAAAACAATTTTCATTATTGGAAGAGAATACACACAAGTCCACAACAAGGTTTCTTCCAGGGAGCTTTGTTTGAGAGAAAGTCTATCTGGCAGCCACTCATACATTGATAGGTAAAGAAGAGCTGAGAGGATTCAAAGTTTAAATCACTCCTCCACGTTCCTCCCAAAAGCCCTCTTCAATCCCTGTAACAGTTCCAAATCTCATTCTAGATGCCCGTAAATATACAAATTGGAAAGAAACCTGTAATTACCCAGTGGAGTTTTCAAATACACTTAACTTTGCTATTTCAAGCCACAGACACCAAATGGAAACTAAGGTAATGCTCTTAATTTTCATCAATTTATCACAGCTGAGGTTTTAAAGTGATGAATTTTGCTCCATATCCTTGGCACAAAGTATCCATGATAATTTAGAAAGCTGAAAATGAGTCTTTGGCCGAAAGGACCAGACCACAAACGGGATCTCACTGAGATATTACAGGTAATGGGAGCCCTCTGAAACGATCAGAAATGCTGATGGCAATTTTATATTACAGGTCATTCAAACAGTAAGCGCCATGGACAAAGACGATCCCAAAAACGGACATTTTTTCTTGTACAGTCTTCTTCCAGAAATGGTCAACAACCCAAATTTCACCATCAAGAAAAATGAAGGTAAATATGTTAGCACTTTGAAATGTTGCAGGATGGAACCTGGGAGATGGCATGCAGCTTCCAAACAAGAATGGAAAATATGATTAAATTATTTTTTATTCATCCATGAGTAGCTGAAAGCCCATTTATCAGCTGCATGGTAAGGTAATTACATCACTTCCTCTGTCTAATCCTGACATTCCAGATAAGAAAACTGTTCATGAAAATTAATGGTATCCAAGGGAGCAAGTTCCTTGACGAGAGATGTGAGGCTCCATTTACCTCCCCCTAAATGCTTCCAGGAAGGCTGAGATCCTGAGATACCTGTTACTGAAAAACCTAGTTAGCACTTCTTTGGAGTTGTTAACTTTTAATTGTCTGTTTACTAACTCTTTAGGGAAAGTCTATTTTAATTTTGCCTAGTTTTGAGGGTGCACTGTAGAGGTATTGGTTTTAATCTTGTACCAACCTTCCTAATAGCAATTAGATCATAAAAACCTTCTTGAAGGATATTTCTTATCAGCAGTATTTGTGAAGTAATACAAATTAGTTTTATTTTTATGTCTCTAAATCACGGAGAATATTTAATCTAGTCTGTTATTTCTTGAGAGCCTTCTTTAAATGGCCACTGTTCCTTTAAGTGTATTGTAATCACAGGCTGTAGCTCAACCATTAAGACATTATTTCATGTATACATTAGTATTTATTCAGATACCATATTTTAGAGGATCATAACTTAATTTTGGCTCTATTATATTTCTTAGTCTTAACTACCCAGACTGTTAGTATTGTCTGGGTCTGTTTTCTGTTTTTAATTTTATAGGCATTTCTTTGCTTTCTAAAATAGAAATATAGAATTTGTTTCAATTAGCACCGGAAACATTGGTACGTGATAACTTCTTGGGATATTGCTGTCTTAGTTTGTAGGAGGTTAATGTCTTTTGAGAAAATTCTGTTATGAAATAAAACAGCATTTTTATGGCTTATGTTAAATGTATCATGGCCTTGCCTTTCACTGAAATGTTACTTAGCTCTTTGGGGATGCTTTGATAAATGTAGATGCATTACAAAAAAGGAAGCAAGAAGGTCATGGTACAGACATTACTTAGCTAGCCAGCTTTCATTATTTATAAACATTAAAGTGACAACATTCCGTTCCGTCTCCTTAAAGATGGAGTCCTTACATGTTAGTCACCCCAATCAGAAACTCTTACCCAAGAACATTATTTTTGTTGTTTATGAAGACAAGTAGGCTTTATCTTTTTTGGAAATCTCATGTATATAAATATGCTCAAAGCCCATTCACAAACCCCAAACTTCTGATAATATACAATAATGTGGTCCCTGCTTATTTTGTCCCCGATCTTACTGGTATCTAGAATGAATTTTTATAAAACACCCCACATTTAAAGTCTACTTGGGGATGGAGAAATGGCTTAGTGGTTAAGACTGCTCTTCCAGAGGTCCTGAGTTCAATTCCTAGCAACCACATGGTGACTCACAACCATCTGTAAAGGTTTCTGATGCCCTCTTCTGGTATGCATGATGAGAGCAACAAATTTTTAAAAAATTTTAAAAAGTCTACATGAATTAATGTGTTCTCATTTCTCATATTCAGATAGCTTTATTTTCCCTGTCCAGTCCATAATTTCAAGGTTTTCCTTTTTATTGATGTAGTCCTGGAAGACACACAGAAAATAAGTATTAGATGAATGAGAAGGATAATTACTGGATTCCAGAGGAACTTTAATTCCAGCCTCTATATTAAATGACAATACTTGTTAAAGATATGTGTCATCTGATAATGGATTTCATATATTTTCTCTGAAATGTTGAAATGAGTAAAAAAAATGCATAGGGAATGCTCTGTCATAAATTTCAAGAAGCTCTAAACAAAATATTTAAATTTCTGTGGATTGTCTATTTTGCTTAGTTTCTAGAAAATAGAAGCCCAAATGTTGGCCTATCTCCCAGGTCTGAAAACAAGTCTGGAAGTTACAAAGTGACTCTGGATTTATAAAGGCATTTTGTATACTACAATTTTTCATTTTAAATCATATAGTAATTTGTTTTGCAAATAGTGCCTGGGAAATTTGTTATTCCAAGGGGAAGTATTTTTTATTAAAGTGGAAGAAGCTGCTGCTCATATTTATGTCTGCAAAACACCATAAACTAGGAGTGTCTTGTAGAACGTAGGGCATTTGTTCACTGTGATTCTGGATTCAAAATCCAAACACTCAACAAACCCTCATAAAATAAATCATGAACCTGAAGGCCTTTAGATTATATATGTAAAGTTTATACACGTTTTGCCTTTGCCTAGATTATAAATTCATGAACCTTGCTACAAAGGCTAATATTGCTTTGCTGTATGAATAGTTATGGTGAAAATAAGATGTCTTAATAATATACAGAAGCAAAAGGTTTGTCAAATTTGAAATGTATAGTTATATAGATATGTGGTAGACAGACACATAGATTAGAAAAGTTAGCACATAGATGATCTGTAAGTACCTTGACTGTTAATGATACTTGTGAAAATGCAAAGATAATAGTGAAATGTTTATGTTGGTACTTACTGTGATTCCCTTAATGTTGTTAGCATAAGATAAAATCAAATACTATAATT
The DNA here is from genome assembly GCA_030674055.1 of Rhabdomys pumilio. Lineage (NCBI taxonomy): Eukaryota > Metazoa > Chordata > Mammalia > Rodentia > Muridae > Rhabdomys > Rhabdomys pumilio. Next base: position 24,350,350 of record JANHMN010000018.1, on the reverse strand, counting down.
ATATTTATAGCTATTAATCATTTATTTTATCCTTAATTTGTACTTTTAAGTGATTAGAAATTGATGCTTCTCAAGTGAGATAATTTACAGATTTAACTCTATGAGAATAAACCATTTTAATTTTTTGTGACATTCAATATTTCCAAATCTACACTCGATGAATGGAATAACTTCTCAATTATTTTGATCATCAGAAAATACTTTGCTTTTCCCAAAAATCTTGTGGCCATGTCTTCCAACTCAGAATTATCATGATCGTTCTTCTTAAATAGATAGTTCTTCATGCAATTTTTTCTCCACTAATTCATAATCAAAGACAAAATGAAATAGAAATGAGCTGTCTCTTTTGTACTACACAGTTGAATGATTTCACAAATAATTCTTCCAGTAAATATGTAGGAATAATAGTTATACCATAATAAGATAGCAGCTTTTAATATGGAGGAAGGGAACACAGAAGGTCAAATATGAAAATATGATATATTATGCATACCTAAAATTCAAAGCACCATGAATCTTTTAATTTGGTAGTATAGACATTGGTTTCTTCATGTTTTAGTTGGGTGAATTTATAAACAGAGTTTTGCTGACCACATTTTTGTATTGGCTTCTATTCTAACCGTGGAAATGGAAAATACCCAACCATTCAATATAAGAAGACAAGGAAGATAAATGGACCTTTTACAGATACTGAAATATCTTGCTTGCAGGAAATTAGAGGTCTGCAGAAGCTGCTTTCCCCCTGCCTGCACATTGTTGGTAAAATAATTTTTGATTGGGTTTGCAACATCTTTGGTTGCTGAAAAGGGAACTTCTGTGTCTTGTACCAAAATATATAGATGACTTAACCCAGGGGTATGTAGAAACTGAAGTTCTCTTGTTTAAGCAGAGCCTATGAGAGGAAAATACACACTACACCTACACCTAAACTTAGCCATTACTTGGTTATAGTTGGGAAAAATCTAGTGATTAATCATGATCTCAAATAAAGTTGGTTTCCTTCAGCTTGGGATTCTTTGAGTTATCTCTAATCTTACTGATAAAATATCCACTTTAGAGTTGTCATTGAATCTCAGAGAGAAAGCAATATATATACAAACACACACACACACACACACACACACACATATATATATATATAGCCATGGAGTCAAACACAAGTATAAGTATCTTTTTTCTCAACAAATGATTTTCTTAATGTAAATGACATGGACTGTTGAGCTTTTGAGTAAGCATGCCTTGTATTAGTTCAATGTCTACAAAATATTTACTGTAAAGATTGCAAATCATATTTTTTTTTCTTCAGAATTCTATCTCAACTTGAAATTTAACTTCAAGTGTATATGTTTAACACTTTTTATACTGTGAAAATATCTACCTTAGGAACATTATTTCTATAATTTTACTGTGAGTTCTGCTCAGTCATCTGCAATACTAGGATAACAATTTCTAGCTTGCACACTGCTGTGCTGCAATATAGTATGAGTAGGAGTATATATACATATACTCGTACTGAGACATCTCTGAGAATAGGAAAACCACTCAATAAACAGGACATGATCTGTTTGACCTGTTTCTATGTGAATCTTATTTCGTTTTTGCTTTTATGTGTCTGTGCTTTTAGTTTTGTTTTGGTACTTTGCTTTATTGTTTTTATTAATAAATTATTTTACTTATTCATATCCCAAATGTTGCCTGCTCCCTCGCAGTGCCCCCTAGCAGATTTCTTCTCTCCACCCCACCTCCGCATTCCTGCTCCATGGGGGCATCAACTTTCTACACCATTAGGCACATCCTCTCCAACTGAGTCCAGACAAGGCAGATCTCTGCTCATGCAAGCCCCTGTATGCTTTTTTGTTGGTGGCTTAGTCTCTGGGAGCTCCAGGGGTTTCAGATTAGTTGACACTGTTGATTTTCCTATGGGGTCTCCATCTCCTTCAGCTCTTTCAATCTTTCTCCTAATTCTTCCATAGGGGTCCCAGACTTCAGTCCAATGCTTGGATTGAGCATCTGCATCTGTCTCAGCTGCCAGGTGTAGGGTGTTGGGGGAACCTCTAGAAAGTCCCAAAGACCTGGTATGGAGAAGGCTCCCAGGACTCAATGTGTGGAACCTTAGCCAAAATGCCCAACAACGGGGATATGGAACCAGAAGAGACTCCCTCCAGCAGTTCGACTAGGCCTCCAGTGGAGGGATAGGGACACCAACTCACTTTCAAATTTTTTAACCCAAAGTGTTCTTGTAGAAAGGAAATGCAGGAACAAAGATAGAGAAGAGACTGAAGGAATGGCTGACCAGTGACCAGCCCAACATGGGATCTGTCCCATGGGTGGACACTAAATGCTAACACTATTACTGATGCTCTGTTGTGCTTGCAGACATTAGCCTAGTATGGCTGTCCTCTGAGAGATGCCACCAGCAGCTGATTGAATTTTATTTCTTGCTTTTTTTTTCATCATTCCATTACATATCATTCTTAACCAGGTCTCCTTTAAATTTTTCGCCATAGGCTTTTTTAATTGAGAAGATTAATTTTGAATGTGACATCATCAGTAAAGACACTTATCCTCACCAAAGGCTTTACAAACAATCTTCTTACAGGATAATATCACAGTCCTCAAGGTATTATTTTAGAAAGACAAAAGACTTATCCAAGAAGAGCAAGGAGGAAGAGGGGGAGATGGAGGTTCTCAGATTTAGCCATGAATATAAAAACTAAAAGGAATTTTCTTCCCTTTTTGTTTTTTATCTCTTTCAACAAAGTGAAACTTAAGATTTCTCTTCACAGTGGTTACTTTATTTTTAATTTTCTGGATTACTTTCTATCTTAATATTGAGTTATGGAAAATATAAATGAGTCATTTTGCCTAGATTTGACAGTCAACCTATTTTTTTTAAATCTTTGTCAATGGTCAGCTAATATCAGTTTCCTATTGACTTTACATTAAAAATCTGTGGCCTAAAACTGAAAGCATATTTTTCTGATCACAAACCACCCAGACTGAAGATCTTTTGTCCTGTGGAATCATCAAGAAATCTTTTCTTTTAACAATGAAGAGAGGTCCTTCCTACCATAAGAAAGTTACATGCCTCCACATGAAATTTGAGTATTAGCTCTCCTTGTTTATTCTCAGTCCAGTTATAGGATAAGACATGTGTGCTATTTCTAATTATCATAGATATCCTTAAGTTCTTCTGCCAGTCTAAGATACTTAGAGGTAAGAAAATCCTATCATAAATTACATTTCTTTCCTCAAGTGGCCATTACTAGGGACCTCATTTACTGGCAGCAGCACATTCATTGTTACTGCCTTTTCCAGTCTCCTCTCTCTCTCTCTCTCTCTCTCTCTCTCTCTCTCTCTCTCTCTCTCTCTCTCTCTCTCCTTCTCTCTCCCTTTCTCTTTCCTTCCATATATATGTATATATACATACTGTGCCTGTATAAGTATAATGTATACCTCTTCTTGTAATTCAGTATTAAAACACTGCTTTCAATTACTATAGTAAATTTTGCCACAGCATAATCACCAAACCAAATGGTTGATACTGCTTTAGATATTTCAACCTTTGCTCCTACTGAGGATGAGACTTGCTTTTTCAATTAAAATGTATGGCTCAGTTTTCACCAAGAAATCAATGGGATCTCTAATATACAAAATAAGCCTATGTATAAAAATGAAAAGATTTCTGCTGTACTAAAACAACATAATTTATTATCTATTTTTATATTTATCAGCAGTATCTTGTTAACAAAAACACAGTTATGTTTGTAAGCTTCAAATAAGGATAATATGTAAGTTATGGAAAGTTGGAAATAGATCCATTGTTTTGTTCTAACATATATGACTATGCAATATGATTCAGAAAATAGGATAATTTTATTTTTTTACCCTAATTTTTAGTTATTAGTTTCTATATTTTCTTTTAAAAAATTTATGGGTAAGGTTATTTTCAGAAATGCATTTATTTTTGCATTTGTCCTTCACAAATATTGAAAAATTTTAAAATCATTACACTGTTCAGATAAAGAAATGCCCTTATTGTCTAATTTTCATTTTGTGTTATGAAAGACAATTTAGCTTAGGCACTGAAGGACACTTAGATATAATTTAGAAACAGCTTACATTCCTATGTGTGTTTCCAAAGTCTCTTGCAAAGCTTCTCTTTCACTTTGCTCGCAAACGTTTCCAGTCCTTATTAAAGTCCTTCTATTAAAAGAAATCTTTAAAAAATAAAATAAAATAAAATAAGCAGTCAACTGTATGTGCATACTTACCTTAAATTTAAATTTGTTATTTTCAAGATACTAGGGCATAGAGCTCTGATTTGAAAATGTTGGTCTTTGAGAAACTCCTAAAAAAATAGCATCTAAATAAAAATAGAAATATAAAGGTGCTTTTAAAGAAGAAATATAGGCGTATCCTGAACAGTAGGCACTGCATACAGAACAAGTAAGAGCTGACATTTGCTTTTAGTCAGGCTTTGTTCTGCTTTGCTACTGTTTATGCTGTTGAAGAATAATGTTATTTATTGATTTTTTTCATCAATTCTAAGCTCAGAAATAGATCTTAGATATCTGTGGCTATCAGACAAACATAATTGCTCTGAAAACTGGAACCCAGGTTTGAAATTAAAATTTTAATTTTAAAATAATATGAACCATCAGTCTATGTAAATTTTTCTTTTCTAAAAAGGTACTAAGTGTAGTTGGCAATAATCTCATCTCTGTTCACCACAGCAGTATGCGTTTTGCATTAATTTGAACATTTTGTAGACAAAACACTAGGCGTACATGACATTCTGTCCGGGGTGTGAACTGAGTGATGCACACCAAGTCCTGAGGTCCTCACAGTTTGTTGTAGAAGCTGTAAGTGGAAAAGAAGTAGTCAAAGAAGAGGTGGAGGACAATTGGTGACAATATGGGAGACATGCACAATGAACAAGGCAAAAGTTGACTGGGAGTAAATTAGAATAAAGGATAAACAAAACCCAGGACACCAGAAACTGCAGGCTTAAAAAAAGCTATGTACATATTTGGATCTTTACCCATCTTTGTACAATATATAAGAACATGTACAAATATAGAAATAATCTTGTACTGTTAACTCCCAGGTGCAAATAATATTTACTCTTACACTGTTCTTAGTATTAAGAATACTAATTCTTAATGCTAATTCTTAATTAATAGTAAGTAAAGTAAAAACAAAAACATTACTGTGCTAAGTCAAATTGGAAATGAACAGTAGCTAACTTTTTTTTTCCTCTTTCTTACACAGTTCTTGTGAGTAGCCTCAATCCATTTCATCACTCTTTGGTTAAAAAAAAAAATCACTAAGAAATCAGAAATAAGTGGTTGGGTGATAACCAATACTTTGTCTTATTGGACCTAATCTACTTGGCCTGCAACCAAATATGTCAGTGACCTTTTCCATGACTAAAGCATAGGTAAATGAGAAAAAAGAAGAGGATTATTTATATAACATAAGTAGTTCATTGGATATATCCCTTATTATGGTAAAACAAACAGAAATATAAATTATGAGTAGCAAACTATTGGAATTTTCCATACTATTAGAAAATATTTGTAGTTCTTTTAAAATGGAATATCTGAGAATTTGTGGGATTATACTCTTTTTAATATAGGACTAACATATGAATAACGAGTTAATGTAGTTACTGAATGATAGTTAAAAGTTTTGAAAATAATAGAAATAAAACCACAGGTCAGTGAATTTGGCTGTCCTTTTTATTTTCAATCATTATCCCTTAAGCTCTTGATTAATAATTGGAATTCAAAATGTGAAACTAATTAGATATTAAATTTCTTCTTGGAATTTCACTGATTCTGTAATGTAAACCTCTGCTCTCTACCTTCTTTATCTAGTTAACTTCTAATCATTGATAGTAACTACAGCATACTTTCTTTCACTTTTATTGTTAGCTGGTCCTGTGAAGTTTGACCTCTTTGCTTTCTTTACAGTACTTCATGGCTCTTCTTAAGACAGTTAGAAATCAAGAAATGTCTCTTTCACATTCTCTAAGATTATTAATAATAGATCATATCTTTATTCATTCCTTTATTTACCTGGTATTCATTTATTTAGTGCCCTCACACATACCAAAAAATGGTCTGTGAGTTGGAAATAAAGTAGCGAATAAAATAAGATATTGACTTCCCCCCGTGTAGTGTATTTTGTTCTCCTAAGGATTCATTTTTCAATACCAATTGTATTCTCAGAGAGGATGCTATAATTTTTAGGAATATTTGTCCAATGTTATCAAAATTCATAAGCTGGTCTACGGAATCTTATGATTTAGAGTGGGATGACCCACATTATAAATTCTATACTTATCTTGTGAAACTATCCTTATATGAAAAAGTGTTTCCTTGGTTCTCCCATATTCATCTTAAGGAAACATTTGACTGGTCAGAGTGATGATATCAATCTATAATCATGGACATGGATGGTGAATGTTCCACCTAATTCTATATTGATGCTTCTAACACGAGAAAGTCTAGATGAGGAAGGTTGAAGCACACTATTAAGTGCAAGATCAAAGCAGACTGGTGAGATATTGTAGTTGATATTTAATCTCAAACTGGGGTTTCTACTTTGCCTTTGACCATTCAGTTCACAGATAAAAAACACACAGACTTCATATTGGTAATAGCCCTTAATCAGCACTAAAGCTCAACAGATATCTGCTCTCTAAGCTAATATGTCTACTTCTCTTGACACTAACCCTACAATATGATTGCCATGTTCCATCTGAACTGCTCTCAACAAAATTCCCACAAGTGTGTGCAATTTATATAGCAGATAACATACTTCATTTTCTTTCTGAAATTTCAAGACAAATAAGCATATATATGGGCATGATATTTACACCAGAAATTTCAGCATAAAATCTCCAGGTATTAAGATGCCAAATAGTATTATTAATAATATCATTCTATAACATCAATATGTCTCCTTTTCACTATGTTGTGGCAGAATTCTCGACCTATTCAAGAACAAGACAATTTCATACACTAAAAGAACTCAAAAAGTGATGGCAGTTGTTCATGATACTTCAGATTTTAGAAATTCTTCATATCTTTTACAGAAGGAAACAAAAATTTCAATAAATCTCTTGAGATTTTTAGTTATTTGATTCAAATGTATTTGTCAGGAAGTTGTTTCTCAAAATAAGTGCTCAAGGACAAGTTTGTAGAAGTAAGTTTTCTCTGTATCTAACAAATTTAGTGAGGAAAGTTCTCATATACAGGTTAATAACCTAAAGAGTAACAGACGGGGCCAACATTGTTTTTAAAATAAAATTGTCATAAGATATCCCATGGTTAGCAAAAACCTACATGACTACAAGACTTTTGTGGCTGCAGAAAGAAGATTAATATTTTTGTTATTCTGATGAGCTTACATCTTATTTTGAAAATTTTGCAGGATATCAAGTGTTCCTAACACAATGAACATGTGTTTACATATGTGCAGTTTAATAATAAAAGTAAAATAAGAAAATAGTATGTATATCAGTAATAGACATGAATGATTATATTAGTATGTATTTAAATCCTTTTAAAAACTTCAAAAAGGGTATTGGAAATATGATTTAATATGATAAATGCTTTCTGATCATGCAGGAGAGTATGAGGTTTAATTTCCAGTCACCAGTGTAAAATGTCTGGCAGGGTGGTGCTCTTCTGTAAAGCATACTTGGTTAGGGCACAAGACATCTAAAGGTAGGTATCTCCCTAAAGGTCATTGGCCAGTAACTCGAGCAGAATCAGTCAGCTTTGGGTTCAGTAAAAGACCATATCACCAAATAATAATAATAATAATAATAATAATAATAATAATAATAATAATAATAATAATATAATAATAATAATGTTGAGCATGCTTGAGATGAAGCCAGACATTGACTTCTGACTTTTACATACATATATTTGTGTATATCACTCATTAAGACACATATACATGTACAAACACAAATGAAAATATGCATGGACAGTTAAATGATTAATGATAGGTATAGATAGATAGATAGATAGATAGATAGATAGATAGATAGATATGGATAGATAGATGAGGCTAGAACATACTTCGCATGTGCTCTGAAACTTTAAATCAGCATGAAATTAAATGTTGTTACCAATGTTAGTGGCTAAAGTCTCCCATGAAAAATTTCAAAATGCTGATGAGAAAATTATAATTATTTTTTGAGGGTAACAACACAAAAATTAGATACAATTATATATAGATTATATGATTAGGTAAAGAGAGAAATTGGGGGGAAAAGTTACCCCTAATATTAGCAAACATTTGTGACTAAACTACATATTAACTTTATGATGAACTTGGCTTAATATAGAACATAAATAACACCACAAGGCAAAAAGTATACATTTTTAAAAATACTATCGATCATTATCATAAATATTTTGAATCACTATTTATCTATTTTTTAAATTTAAATTTTTATAAATTTGAAATTTGAGAGTTTGTTGATGATTTTAAGATAAGTATATGCTCTTTCCCTAGTATTTTATGTTCCAGAGAAACAATGACTAAAGTGTATCACTGTTATTTTCTACTACATTATACTACCTGCCATTGGTCATTTTCTCTGTGTATTACAAAGGAATAAACCACCTCAGACACTGGTTACATTCTGACCAGCCACCAAATCTCTTTGTAAAACTGATGGTTTAATCCAAGAATATATTCTTAATAGTATTGTTCATATTTTATTTTCTATTATAGACAAGATTTACTTTTATTTTGAAAATTGTTAGAATATATATATCTTCAGGTGAATGCTGAAAAATGTGTCCTCATATCATTTTGGGGGAAACAGGAATGTTTTTTAAAAATGACAACATAAACTTGCCTATTGCATGCATTATAATCACATGGTATAGAGTGGTGATCATAGTCACATCTCAGTGAGCACCTGAAAAATGTCAAATGCTATTTTAGAATCTGTTGGTCTCACGCTCATGTTGGTAGTTGTAACTCATTTCAATTATACAAAGAAATTAAGAGACTAAACATTTGACACTAAGTTTACTTTTAAGAAAATTAAGTAAAGTTATGAGTATTTTTTAACATCTTGAGAGATCTTAATATATCTAATGTGCACTAAAAAGAAGACAAAGTATTCAGAATTGTTTACTATTTTGTGTAAATTAATAAAAATATCTGTGACCTAGCTTGGAACATGAGTTTGATCTCCAGTTCCCATGTGGTAGAAGGAAAGAACTGACTCTCACAAGTTGTCCCCTGATCTCTCTTTATGAAGTAAATAAACAAATAAAACCTCTAAAAGAAACATTTATTCTCCTGAAAGGAAGGAAGGAGATGAGAGTCATACCCAAGCATTATGAATACATGCATGGCTTGGTCTAAACCCAGAGCATGTCTACCTATCTCTAGGCTTAGGCCTGGAAGCTACTAGCCTTCATAAATTCTAATCCTCTTCATGTCTGTAGTCTGGACCTTAAACGGTTCAGTTTCTAGCCTTTGTCTGAAAACCTCAACCTGGAATGTTCCAGCCTCCAAGACTTTTCACTGAACAAGCTCACCCTCTTTAGCTCTTTCTGAACTCTGGCTGGCTGGTTCAACTTGGCTGTATTGGCTCAAACTCCCTTCCAAGCTGCCTGATTCAAACTGCCCTTTCTCAGCTTCTGACTGAATTGCTCACTCAGCTTGACTTCAACTAACTCTAAAAATCTGTTCTAATCTTCTGTCTCCTTCTCATTCTCTGGCTCACTCTGTCTTTACCTGAGTCCAGCTTATTTGTCAACTCTGTCTAAAACTGTTCTGGTAAAAAAAAATCTTGCTTCTGAATCCACAAACTGAACTGGCATGAACTCAGATGCAAATGCACTGTCTTACAACTCACCGACTCAACAAACTGACTACTGACTGACTAGAAACCAGAGATCTGTATCCCTCTTTCTTTTGAGTCCTAGGACTAAAGCTGTGTATAACACCATGCCTATATCTAAGCCTTTCTTTACTTGAAACTTTCTCTATACAAGGCTTGTCTTCAACCCAGAGTTCTGCTTGCCCTTGTCTTCTGAGATTCAAGGTATGTCTATATTCCAGCCAGATCACACAGACCTACAAGGTCTTTGGATGTACTCTCTTAACAGAGCAGTCATGCTGCTGGCCTAAAATTCTTCTATACATACATATATAGGTAGAAAAAGCACTCAAATGACTTGTCCAACGATCACTGCTATGTGTTACAAGAATACTTCACGAGGTGGTCTTCCCCTAACAATCTACTTTCTATTACACACTTGATTTCACAAAGGCTAACTTTCAGAATGAGAAGGTCTGCTTAGGTCTTATGGTTTGACTTACAGCTTAGATGTTATGGTTTGACTGACACCTAGAATGTGGACAGTTGACCCAATTGAGCAGTTCTTTGTATTTACAGTGGTGAAATGTTCTCAGGTCTGCTCTTCCATTGTCACAGTTGTTCTCTGTATGTCACCTGCATATGGAAAAGGAGACAATGAAAATCCTGAAAGATCTATGACTACAATAAAACACCCTTGATTTTTTCATTTCAGAGGGACAACACCTCATTGTCAGTCTTTGACATCCATAAGTCTGTAGTTTTCCAAAAGTGAATCTAGTTTTAGTTCACACTGACCTTTTAGGATAACAGCAACGCTTTGCTGACGAGTCCTCCCTGCCCACTGGAATGCCTTGATTGAAAGTTTCATCACAGTCAGAAGTAGCAGAGGCAGGTCAGTATTAAATGCAAGTCCAGTATGAAAAGTAGAGAGTCAGGTAGGCAGCATGAGTAGGCCAGTGGCTTCAGAACTATGGGTGAGCTCAATGAAGGGATTCCTTCACTTCCCCTAGGAAGCTTTTTTGATAAGGAATGACTCTCCTGTTCTGAAAGTTATGGATTGCGGTTGTCTACTACGTGATTTATATTGTGTTACATTCTAATATGTCATTGTGAGATGTGACATAATATAATGTGACAGATTGCTAAATTTTTAGAACAAGAAAAGTTTTTTTTTTTATATCCAGAATCTGCTATCAAATTTGATAGCAGCTATCAATCCATTTTTCTTTTCTACAGACAGATCAAAAGTCTGATGTACATGAAAAGCAGGTCGTTCTGAGACAGCCACAAATACTTCAGTGCCTACACATCTTAGGAATGATAAATCAGTTTAAGAAATACTTTGAAAGCTGCCATGGTCTTTAGTCAAACTTTACTCTCTTTTTTCCCCTTGTAATTATCGCAATATTGTTGCAGATCATAAGTTTATTTTATGGATATTACTAAGAAATGATGATTATATAAATTGTCTATGGCAATGTATTGTACCTGAAGATAATTTTATAATCCAGGATGCATTGATAATGAATCATGACATCACAGTTGGGTCAAGTTTTCAAGGATGCACTGACTTTCTGATCTTAGCCATCCTCACCATTATCATTTAACCTGAATATAATCATAGTCTCATCTGAAGTCTGTCCAAATAAATGTTTTCTACTTATCTAGTCCTTAAAACAGGACAGAGAACCATGTGATTAAATATGCTAAACGGGCAGTTACAGAATCTATTTGCACATCATATCTGATTTCTTTTTAATTTTCAGGCCAAACTTGTCCCAACTATATGATAAGAATTTGTACAGGATGAACGCATCCTGTATACATCTCAAATAGGCATCCTTTAAAAATTAGAGTTTATTAACTGTGCCAACAAATAGGTTTCCTTATTACATTACTGTCTGCAAATACTGTACATGGGTTAGTTTAAGTCTCTCTCTCACCCTTTTATTAAACTAAATTTTAAAATACTCTTTCTTACTATATCACACACATGTGAAGCTTCTTTGTGTGAAACATTGGTGAGAAGAAAGATTACAAGATGGATGGGCTTCCTATCATACAGGACACATGGAACAACCAGCCCTCCTCACTTAGAAAATCACTACCAATAGTAATCTGAAATCAAAGAAAGGACTTTGTCCTGCGATAAATCTACAACTGTAATCCCTGCCAGAAAAAGTTACTTTACATTCATTTGTTTCACACTGGATTGAGAGTCAACCCACTTCTCTTCACTCTCACTCTGTCTTAAGAATGATACTGTGTGAATAACACAGAATAAGCCATAGTAAAAGCCTATGTGTTCCTGCCAAGTAATGATGAGAATCTGATACTTTTCTCTGCCAGAGCCAGGTGGCATTGGTAAAATAGATAAATAAATAAATAAATATTTATATACTTATCATCAAACAAATGAGTAAATATTTAAACAAAGTAATAAATAAAGAGATAAATATATAAAAAAACCCTTAGGATTTAGATAATAACAGATAAAAATAGCAACTGATTGACTTTCTTTTGTTAATGAATTTGGCGTTTGCTGCCTTATTTTTGAATGTGTGTTGATGATTTAGTAATTAAGATGATACTAAGATGAAGTAGTTACCTTGGTGTTTGATGTGTAATCACAGGTAGCATTTATTCACTGTTCAGTATTCTACCTTTTAAAGTTATTGAGAATTGGGAGAGAAGCCTGACTAGTAGAACGTGCTCTTTCTATACCATGTGTCTGCTGCTACTATTTGCTTAGAATTCAAAATATTTAAATGTATTTGTAAAACTGATATATCATATATTATTTATCATTATCTTTTCTTTGGGACTGTCCTAGCAACTCACACCCTTTGTCCTCAGTAAGTGTTATTTTACATGTAACTCATTTAATAACAATTGAACAGCAATGGCATCAAAGTTTCTAACATTTCTTTATTGAATCAAACAATAGAGAATGTCTAGAAATATATTCTTAAAGTTTTTTTAGACGCCTTAGCAAGAGGAATTAGTGATTTAAATTTTACCTCATTCAATGTTGTGTAGGAGAATATTTTTTTAAAATATAGGTTTAAAAAAGGCATTGTCAGCTCTATTCTCCCTGTTACATGTATTTAATCTGCCACTAGTGATACAGTATTCAAACTCACACAATTGTACCCGTGCAAACAGGTGACACTCTATATTTTGTCCATGGGTTTGCAGATTTCTGTTTTAGACAGCTTCTACTGTGGGAATCATTTCCTGCATTGAAAGCCAGAACAGTGCATAAGCAATTTGGGTTTTTTAAAAAAAAAAAAAAAAAGAAAGCCATAAATAGTATATTTCATTAAATTAAGTTTCTAAAGTGAATAATTCATTTAGTCATTGTGTTTTATCCTATCTCCTTTAAATAACTCAATTAACACTTCTAACATTTTGTTTAGAAAATATTCTGCCAAGGTTGAAAATTGATAATAACTTTTTAATAAGTATATATTACTTGTACAAAAGAATGGATTGCATTGTGTAGCTAATGGTTTTCATAGTTGTATATGATTCATTTTGATCCCATTCTATATGATAGTTACTTTGTAAAAACCATCTTCTCTAGTAGTTAGATAGGATTACATATGCAATGCATATGATGAAATCATTCTATGCACATATACAAATGCCTTCAGACATGAAAATGACTTTGGGCTGGGATAGGGAAGTAAGCTCAAATATTTTGGACATGCTGGGCGGTGGTGGCACACGCTTTTAATCCCAGCACTTGGGAGGCAGAGGCAGGTGGATTTCTGAGTTTGAGGCCAGCCTGGTCTACAGAGTGAGTTCCAGGACAGCCAGAGCTACACAGAGAAACCCTGTCTCGAAAAACCAAAAATAAATAAATAAATAAATAAATAAATAAATAAATAAATTTGGTCATCCTGATAAGCCTTAGAAACAGTGAAAATGGGAGTGATCACAGGACTTTGTTTATTGCCTTGCTTGTTCTTTGACTATTTGCATCTATTGTATTGCTAGTCCCTCGATCTAGAACTGACCTTAATACTTGCGTGTAATTAAAATGGTATAAAAGCAAAAAGGAGGAGGGGGGATGGGATAGGGAGGTTCTAGGGAGGGGAAATGGGAAAGGCGGATGACATCTGAAATGTAAATAAATAAAATATCCAATATAAAGAAAGAAAAAAGGAAAAAAGACAGGTAAAACTTAAGGAAATTGTTCTTGTCATTGGAGACATTTTTGATTATGATTTTTCTGCTCTATGATTTGATTTACTATCTGACCTGTTTTACTGTGACATTCCAGCAGTAGTACTAAGTCTTCTAATTTCCTCTTTAGCACTTTCTCCACCTGGATAGAAAGGAAATACTATATCCTATAGTATCCTAAAACTAAATATGCAACAAACTTTCCAAAAACTTAGTCCAGACCCATGATTCTATTAGCTCGTAAGGATAATTTTGTGATTGTTTCTTTGTATATTTATTTTATTTATCTATTTTAATTAATTTAAAATTTTAAAAATAATTTTGATGATTTTAAGAATATCTGTAAGTTATTTGCTGTGATTATTTTCACTCCTCCTTACCTCATTTATCTGCTACTCATTCCCACTGTTTCCCTTCTTTCCTGATTTCAAGTTTCTCTCCAGAGCCACTGAGTTCAGGACTGCCTGAAGAACGGTATTTACTGAAGTGTGGACAGATTACCAATAGCTAAACCATTGAAATATGTGATACTTCCTCCTTTGAAAACCATTAATTGTAACTAGATCTTTAAATATGACTGGATCCTCATGACATCACCAATCCTCAGCATACAAATCTCAGCTTAAATGTCAGAGGCTCTATTTTAAATGCTTTGTACATGGTATAGGTGCTGTATGCTCCTGGTTTCAATGGCAGTGCAATCTCCATAAGACAGCATTTCATAGCACTCTTTTTACCTTCTAGCACTAACATTCTTCCTGCCACTCCTTTTGCAATATTCTCTTGCATTTGGAGGACCTAATATAAATTCCCTGTTTAAGGCTGAACACTCAATAGTTACATATTTGCCACTCACAGAAAAATTGTGATTCTATTAATTTTCTCCTAGTGGGAAAAAGTTTATTGCCCAAAAAGAGAGAGCAGCACTAGTGTATTAATATAATCAAAAAGGATATATATATATACATATATATATATATATATATATGTATGTATGTATATATATCGGTCTCTCAACCATGGCCTTTTGTTTATTTTTTTCTGTATGGGTACGTATACCTCCCTGTGCAGCAGATCCCAAATCCCATAAATATATATGGATTGTCTATCCCAAAACATCATGGCACAACTGGGAATATCATACCCTCTTGCCAGAGCATTATTGTATCACTCTTTGTCTAAAGCTTGGAAAGTATATTTATGATATTTTTACCCACCTGTATGGCACCTCCTGGCACTTGAATGTTATGAACCAGAAATGGAGATTCCAGTTTAATCCTAGGTTGATTTCCTCACGTCTTGTATCAAAACTGAGTAGTGTTATAGGGCTTAACATGTTGCTCCTTCTTATCTGGTTAAGTTCTGCTAGACCAAAAAGTGAAGGCAGGGTTCTTGACACATATGACTGCTTTAACACTATTTGGGGAGAAGAAATGATTTTATTATGTGCATCTGATCTTCTGGAAAGCTAGTACATATAATAAAGGTATGCTCACACTACTATAAAAGACTACCTAATACAAGCGAAAGAGAAACTAGACACTATCTACTGCTCACTTGACCAAAGAAATATTCAGTATTAACTGAAAATTCATGGTAAGGGTACCTTGTTCTGAAGCATAGTTGTACAGAGATCTCTTATGAAGCAGGAAATACATAAGAAAAAGCTTTCATTTTTTTGTGCAAAAAAAAAACTTTAAAGGAAGACAAAATATATATAAATAAATAGAAACATTCTAAGATGATAAATGTTCACCAATCCTTTCAAAGAGGGTATACTGAAACTTAGCAATGAGAAAAACATTGGGCAAATGAAAAAATGAAAATCTACAATTCAATCCCAAAACAGAAAATATCTTAACTAGTCACATCTGGATATAACCCAATGAGCACATCTCTCTCTCTCTCTCTCTCTCTCTCTCTCTCTCTGTGTGTGTGTGTGTGTGTGTGTGTGTGTGTGTGTGTGTGTATGTGTGTGTGTGTGTGTGTGTGTGTGTGTGTATGTGTGTGTGTGTGTGTGTATGTGTGTGTGTGTGTGTGTATGTGTGTGTGTGTGTGTGTGTGCATGTGGTGGAAAAAATAAAAAAGTTAAAGAAGAATTATGAGTAACATTCTCCTTCTATACTTGCTAAAAAGAGAAATTTAGGAGATAAACAAGCCAGTGTACTTTATTTTATGTAGAGAACTCTTTGGGGATGAATCAATCAAATTGTGCCTATTAGGCAGTAGTAGGAAGTGTTTATGAGAAAGAGGCAACTGTCGGCTTCATAAGCAAGTACAGACACTTAGAGATGAATCTGTGATGGAAGGATGCTGATGCGTCTATGAAGTTGTCATCATACTTATGTTAGGAGACTGAAATTCATAACAGCAGAATGACTATCACTCAAACAGTCTCTGGGTCAGTTCAGATTTATGCTAATTCTTTTAGCCTTATTGATGTTCATAGGGAGCTACTACTATCCAATGTATCCAATAATTTTGGCAATAATTACATGGCGATCATATCACTAGGTTATATTTCTCTATTGAAGACATTCCTTATTTTCCTACCTATTAATAATTTTATAGCACATAGCAATGTAGCTGCTGATGTACAGTATATGAAAATATACAGTAATAGAACTGTTGATCAAGTTGTCCTAAAACTGCTGACTGAATCAGTGAGTATATATAAATTGCCTTTTCGTGGTGGCACATATGGTTTAGAGTCTTATAGTCACGCATTAGAAATGCTATTTTTTATAAATACCTCCTCATTTTATTTACCCATTCATGGGCATTCAACACAACATGACTACATGTCTTTCTTGTGGCTAATCAGGAAAGGTACTCTAGTGAATGTCCTAGCTGGAAGATTAATGTGTGGTCCACTTCCCTCAAGAACCATATTCAAAGTTCTCTCTCTCTACCTTATAACTATTAGTTTCCTGGTCTAGACCTAGAGTTTTCAGAATGTACATCAGATCCTAGAACAAATGGCTTTCAATAAAGCTAAGGTAATCAAAAGAAATAATGTGAATTATTTTTTTATTCAAAATAGTTTCTTCTCTCAAGCAAAATTACCTATGCTTTCATTCCTCCCAGCTCCTACCATGCGCGCACACACACACACACACACACACACACACACACACACACACACACACATCTGCTGTCTCCAACTTGATCCACTCTCCTACATCTCCTGTATAAGAAAAGGAGGCCTCCAAGAGACAACACCCATAGCAAAACAAAGAACAAAAAGACAAGGCAAAATCCCTCACACCAAGGCTGACTATGGCAACAAAATAGGAGAAAATGTCTCAAGGAGAACAAGTCAGAGACATACCCACTCCAACAGTTAGAAGTCCCACAAACACACTGCCCTAATAGCCAAGATAAAGATGCAGAGGGACTGGTACAGAATCATTCAGGCCTCATTCTTTCCACTTCAGTCTCTGTGAGCCCATGGAAACCCTGTTTAGTTGATTCAGTGGTCCATGTTCTTCCTGTGTCCTCTATCTCTTCTGACTATTACAATCTTTCTGACCCTTCTGTGGATTCTCTGATCTCTGAGGATAGGGACCTAGTGGAGACCTCCAAACTTTAAGTACTATACTGAATAGACAAGGAGAAAGTGGACAACTTGACTTGATCCTGAGTTTAGTAAAATTTCTTTGAGTTTCTCTTCATTTAACTCAATGTTGGTTTTAGGCTTGCTGTATATTGCCTTTATTATATTTAGAATGTCACTTTTATCACTTACCTCTCCAAGAATTTTATGATAAAGGGATGTTGGATTTTGTCAAAGGCCTTTGTGCATCTAATGAGAAGGTGGATATTTCCTTTCAATTTGTTTATATGGTGAAATATATTTACTGATTCTCAAATGTTGTACTGTCCCTGCAATGCTGAGATGAAGATTACTTTATTATGTTGGATGATCTTTTTATCTGTTCTTAGATTCAGAATGCAATAT
The DNA here is from genome assembly GCA_030674055.1 of Rhabdomys pumilio. Taxonomy (NCBI): domain Eukaryota; kingdom Metazoa; phylum Chordata; class Mammalia; order Rodentia; family Muridae; genus Rhabdomys; species Rhabdomys pumilio. Next base: position 24,332,327 of record JANHMN010000018.1, on the reverse strand, counting down.
TTTATTGTGTATTTTTGCATCTATAGACATTAGGGAATTTGATATATGATTATCTTTCCTTGTTTCCTTCTGTGAGTGGTTTTGGTATCAAGGTGACTTTCATCCTCATAGAATGAATTGGACAATTCTCTTTCTCCTTCACATTGATGAAATAATGTGAAGAGCATTTGTAGTAATTTAATAGTCTTGTAGACTTCTGAAAATGTCCTGCTCTTGACTTTTTTTTTTTTGATGGGGAGATATTAATGAAATTAAGTCTATTTAAATTTTTTATGCTATGTTGATTTGTTTTATATTTAAGTTTCATAAGTGGTTACTATAGAGAAAAATGTAATTTTTTTTAAAGACTGCAATTTGACGGAGTACAGGTTTTTAAAGTTTTTCCTTAATGATTCTCTGGATATCCTTGATGTTTGCTGTTCTGTACTCCATTTTGTTTCTATTTTTGTCAATTTGGATATTCTTTCTGTGTCTTTACATTAGTTTGGATAAAGGTTGCTATCTTGTTGATTTTCTCAAAGAACAAACTCTTTGTTACATTGATTCATTGTGTTGTTCTCTTTGTTTCTATTTTATTAATTTGAGTCCTTATTTGATTATTTCTCACTGTCTCATCCTCTGTTGTGAGCTCACTTCTTTCTGTTGTAGAGGTTTCAGGTGTGCTACTGAATTGCTACCAGAAAAGCTGTCCATTATTTTTAAAATGTAGTCATTTAACACTATGAACTTTTCTCTCATCTCCACTTTCACTGTGTTACATAAGTTTGGGTGTGTTGTATTTTAATTTCCATTGAATTTTACAAAGTCTTTAATTTCTTTCTTCATATTTGTCTTGATTAATTTTTTCATCCAGTAGAGAATTATTATGTTTCCTCAACATTGTAAGCTTTCTGTTGTTTCTATGGTTATTGAAATCCAGCTTTAATCCACCGTTGTCTGATAGGATTCAGGAAGTTATTTTAATTTTCTTGTATCTATTGAGACTTGTTTTTTGATGAAGAATGTGGTCAATTTTGGGATAATGTTCCATGAGTTACACTGAAAAAGGTATAATATTCTTCTGTGTTTGGATGAAATGTTCTATAGATATCTGTTAGGTTCACTTGGTTTATAAACATCTTTTGGTTTCAATATTTCTCTTTATTTTGTTGTTGTTATTGTTGTTTTGTTTTGTTTTTGTCTAGATGCCCTGTCTGTTGGTGAGTGTGAGAAACTGACGTTTCCACTGTCACAAAGTAAGGTTCAATATGTGAATTAAGCTGTTGTGGTATGTCTTTTACACAAATGGGTGCCCTTGCTTGAAGCATTGATGATAAGAATTGACTTGTCATCTCTGTGGATTTTTTTTCCTTAGATTAGTATGTAGTATCACTTATTATTTCTTTTTGTTGGTTTGAAATAATTTCATTAGATACTAAAATAATGATACCAGCTTTCATCATAGGTCTATTTACTTGGAATATATTTTTCCAATATTTACTTTAATGTTGAAATGTGTTTCTTGGCTGTCAGTGAAGGATGGAGCCTGTTTTTACATCCATTCTGCTAGTTTGTGTATTTTTTGTAGAATTGAGACCACTGCTATTGAGAAATATCAAGGACCCAATGATTACTTATTCCTGTTATTTTGTTTTTGGTGTTGGTGGTGTTGGTATATGTTCCATTCTTTTGGTTTTTCTTGTCTGATGGGTGTATTTCAACTCTTGTAGTTGGAGATTTCCTTCTAGGACTTTTTGTATGGGTGGATTTAGAGATAGATATCTGACTGTGACATGGATTCTTATATTCTTGATCTATGGTGATTGAAAGTTTTGCTGGGTATGTTAGTCTTTTCTGGCATTTGTGGTCTCTCTGCAGTATATCTGTCCAGACCCTTCTAGCTTTTTGGGTCTCCATTGAGAACTCAGGTATAATTCTAGTATTTCTACCTTTATATGTTACTTGGTCTTTTTTGCCTTTTTGATATTATTTCTCTGTTCTCTATATTTAGGACATTATTATGCCCTGAGTGGACATTCTTTTCTGGTTCAGTCTATTCAGTGCTTCTTGTGTTCTTCATAACTATCTGTTTCTTTAAGTTATAAAACTTTTCTTCTGTGATTTTGTTGAAAACATTTTTTATGTCTCTGAGCCAGGATTCTTCTTCTTTCTATATTATTCTTATTAAGTTTGATCTTCATAGTGTCTCAGATTTCATAGATTTTTTTTATGTCAGAAATTCTTTAGATTTAATTTTTACTTTCACTGATGCATTATTTTTTTTCTATTATATTTTCAATGGTATGATTCTCTCTTTTATCTCTTCTATTTTGTTTCTTAAGTTTTCCATTGTAGGTTCTGTTTCAATTCATAAATTTTTCATGTCTAGAATCCTCTCAGTTTGTGTTTTCTATATTATTTCTATTTCTGTTTCTAGTTTTTCAAGTTTTGTTTCCTTCAACTGTTTTTTTTTTTAAATTTCTTTAAGGAATCTATTCATTTCCTTCAATTGTTTCTTTGGCATTTTCTTGGCTTTTGTCAAGGGATTTATTCATTTATTCTTTAAGGACCTCTACCATCTTCATATAGGTGGTTTTAAGGACGTTTTCTTATGTTGAAGCTTTATTAAAATAACTGGGGCATGTTGTGGTAGACTAGTTGGACTCTGATGGAGGTATATTATCCTGTCAGCTATTAATTGTGTTCTTATACTGATGTCAAGGTTTCTGGGTTTTGCTGATTAAAGGTTTTAGTCCTAAAGTTTGGGTTTTGCTATGCTGGGTAGGTGTTTTATTCTTTGGTATGTAGTTTCTCTCAGGATTTTCAGAGAGAGAGAGAGAGAGAGAGAGAGAGAGAGAGAGAGAGAGAGAGAGAGAGAGATTTGACCTGTTCAGCCTGTTTTGCAAAGCATCCTGTTTTACCAGATTACTGAACCATAATGTTCTCAATGAAAGCCTGCTGCTATTAGAGGCTTAGATAGTCTTTATAAGTTGGGTGAGTGAATTCAGAAGGAGATGATCTGTAGGATCCATAGGAAATATGCAAAGAATAAAGGATGGTAAAGCTGGTGTTCTGTGGCAGAGATGGGAGTAAACTTGAGAGATTGGGTTTGGAGAATCAGAAGTTCTGCAAGCAGGTAACCTGAAATTCTAGCAGGTATGGCTTGTTCAATTTGAATTTCTAAAAGATGATTTATGAGTTAAGTGGTATAGAAAATTTGAGTTAAAGCCATGATGCTCCCTTCAGGGTAGAAGAATTGGGGAAGGAAAGAAAATTTTAAAGCTGTATATGCAAAATTTATTTCAATGTCATAAATAGCAACTGATAATATGGAAAGGCTCTGTTCAGCAATGGCCTAGGCCCTCCTAAAGGGAGCATGAGAATCTTCCTTATTATGGCCTTCAAAGTAGAAAAGGAACCACTGAGGTATTGAACAGAGCAATAATGAACAGAGTTGCCCGAGTAAAAGAAAATGGACCTCATCCAACTAAAGACAGAGACTTGGTTTACCAGACAGCCAGGTATATAAGAAACCCTGTTGCTACAAGATTGTAACGTGAGAGGCAACTAGAGATAACTACCTAAAAATGTGTCAGAAGAGATACAGAGAGTTTTGAGTAAATTCAGGACTGAGATGCAAGGTATGAAAAGGAGGAGTCTGTCTTTAAAGTTACTTGTACACTATAAGCATAAAAAGATGAATTAGGCCCAAATGAAATGAATTATTCCTACTGTGAATCCCAGACGACTTATGCCCAAATTAAATAAACTGCTCCTCCTATGAATCCCAGAATCTCTAATTACTAACTATAGAGACATGTTTATTCTAACTCAGAAGTTTATTAGACTGGACATTAATCTTACAGTTAACACATGGTACTATTAATGAACATGTTACTTGGCACAAGAAAAAAAATATCTAAGTGAAAAGTCCAGAAGGCCCCAGAGATTCAGCTAAAATGATTGATCAATAGAACCCGTAAATGTGTGGATGTTTATTGAAGAGCATAAATATTTTACAGTTCCCATTTCTGCAAATACTGACCAAATTCTGCAAAACTTACCTCTTTATAACATTAATAAAATGGTTTTCTTTGAAATCGTATTTTTTTCTCATGTGAAATAGAAGAATTTATATAAATGGAGCAAACCATTTTGGGATCATTCATGTGCAAGACAACAAATTTAATGAGAGAATTCATAACTGCCCAACAGTAACCAAGGATTATTCCAGGGTTTAAGAAAGGGAAACAACAAAAATTGCAACAATGATTAATTAATACAAATATCCAAAATTGAAGAGGATGGAGGCATTATTTTATACATATACTCCTCTGTTGGCCTTGCTCCCAAGTGTTAGAATGCTGCTTCAGGATCTTCTCAAGCAAGTAATCTTGGTTATGTTCAAAACAAGGATGTTCCATTGCCAAAATCAATATCAATGCAGATCTCCAAGATCTGACTCTTCAGCATATAGGTAGTCCTCGGCCTTGCTCCTACAAGTTTAAATTGCACCAGCCATAAATGCAGTAATGTGGAGTAATGTATATATAGTGAAGGTAGCTGATGGATATAATATTAAAACAGGAGACAGTCAATGTAGTAACTTCTAGAGTGTTGTGAGTGTGTTGAATTCAATTATATCCTTATTAGTAGCAACCATGGATGAGTTTGTTCAGCTTGCAAAACTCAGTCAGTCCTTGCTTGACAATATACATACTAATAAATCACGTTCACAACAACTTTACCAGAATGTTTCAAACAAATTCAACAAATATTTGTTATACCAAATATCTTATATTTATCATCAATAAAGAAAAGATGCTTAACAAATAGTAATAGTGCCTGCCTTTAATGCCAACCATTAAGAGGCAGGCAGGCAGATTCCTGAGTTCCCTACCAGCCTGGTGAATATTGTGAGTTCCAAGAGAGCCAAGGTTACAAAGAGTAACCCTGTCTTGAAAGAAACACAAACAAAAGAAAACAAAAATAATATACAACAACCATAAGAAAACCAAAAGAAGATATTCTTAAATCATAATAAACTTTGCTCTTAGTTTTTTATTACATAAATACCTTTTTTTTAAAAAAAAATCATTATTCATTTATTGAGAAAGGGCCACATTATGTATTCTTAGTTAGGCAGAACTCATGTTGCATACCAAAATGGTTTCAAGCTCATTAAGATCTTCCTGCCTCTGCCTCCCAAGTGTAGGGATTTGCTTGTTCTCTGGCTATTTGTGTTTATTGTCTTGCTTGTTCCTTGACTATTGGCATCTATTGTATCGCTAGTTCCTCAAACTGACCTTAATACTTGCATGTAATTAATATGTTATAAAAGTAGACTGAAAAAAAAAATAAAAGGAAAAGGTGTGTCACCATTGCCAGCTTGGATTAGAAGCTATCTTTCACATCCTTGCATCACTTTTTTCCCTGTGAAGTCTTGAGAGTCATTATTGCTTACAGCTCAGTAACTATGGTTTCACAATTGCTAGTGTATGGTCAAGTAAAGTATCAAGAGTGAAAAGCAGAAACCAATGTTAGAAGTAAGTTGAAGGTAAAATGACCATCAAAAGTTTCGCTATCACCAATAAGTTTTCCCTATACAAGTCCTGTACAAAACTTATTAACATATCATTTCCACCTAATAACAATATTATGATCAGGCTCTTTATTTTACCAGAAGAGCCACCATTCTAACTCCATTCATATTGCTTCTTAAATTCTTGGTGTTTCATGAAAACATTTTGTTTGGTGGCACAGAAAGGATAGCACATTCTCAAATCCTTCAAAGGAAATAAAGGACCATACCTTCATTGTGTGGAACAATCTGGAAGTCTAGGTGTCAGTGGAGAGATCACTTCCTTCCTCTTGGTATGTTTTCTAGCTTTTGGAGTCAGAACTTCAGGCTTTCATATGTTGCCGATATTTTCATGGTATGACTTATATGAAAAAGAAGGAAGGAAGCATCTAAAATAAATGAAGCACATGGGGAAGCAATCCTTCACTGCCCACTACTACTACAAAATCTCTATAATTGCTTACATCTTCTCTTTGATAGTCACGGTGATTACGATGTACATCTTGAGAGAGGAATAATCTCTAAATATATAGGATAAATTTTATTCTTCAAATGGCTTGCACTTTCTTTGCAAGTGTGTTTGAGGTTTTACAGAAGAGATTTTCCCCCCCCATAGGGGAAAAAGTCAAAGGGAATAATTCATGCCTTTCAATATACACATTCCTCTGTCATTTCAGAGCTATAGCTCTGCAGAAACCCAAACCACATAGAACTAGTAATAGCTACTTTCAGAACTGGGAAAGGAGCTTGGGACTATCCCCTTTCTCACAGGCAGTGACTGTGACCCCCCCTTCCTCTAGTTCCTCCATGGCCCATCAGTATAGATGAAAAAATAGTGTTCATCAAGGAAACAAAACCCGGGCACATGTAAGGCTGTGAATTAAAAGAAAGAAGGAAGCAGTCTTTAAAATGACTTATACATAACAACAAGAATAGAAAGATGTACTATATCCACATTAAAGAAATTATTCGTATTATGAATCCAGATTCTCCAATTACTAGCTATAGAGGCATATTTATTCTATTTCAGATGTTTTATTAGGTTAGACATTAGTCTCAGAGTTAACATAGTCTTATTAATGAACATGTTACTTGGTCAAAAAACACAAACAAACAACAATTTTTTTTGTTGTTGAAAATTCTTTGAAAAATAATTGTACCCTGGACAAGTATGAGCCATGCAATAGCCAAGACACTATAGAAATCATCATTTCCCAAGTCTTTATATATTACATTAACTTTCTGTTAGAGTTTCTTAAATTTACTGGGTAACATCATCTTCTTCAATCAGACTTTATTTTTAAAATATAACACAGGCACTCTAGTAGAGAAAATGGCACAACAGAGATGGCATTTCCATACAACATAATAAAATAAAAGAATGAACATGAGTGTTCAATACTTGCCTTTTCACTTCATTCTTCTCCGGATTTTGCCTTAGAAAAGAAATTTCAGTGGGTAGAACATAAACTCCAGAGACAGAGTCCCAGATTTAAGGATTCTGTCCTAGTTTATGGATTACTAATTTCAGTGTTTTCACTTTAAGGATTCTTCGTGGGAATGAAAATAAATAGTGCATGTCACCTATTAATATAATAGTTAAATGAGATGAAGCTTTGAAGTGACTGAGTTCAGTTCAGTGATTATAGATTCACACATTCAATAAAAAATCGTTAGAATTAACTCGGGCTTGGATAGGTATTTTCTCCATTTGAAAAGCATAATGTAATACAAATGGAGGTTAAGTGACTTACCCATGTAGTTGATATTTGGTGAGCCACGTTCAAAATTAATTAGTTTGATTCTACAATGCACAATCAAACACATTGTGTTAATGAATGCTGTTTTTTCCAAGTAGGATAGCAGGATACCACTGACATGATGACTTGTATGGGGACTATTATAATTACAGGTATAAGATGTTAGAGGGCATTTAAACCAACAGCAACTCAATGAAAAACATCAATGCCACCTCCCTCGTACCAGTACTATTCTTTACATTCTTTAATCTAGACTGTAACATCAAGAACTCCAGATTCTGTGTTGCCTCTAAAGAATAGAAGGGCCATAAAATGATGTAAAGCCTCTGGGCTTTATAGTTCTAATGTATGAAGCGGATATATAGCTATTATACTGCAAGTCTAGTCTTCACTATATAAAACCTGTACATGTGTAGTATATATTCAATATGACTGACATTCATTCATGAGTATGTAAACTTCATGAATAGTTGACTCAAGAATAAGGATGGGACACTTTCAAAAACGGCCTCATGTGAATGTCAAAAGACAAATTCGTAGAATTGTTTCCCTCTTTCTTCCATGTGGGTAGTGTGGATTGAATTCAAGTTTGCTGGCAAGTGCTTTTAGTCTTAAACATCTTGTCAGCATCATGACCACATGTCCTAATTTTATTACCTTTTTTTATGGAGTTAAGGAAAAGTTAGATAACAGAGACTTAATATTAACCCACTAAAATCTAGGGATACTGTACAATAGTTAACATGATTCATCACGAACATTCAGAAAACTGATGAGCATTAACACACGCATAACAGCAATGTTAAATGGACTTAGTAATTTGCATGTGTCTGTAACAAGATGGAGAGTAGATGTCATGCAATTGGAAGGCAGTCAGAAAGTACCCAGAGAAATTGGAACAGGGAGACTGGTAGAAATGATGCAGATACACATTAAATAGTGTAGCAAACCATGGGATACTGATTATCAAATTTGACATATAGATCAATCTGAATCACTGAATCTTTCTGGGTTAGTATTATTGTTTTAAAAAACTTAAGCATGTAAAGTTCATGTTGTGATATGTATCTCAGTATGGAACAGTAGAGAACGTTATGTAATATGCATGCAAAATTATGGATAGGAAAGGAAGTATTATTTAGTACCGTTTTATAAAACCCACCATAAGTACTGTTCTAATTCAAAAGAAAATGCCTGGTCATTGTTAAGAAAATTTTATTTCATACCCTCTAAGCCTTTTTGTTATGCATAGTTATAGCATTTATACCTCAATGGGATGTGTGTATCATGCAGATATGTCCCTCTAATTTCTAATGCATCCTAACCTAAAATTCAAACATTTCAATAAATATAAAGAACCATGTAGCCCAACTCTGTTACGGGTTGTCCAGAGGAGACAAGGTTTCCAATTAAAACTCTTTCCCTTTTCTCTACCCAAGTAGTGTTTCCAGCATAGATAACAATCTTACTTCAACATCTTTAATATCATTAATGATTGGATTTTTCTACAGAGAGCTTAAAAGCCCATAGAAGACAGTAGCAGACCTGAAGTAGGTTGGTAGAAGGTTACACAGCAGGGAGAGCTAGTGATCTGAGCATATTAAAGAATGTGTACCAGAATTAAAAGAACCAGATGAGGGCCACTTAAAAAGTAACACTTGAATACAAACCGACTGCTGTTTTTCAAATAAGAACTTTGGAATGAGGAGGTAATTTGCAATTTCCCTTTGGGCCTGTTTTCACAGGCAAAATCCATTGAATGTTTGAGGTGATCAATACTAGGAACAATGCTGTGTGCAGTGTATGTGGCCAAGAACTACAAAAAAGTGGAGAATCTGAACAAAAAAAAAATAAGTTCTTGCTAGCCTGAAAATAAACTGAATAGAAACGTCATTGAATTGATGATGTTTGTTACTTGAATCATTGTCTAAGCATCCAAGTTATCTCTGTCTCCTACTAATACCAGTGAACACAGTGGCAATTAGTTTGGGCAGTTCTATTATGAAGGGAAAAAGGCTGTTGTACTTTGATTTAGAAGCATGCCATCCTCACAGTCTTCCTGCAGCACCAGTGACACAGTTATTTTCATTTAATATGTAAAGAAACTGAACATTCAATCTTCCAAAAGTTCTCACAGATACTAAATATTACTCTCTAATCTTGCTGTCACAAATGCAATACATCCTAACTACTCTGATCTCAGAAACCAAGCAGATCATTCCTAGTTAGTACTTGGATATTAAAACAAAACAAATCAAATAAATAAAAAGAAAAACAGCACCCTTGTTATTACTCTTTCATCTTGAAAATGGCATATTCCCCAGTGATCCTTCCCAGGATCACTAAATGTGTTCTTTCTCATAGCACCACACTCTCCTACCTTCTGAAATATTTCTTTGCTTCACCCACACTTGAACATCAACTTTAGAGGCAGGCATTTGTTGTGTATGCTTTTCACTCATTTTCACACTCTCTAAACTCCCTCTTATTTTCTCAATAGTGATCTCCACTTTCTTTGATATTTTGTTGCTAATCAAAATGGGCTGTGCTCTCACTGCCCAAACAAAGGGCCAAGACTGGATGCTCATTTTTGTGTAGTGCCCTTTAGTGGTGAGAGAAATTCATTGCCTCTGATGTCTTTCTCTTCTCTATTGAAAACAGTGAACACAGCAATGGTATACCAAGAAAACAGAAGCCAAGCAGAGTATTTAAAACAGTAAATAGGGTAAATGTTATAAGGAGGACAAAAATGCAGAAGCCAAACTTTGGCGAGGAAACATAAAGACGTTGAGGATTATGCAGATTTAAATGTGGGCTTCATTAGGAAACAATCCAATCAAAGTGAAGAAACAAACAAAATATTTGAGAACTAGACTGAAAGCTTTAATTGCAGGTTCTCAAAGAGAAAATAATCCTAAGTTTAAAACCAGAATAAGATTTAACTATAAAACATAATAACAACACAGGAATGATTTCTGAATCCAAACTACTGTGGATATTGATGAATTTATAAATAGATGCTTTAAAAATTAGAATAAAGAATAATTACCATAAAATTTCCACATACCATGTCCTGAAATTTTTTTCCAAATTATACTTATTTTGTGATATTTTAAAATTTTTGTTTCAAATTAAAAATGAAACTCATTTCCCCTAATTAAATAAGCTCTTGTTGCACCTGATCACTAAAAGTTAATGAGGTATTAAATACTCCCAGAAATTTTTGTCCACTTAAATGATTTCTTGTAAGAGTTAAGGGCTGAGGGCTAGAGAAATGGCTCAGTGGTTAAAAACACTGACTGCTCTTCCAGAGGTCCTGAGTTCAATTCCGAGCAACCACATATTTGCTAACAAACATCTGTAATAGGATCTGATGTCCTCATCTGGTTTGTTTGAGGACAACTATGGTGTACTCATATACATAATATAAATATAAATATAAATAATATAAATATAAATCTTTAAAAATAGTTAAAAGAGTCAAATATTGCCAGTGTTCCCAGAAGTTTGGCTATTTTCACTTTTAAACAAAGAAGGACTGTTAAAAACTCTTTATTCTGGCAGAGGGTGAGTTAAACAACAAGATCTACTTACTGACTTATGTGAATATCTTTTTTTTCCAGTATAGAAATTTCTGGAGCTTGAAGGCATTCTTTCTCCAGAGACTCAAAGGGGATTTTAAAATATTATTTTACTTATATTCTGAAACTTCCATACATTTCTACAATATATTCTGATTATTTTCTTCTACAACTACCTTCCTTACAACTCCCAAGAGCTCCTACACTCCCTCTCTCTCCAAACTTCTTGTTCACTTTTGTTTTTTTCTTATTTTAGCTATTATTATATTTTGCTATTAATAGCCCCTTGAGTCCAATTATTGTTGTCCATATGTGCATGGATATAGGGCCAAATACTCAGCATGGGGACCCCACAAACAGCCATGTCTCCAAAATGACAGTCTATTCCTTAAAAATCCATCAGCTACCAATGCCTGCCTACTCATGAGTATGGCTTTAGAACCCTCCCTCCCCAATCTGTGCTGAAATTTAGTCTAGATTGAGTTCTGCTGTTTTTCTTTTTTTTTTTTCCCAACAGTGTTTGCTGTGAGCCAATGTATCCCAACCAGGTCATCCCAGATGTTAACATTTCAGTGTTTCTCTCCATTTGCCATCTCTTATGTTCTCTAAGGCCTCTCTTCAATGGTGATGCTACTAGATGGGACAAGGTTGATACAGATAATTCGTCCCTAGCTGAGCAATTACAGTTATTTCACAGTATGTTGACTACTTGTGAATCACCTCATTAGCCACTACCTACTATAAAAAGGAGTATTTCTGAACCAAGTTGAGGACAACATCATGAATCTATGGGTAAAATTTAGAAGACAGTTTAGGAGCATTGCCATCTAGAAAAACAAAACAAAACAAAACAAAACACTAGTCCATTCTTCCCCGACCTTAAGATCTTCCTGGTTATGCGTTCTGGACTGGCTTTGCATTTAGGCATGGAATCTCTAATGCAGTCACAAAGCCAGATGTACTCCAGCATTCTGTACTTCCTGTTTGCTAAATATAGAAACAGTGTGATCAGTTACTTCATGCCCCTGCTACCATGACTACTCTAAAATACTGGACATGCCGTATTATTAAAGTATACAGTGTTATTAGGCTCCTTTTAAACCAGGATCCAAAAATATGGTACTTTTTCGTAAGATGTTTTTCTCAGATGTTTGTTCAAAGCAATAAAAACAGTAACTAAAAGAGGGAAGTATTCAAAAACGTGAGTCTTCTAAGTTACAACTACTACTGTCAACCTAAGATTTGCAGCGTTATACAAATGGAGAGATTAATATCCTTAATATAAAGCCAGAAAGTAATGAATGCCTTGCCTCATATGGGGAGAACTATGCTCATTAGATGAATAGAAACCTACTGAGTAGAGTGACAGCTCATACAAGTTCTAATATGACAGAGGTATCCATGTAGTATAAGGCTAAATTTTAAGTGTAAGTCCTCTTAGAGGAAAGCACCTTTTATATCAGGTGAACTAAAGTTTTAGATTGGCAGTGGGAAAGACTTTGAAGAAGAAATGAAAAATTCCAATAAAGAAAGGAGCAGCAGTGACACACAGGAGCCAAGTACATATTCAAACTGTCATCAATGTTGGGTTATGCCATGCTCTGCATCCCTGATCAAGAGGAGATCAGAGACAGGTGCAGAAAGAGAGTTAGTGAAACAAAAAAGTGACAAATTCAAAGAGAAAAACAACGATTTGCCCTTCTCTGCCAAACTTGGCAAGGGCAAATGCTTTCATTTAGGTGAACTGGGAGGTGTGTTTGTGTGTGCACATGTGCATGTGTGTGCATGTATGTGTGTGTGTGTATTTACACATGTGTGCATTATAATGCTTGTGGGATCCAGAGAATAAATCGCGTAGTCAGTTGTCTCGTTCTATCAAGAACAAGCATTTTAACTATATATTTTCAAATGTTGGTTAAATGAGTGAACTCATGCTACCCTTATCTTACGCTCATCATCTCATGATTATCCCTCATTCATTTTAAGATCATCTGAGTACACATGCTAGCAGACTCTGGGAAATTCCATGATAGGTTGTTAATTTTGCACATCTTTATAAGCATCCTTTGGTGTGAAGTGTCATTTGAGGGGAGTAAGGCACTGTCCATCATCCTGTCAAATGTATCGCCTTTATCACAACCTAATGACTCTGAGTAGGGTCTGCAGCAGAGTACAGGAATAAGGGGTAAGAATCACCTTCCTTGGTGCTGGTTTTTGTGTAAGAGTCAGTCTTTCGATAAGTATAATAAGAAACAAAGGATGTTTTCATAGTTGAAGTACACCTCACTGTAAGGAATCTATTCAAAGATTGCTAATATTTTAATAGAAATTGTTGTTGCTGGTTACTATAAAATTCTTCTATTGACATGATCATCTGTTGCTTCTTTTCATTTACCTAGCTACTAAGATAAAAATCACCTTGTGTTTCTGGCAGAAATACCTCTGGGAATTGTTAATACAATTTTATTTTGCTTCTTACTCACTTGACCTTTTCATTGTTATGAGACTATCTTTTATTATTTATAATAATCATCCATCTACACTCTACTTTCTTCGATGTCAATACAACTACCCTAGAAGTCTGATGATTAGTATTTTCTTGAAGTATTTTTACAATACAATTTTGAGGATGGTTTTACATGATAATTTCTTCATGTCTGTAACTTTATGATTGAGAACTTGAAATGACATACGTATCTTTTCCACAGCATGTATTCATATATACAAAGCATGTGCTTCAAAAAGACAATTTATTATTCCAGTATGTTACATAACTTGATCATATTCACCCCTGATATCCCCTGCTATCTCCCCTAACTCCTATTTGACAAATAATCCATGCACTCTCACATTATATATCTATACATAGGCACACTTATACACAAGTGTTGGCATGCTTATATTAAGTCTATGTTTCACATATGAGATAAATATATTTGTTTTTGCAGTGTGGCTTATTTTGTGTAACATTGTGATCTACATCTTAAAATACATTTTATGGCTAAAAAAATTCTATTTTGTTAATATCCCTCCCATGCTATCTATTTATTCATGTATCCAAAGATGAGGTTGATTCTATGATTTAATAATTCTGAAGTGTTCCGTAATAACAATTTTTTGTTACCATCCTACCCTGGGATATCTGATCCCAGAAAGACTAAGCATATCTTCTCCCCCTGAGGCAATATAAGCAACATAGGTTGGAGAAGGGGATCCAAGGGCAGGCAACATAGTCAGAGATGCCACTCACTCCTACTTTTAGGGCACACACATCAAGACCAAGCTGCACATCAGCGACAAGTATGTTGGTAACCTAGATCCAGCCCCTGCATAGTGGTTCAGTCTCTGTGAGCCCCATGGGCCCAGATTAGTTGACGCTGTAGAACTTCTTATGGCATCCTTGACCCTTCAGGATCGGTCAAGTCTATCCTCTACTCTTCCACAAGACTCCCCAAGCTCAGAGCTCTTCCTGATGTTTGGCTGAGGCTCTCTGAATCTCTTTCCATCCACTGCTGTTGAAGCCTCTCAGGAAAGAATTATGCTAGTTTCCTGTCTCTAATAATAACAGAGTATCATTAATTATGTCAGGATTCGGTTCTCTCACATGTAATGAATCTCAGTTTAGGGTAAACATTGGCTATTCCCTCAGGCTCTGCTCCATCTCTATGCCCGCACATCATCTATACAAGACAAATTTTGGGTTGAAGATTTTGTGGATGAGTTGATTGATGTTCCTCTCCATCCAATAGAAGTTCTGCCTGGCTACAGGAGGTAGCCATTTCAATCTATATATCCCGCACTGGTAAGACTCTCAGCTAGAGTTAACCAATAGACTCATAGACTCCTGGTAGCCTTTCCAGTCCCAGTTCTCCAGCTAGTCCTAGAGGTGCTTCTTTCCCTCCTCACCCCCTGTCCCCAGAGCACACAACCTTGCATGCGCGCACACACACACACACACACACACACACACACACACACACACTGATTTTCATGAGAATCATCCATACTGATTTCTAGGTTCACCAGCCATGTGGAATCATTCCTTTTTGCCATCCATCTTTACCATCATTTTTGAGTTGAAAACTGTAAGATGAGATGAAATTTAAATGCAGTTTTATTTGCATTTCTCAGATGACTGGATATATGAAACTTCTCTTTTATATGAAGATTGATTATTTGTGCATCTTTTTTTTTAAAAAAAATATAATTATATTATTTTTTTTCCTTTTCATTTTCCCCTTAACCCTTTCTATGAACACTGCCCTGCTCCAGGAGGGAACTTGCTTTCTCTCAAATTCATGGCCTGTTTTGCTTTAATTGTTGATATAAATAAAGTTTTTCTAAATTATATAAATGAGATTTTATCAGTTGAGTTATGTTATTTATATGTATTATTTCAGAGCTTAGCATTTGGTCAACCAATTGGTGGATTCTTGCCTGAGAGAGTCCACTTCTTTTGCTCTCAGTTTACCTTAATTTCCTCTAGTTATTGTCTAAAATTTAGACTCAGTGAAATTTTCTTTTTTACATGTTAGCATGCCATTGGCATCTTTGCTCTTCTGGTCTTTTTAAAGACAGCTTTGTTATTTGAGAACTATTATTATTATATTTAATTGACCTCTTAGTCAAATAAACTATGTGGAGATGGCATTTAATTTATTTTATGCTTTATATGTCCAAATATTAATTCATATTGTACAGTGAGTAAATTTTCTCAACATTCTGTAGCCTGTACTTTCAGTGGTTTCTTTTGTATATATTTGAGTATTTACTATACTTTTGTATATCATTTGAGTATTTACTATATTTTCAATATAAAAATCATTTAAAAGAGTTGTTATATAATCCAATCTCATTACATTCTTTCTCCTGGCCCAATTCCTACATGACACTCCATCTTCCTATTAAACCTACTTAGTATTTTTTTCTTTTAAAATTAAAAAAAAATTCCCTTAAGAGATCAGAGTAGACAAAGTAAAAAAAAAAATAAGATGAAAATATCCTAGGAAATTAAAACATAAAGTACACACACACACACACACACGCACACACACACACACACACACACACACAAATATCATTGAATGTGTTTTGAATTAACCAGCTACTTTGGATCATCGGGCCTGTCATGAAGTGTGATTGAAACGTTTTAGAGGATGTATCAATTGCAAATATACTTTTTGTTAGGGGTGGACTTTAGGCCATTTCTGTTCCTCAGTA
>JANHMN010000018.1:24301206-24313706 GCA_030674055.1 Rhabdomys pumilio | reverse complement strand
CTGGCCCTAGATTTGAGTTTCTATCTGTAAAATTTTCCTTCAAGATGAATATATTCTTTAACAAATCAGTCACCATATTCCTTTCATGTCTTGTTCTTGGGGGAACATTTATCACATTTTTATGAGAACTTTTGCCATATTCACATTAGTCACTGGATTTTCTTGACATATTTCCCCCTCAATGAATTAGTATGTTGGCTGTTATTAGAATATGTTCAAGCTATATATCTTTTCTTCCATAGATGCTAATTTTCCATAAAGTATATCAGAAGAAATTTCATTATATATCTTAATTTTAAGACTGAAAAATAGCAATTTAATTAAATAAAGCTCATGTCCCTTTAATTTTCAGATTACTGTTTTTTATCTTTTAAATTTAATAATATATCTACTGTTTCTGTTTATTGTCTTAATTTTTTTGTTGTGTTTTGTTTTTTAGAGGCAGGGTTTTCTCTGTGTAGCCCTGGCTGTCCTGGAATTCACTCTTTATATTGGCTGGTCTTGAATTCAGAAATCTGCCTCGCTCTGCCTCCCAAGTTCTGAGATTAAAGACATGTGCCACTACTGTCCAGCTTATTGTTTTAATTTTCAAAATTCAATTTGCATCCCTATTGCAGCCCTCCTCCCTTTTCTCCCAGTCTCACCCTTACAAATCCCTCCTCTCAATTGTCACCTCTATACTGCTTTATAGTGTCTATATCTTCTCTTGACTATAGGTTACATATATTTGTTTGTTCATCACACTTGAAAATTCATTTGCATTCAAAATCCAGTAATTACCAGGTATTTGGTTCACGTTAGCACATCTTTTTCTCATCACTTTCTTTGACAGCAATTAATTTAATTTAAGTACAATTTTAAACCATTTGAGGCTTATTCAAAATTCAAAACAATTACTGCATATTTTGAGTACCTATTTTTCTAAACAAGTATATTCCCTAATCTTCTGATATACCTTTCTAATTTCTCTATTTAATAATCTGGTTTTTTTTCAATAAAGAGTTTCTACCTATCTGAAGCAAAGTATTTCATGCCCGATGACAAACACAGAAGTTTTTTTTTTTTTTATTTATAGCTCTATAATTATCCAAGGATGCAAAAACATTGATTATGTTTATTTATTCATTTATGCATGCAATTCTTATTTTACTCCTCTAAAATTTTTGTTTTCTGCTAACGTTCACACTCATATCTTTGTATTCAACTCAAGTAGACTACCATTTAAGGGTTTAACTTTACTTGAAAATTTTAAAATTTAAAGGAAGACATTAAAATATTGAGTTAAAATGTCTCCTGTCTCTAAAATCATTGACATTTCTGTGTGTGGTTATGCACACCTTTAATCTGAAAACTAGCAGCAGAGGCAGGAAGATCTCTGAAAATTCGAGGCCAGCAAAACAACATAACAAGTTCTGGGACTGCAGGGCTACACAGAAAGATCCTGTCTTGAGCAAACAATCAAACAAACCAAAGGTAAATACAATGATAAAGTTGTAGAAAGTAGAACTAATATTTTTTTTTCTGAAAGAACATTAGCACTTCAATACCAGAACCATGTTGCACAAAAATGTACTAATATTCATAAATTTTGTAAGAAAAGAATTAAACATGCTTATAAGAAAATCTTAATTTGTAGTTTAAGAAGCCAAAATTGACAGGTTCTCTATGTTGTCCTGGAAGTCTCAGAACTTGCAACATAAATTAGGCTGGACTCAAATTTATAGACATCTATATTTATAGACATCTGGCCCCAGGGCTGAGATTAAAGGTGTGCATCATCATCATATATATATATATATATATATATATATATATATATATATATATTATACACACACACACATATATATATATGTCAGTAATTTGAAAGACAAGAGACATTTTAATTCAAAATTTTAATGTCATTTACTGAAACTTAAATTTTTACATTATTATCTAGTAAAATGGATATATTGAAATGCCATGCATAGTATGTAGGGAAACATTTTATTGTTTGATTTCTTGTGGTCAAATTCAATGGAGAAGCATAGATATAATAATAAGTGTGAATATATCAAGTTCTGTTGACCAATTGACATAGTGAAAGACCCTGAAGAACCATGGTAGTGGGGCTGAAGAGATGACTAATGATTATAGTCACTAAGAGTAATGTACAATCTTTCAAAGGACTCGAGCTCAATTCCCAGCACCCACATGGCAGCTCACAACCGTCTTTAGCTCCCCATCGAAGGGATATGACATCCTGACACCAGTGCATATAAAAATTAATCATTAAATAAAGCAAACACTTTAGACTAAATTAAACATCTGCCTCCCCCAAACTATTTTATTTTCAAGTCTCTCTCAATTTGGATACAATAAAGTTCCTTGTCAGAGCACAGCAAGATAATTCAGCAGATAGCTTACAATTAAGATGTAACAATAGCTCCTGAAATAGAATAACTCCAGGAGCTGTCCTCTGAGGTTTACATATACACCCTGACATATGCACAACACACACACGCACACCCCTGCATATGTATATGCATAGTCACACAAACATGTACACACGTAAGTGTAAATAAATGTAAACCCAAAAAGGGAACACTCACTTTCTTAATATTTTTAGTGGGTAGGACATCAGTATGAAGGTTATAAAAGTAGAAAGACCATTTTTATAAGCTGTATTACATTATATTCTTAACAGATGTATTTAATGGTTGTTTTTTCTTGAATCATTTTAAAACTCAGTGAGGCCAATCATGAAAATGAGATAAAAACACAATCCTGGATGCTTTGACAGCCTGAGAATAGCACAATATTGTACGTAGAACATTTCTAAAATACATAATGAAAACTGGTGAAACTTCACATGAGTGTTTAGGAATTAGACAGTCTGAAATAGGATGATATTCCCTAAACTTTTCCAAGTTCATTAAATGTACCTTCTATTAAAAAAATTTAAAGAATTTAGAGTCAGGGACATTTATAAAATTGCTCAGTGCTAGGAGGTACTGCATTTCCATTGTCAACTTAGGCACAGCAAGACTGAAAAATCAAATATCATCTGAAACTATTTTAAAAGACTCATACAAAAAATCCCTTCTTTTATTTTAAAAAAGTATTAAAATGAAATCATGCATGACTTCAAAATGTATTCAGATTTCTCTATAATGTCTAACAATAGGGCATTTTATCAGATTACATTTTCAATAAAAAAAAGCATTTGAATGAATCTGGTGTGATTTCTGCCTCAATCATAAGGGTGACCTACACAGGTATCTTTTCGTTCTTCAATCATTTCTTTTCTGCTCTCTTCATCTGTATTTTAACCTGTTAATATGCGGGTGAATATAAGGAAAAAGCAAATCAGTTTGACCTTTAATGTAAAGTCATTTTTGAATGATCAAAACAGCACTATTTCCAACAGTAGAAAGAGTATGAATCTTGAGATACAAAAGCATGTGCGGTTCTTAGCAGCCTGGTAGGAATGATAATGTAAGCACGGCTTGAATGATAATTTTATCTACATAGCATCCTTCCATCCTCTCGCCTTCACTGTATATGAAGACTTCTGCCCAGAGATATATGTTTAGCCAAGCTGTTTTAATATAACATATTAAATTTTAAAATGACTCAAGGACAAACACTGGACTTCGGCTCCCTGCAGGATGCCACATTTTCTTGCATCATTTCCCGCCTTTACTAGCAGCTATTTTACCACTAAACCAGGAAAGAAGGAATTATACAGGAAAATTGCTATCAGCTGCTACCCCTGCTGGATTACACAACCCAGAGCATAATAGCTTTCCCAGTGAAGCCTCAGACAGCTTGGGCAAAGCCATCAACTACTGCTAACACCTAAGGGTAGAAGTGAGTCCCGGGCTTCCTAGGTTTTTATATCAAAAAATAAATAAAAATGTTATTTCAAATGCAGAAGGTTAGGCCCCATCCTTAAAAATTCTTATTCAGCTGTTTTACAATGAAAAGGTGAGAATGCACATTTTTAACATTCATATATATATATATATATATATATATATATATACATACACACACACCTACACATAGACATGCATATGCATATGTATATACATATGTATGTATATATACTTATAATGCATATATATGTATAATATATATGGTTATAATATATTAATGCATATTAATGTAATGAGTGGATATTTTATTTTGATTTTACTGTGCATATATTGTACATGCACAATTGAAAATTAGACAAGCTTTGGATTTGAAATGCCAACATGGATTGGATAGTTCAGAGTCTAACTTACTAGTATTTTAAATAAATTTATACATAGATCTACCATGGTGTTTTAAAGTGTGTTTGCCCTTCATTTAAAAGTTAAGATAATGATATGTGCAAGATCAGCAATGAACGCTCCCTTCATTGCATTGCATGTGTGCAAAATTAGGTGTGTTTTACACTGCTCTAAGCATTGCTTGTCACGTGACCTATTACACACTGAATCACGTTTTTTAACTGATGTCCCTTGTGAACTTGTTCGCTAAGTTAATCAACATGACATTATACTTTTACATATACAAATCATCATGTATTTGATATGTTTCTGAATTATAGATTTCAAAATCTTTAGGTTACTTTCTCTACTTGCTAGTTCCTAAAGGACTTTTCGATTTTAGCTGATTACTGAGGGGTGATATAGGTTTTTCGTATAAACATTTTGATGTTACTGGGTATAACCTGAGAGATGTGTATATTATAGTCACTATGACTGCACTAAAGAAATCTTTGGTTTTAATATTTAAATGTTGAATGTATAATATTGAGGATTCTGATGGACAGTTTCAACATGTAAGTGAAAGAGGTATACAGTTGGAGTTACAAAAGCATACTTCAGCACTTGAAATTAGATAGGAATCCAGAGTCCAAAATCCCCAAATCACTTAGAAAAAAGACTAAGGAATACAAACACCAGAGTTTATAGTACAAGAGAGGAGATGCTTCTCTCTGTTTTACCACTATGACAAAAAACGACCATTGTAAGTCTAGCTCACAGGCCTCTCTTCACCTAAGTTCCTTTCTCCATTTTAGCTGAGGATTGAGATCTCAAGTAAGCTCAGAGGAGAATAGTGGTTCACAGCCCTGGATCCATGTCAAAGGACATGGATGACAAGTAGAGAAAACAGCACCAAATGAATGATGTCAATAATAGCCTTTTATTTAAGTTCAGGACAAAAACCTTTTAAGACTAATAATCCTATCTTATCTTCCCCAACATCCATCAGTTCATGTAACTAGGATTAAGTGAAAGCTATAGAGATTATTTAGTAAAACACACATAGGCTTTCTTATATCAGTAATAAAGATTATGATCTCTTCCTCAAAGGATCTCCCAGTTGGTGAGTCAGACAAGAAGCATTACATTGCATTGCATTGCGTGGAGTAGGATGCTGGGGAGGCTTCCCTCTGCCAATGAGCTCTTAAAGGCACTTTGTGACAAATTACTGAGGAAAAAAATTTAAATATATTAATGTGGACTTAAGAAAGGCAATTTGGCCGGGCGGTGGTGGTACGCCTTTAGTCCCAGCACTTGGGAGGCAGAGGCAGACGGATTTCTGAGTTCGAGGCCAGCCTGGTCTACAGAGTGAGTTCCAGGACAGCCAGGGCTACACAGAGAACCCTGTCTCGAAAAACCAGGGAAAAAAAAAGGTAATTTGGCTATGAAAAAAAAGAGATATTTTGTGCTTGCCTCATAAAGGCAAATGCAAATTATATGTCATGTGTTCATATATGCATAGGAAACTCTTTACATGCTTTGTAAATGAATGGGTACCAGGACCCAACTAAGTGGTGATTTCAAGCATAGTTTGTATTTTTCGAATGAAAGCAAGTTATTTGGGTAACAATTCAGCTCAAGATCTTCTTTTCTCTCATTCTCTATACCTTAAAAGGTATAAATATTCAACATCTTGGAAACAATGTGTGCGTCACTTATAAAATAAAACCACATTTAATTCGGCAAGTTTAAAGTAAATTTTACTGTGATCCTTTGTATATGCATTATTGACTATAGGAATTAACACAAACCAGCTCCAATACAAAACAAATTTCTCTATGGTTTCTAGTCCCTCATTATATTCATATGATTACTCAACACATAAAGTGAGAAGCAAATCTGCTTATGGTAGATTTCTAATACTGTGGCATTTAACACTCATAAGTTATTTTCTGAAACCCTCACAAGACTTCAATAAAGACCTGGATGTTATTTGTTTCCATTTTCTCTATGAAATTTGTATCCTGAAATGCATATTTTACCCTTCTTTCAAAGTCTGCATAGTTAAAATATTCTTTCCAGCTATGCTGATTATTTATGAAAGCTTTAAAATCCTCACTCAAGCAAGATGGAAAGTGATTATTGTGTGTGATAGTCTACCTTTCTTCTGAGCATCAAGGGGTCTGTAAAAGGGGTGTGCATAGAGCATTGGTATAAGAAAAAGACAAAGGTTAAGGAAGTCCAAGGGAGATACCAGCACACTTCAGCACTGGAAACAGGGTCACTGAATGTACATGGTCACTGGATTATGTGACATCTGTGGCTTCTGGATGGTTCACTGGTTCATAATTGAGTTATGGCTAATGTTATTTTATAATATGCTCTTTTGTTTTCCTATGCAATTATGTTAAGCTGTGTAATGTTATATCAAGGTACACCACTCTAAGCTGGATAGCTTTCCAGCTGTCATTTACTTACTAGTTTTTTTTTGTATGTTTACATGTTTATGTGTGTTTGTGTAAGAACCTGTTTGCCTATCTACATGTGTAGGTCACAGATTGATGTTGAGTATTTTCTTCAGTTGTTCTCTCTCTCTCTCTCTCTCTCTCTCTCTCTCTCTCTCTCTCTCTCTGTGAGTGTGTGTGTGAGTGTGTCTTTCTCTGTCTCTCTCTATTTGTGTGTAAGTGTGTCTGTCTCTCTGTGAATGCACATACATGTGGAAATCACTCTGTATGTGGAGGTGTGAGAAGAACTGGTTCTTTGTTTCATCTATGTAGGCTCCAGAGATTATGCTCAGGTTATATAGCTTGGTAAGAAACACCCTTAGTTGCCAAGCCCTGTCATGGGGACTAACCATCTTAATTTCTGATGGCCTGCCGCTGAACTCAGAGCTCACCAATTTGGTAAAACTAGCTGGCCAAGCAATCCCCAGGATAGCCCAGCATCTTCTTCTTAGTGACTGTAGTTTCCTGGCTCATGCAGTCCTACCTCAGCTTTGTGTTGAAAATCCAGACTCATGTCCTCATATTTAGACATTAGGTACATTATGGAATGAGTTATCTCTTCAGTCCAGGGCATCTTTGTATCCGCTTTGAAAATCACAGACTTTCATCCGCCAAAGACCTTGACCATTCTTTTTTTTTTTTTTTTTTTTGCTCACTTATGGGCATAGCAGCTAGAGATAGAATGGCTTCTTGCTTGCTCTTTCTCATTTATTCTTGTCCTTGGTTTTTTAATAAAACATTTTTAGAACTCTCTTTACCACCTTTTTGAGACAAGTTTTGTTCAAAGGGGACAAAGAAGCATTACAGAAAATCCATTGAACATGATCATACTTCCCAGATTTCAGATAAAAATCCTTGAACCACTCACTTTATCTTTTAGAATGTTCCTTACATGTATAATAGGAGGGGTCTCATATCGATTCCCTATCCTGCTTGGTAAATTAGACACAGATTTAGCAAGAATAACTGATTGCATTTATTTTATAAAGATACTTTAAACAGGGGTAAAAGAACAGGTCTTTCTCTCTTTCTTTCTTTCTTTCTTTCTTTCTTTCTTTCTTTCTTTCTTTCTTTCTTTCTTCCTTTCTTTCTTTTTCTTTTTAGTTCAGGATAACATTTGAAAATAAGTGTCTGACAAGCTCATGCTCCCTCCAGAGGCAGTGAGAGAATCTAGACTTCTCTCTCCCACTTCTTTTGCTGTAGGCAACCCTTGGCATGTAACCAAATCATACCATCTCTGCCTCTGGCATTCTATGGTTTCTTCTTTTCCTCTCTGTCAAATTTCATTCTTCCACACTCTTGCGAAGACAGACAGTACAGGATGTAGAGTTCACTGAGTAATCCCACATGAACTCCATGCTTCAAGGCTTTCAGTCAGTTACCTACAAAGAACACTCTTTTCCAAGTAAGATCACATTTGTAAATTGTGTGCACTAGGGGGTTGGCATAATTTTTCATGAAATCACCAAAAATAGCATTAAACTAATGTTCTACCAGTCACTACAGTGAAGACATGAAAAACACAGAAACCAGCACAACGAAAATATGAGGCACAATCATTTCTGGGCATTATACTACTAAAAATCATTTTAGTTTTTTCATGACATAAAATTCTTCATATTAACGCTTTAGAAATGAGGACTCCAGCTTTTTAAGAAAGAAAGCCTTAGAACCTGCTTACGTTTCTATGGCCTACTGTCTGTACATTTCCGTTCCCAAATGACAACTAGCTAGATATTTATAGAGCCCTGGCGCTGGAGGAGCTGTGATGCAGAAAGAGCTTCCAGTGTGTTTTCCTATGTTTAAAAAAAGTGCTAATTCATTCTATGTGTAATTGTAGACTGTTGACTAAACATTACACTTGGTGTTAATCTAGGAGATTCCAAAGAGATCGTAGATGATGCTCCCTTTTGAAAGCCAGTCAGACAGCTGTTTTATGACTGAGGATCTTAGGTCACATGGTATTATATGGTGATGATATTTGGTAATGTGTCACTATGTCACCATTGTGGTGATAGATGCCAGGTAGCAAAGTGGACACTTTAAAAGAGAAGAAAAGGAAAAACAGCAAATTGTAAATCAACAGTCTAGTTACAAATCTCAGCATACACAGCTGACTGTGGCAGATAATACGAACATACACATTGAAGGAGAATTGTAGAAGGTTGTAATGGTGAGGAGATTTGCTTCACCAAAAGTCAATTTTCATGAACTCATTACCATGAAACTATTCCCATACATACTCCTGAGTCATAATATATGTGTAAAGTTTAGTAGACATTATATTTGCTTCATACCCTTATGTATTAGACATTGTGTATGCATACTTTGATCATGCTGAAAGTGAACAGGTTTAGCAGATTCTATTGCTTTTCAAAGTGTTTATAAATAAACAAAAGTTATAGTACAATGATAAGTTCTTAATTAATATTCTTGATTATGCTTTCTAAAAATGATGCTAACTTTTTTTTCTGTTGACCTTAAGACTATTTACATTTCACTTGAGTTGACCAACAAAATTTGAATTAAATTTGCAAGTCAAATATCACAAAAAGACACAGAGTCTACTAATTATCTCTTCAGCTCTTTGTTTTGTAATAAATGGTAACAAAAGCTTTCTTTAACTGAGGCTCATTGTTTTAAAACTGTACTTGCATATGAAAGACAAAGTAAGAAGTATTAACTTCCTGGCTGCAAATGAATGGGACCTGGACCGAAGTCATATTTATGCATTAAGACCACCATATATGAACTTTCCAGAAGCCATCAGAATAATAGGATCTGCTGCCATGTTATCTAAAATTATAGACTGCATACAAAGTATTGGCAGATATTATAATTGACACTTTTAATACCCAGATACCTTTGGCTTATCTCTTTAAATCATATTTCTTTCTTATTTTTTTCTTTATCATGGAATATATGTCTGATTACAACAGTGTCATTATCTGCCCTCACAACTGTATAAACATACTGCAGGCTGATGCTTTGGAATTGAGAAAATGATCTCTTAGAGACGAGAAGGCCAAATCAGAGATGGTAGTGAGGGAAGTTTCATCCTGGGCCTCTTCTCTTGGAAATGGAGTGCTAACACATAGATGCTCCCACGAGAGTTGCTTTGTGTGGATGCAGAAACTAAAGAATAGAGAACAGCAACTCTTCAGCACAACTTTTCCCTAGATTTCTAATCTAGTTGGTTAGATCCTCAGATGTTATGACATCAACTGTGTCTACATCTCCACAGCGAGCAACCGTGTTAGTTTCAATGCTGGAATCTGAGGGAACGAAACCCAACAAACGCAGCTAAAATTAAAGGGAAAAAAATTGGAGATGTAAAATTCTGTGAAAAATATCCTTTGCTATCCAATTCTGGATGATGAAATACTATCAATAATCACATGAAAAATTAATCTGTGTTAAGTCAGACTGTTGGCTAAAGATAGAATAAAAGTATTTATTTATTTATTTATTTATTTATTTATTTATTTATAACTTTTATTTTTTTACAGTTCAGTCATTAGCCCCTCCTGGTTTGCCATCCACAGTCCCACATTCTATTTCTCCTTCCCTCCTGTCTCCAGGGAGATGACTCCACCCCTACACCACACTCCCACTACAGCTCACCCCATCCGCACAAAACTCCCTGAGGCCTCAAGTCTCTGGATGGTTAGGTGCCTCTTCTCCTACTGAGGACAGACCAGGAAGTCCTCTGCTGTATGTGTGTTGGGGACATTGGACCCGGTAGTATCTATCCACTTTTACCAAGTAAAAGGGAATTCTGTGGCACACCTATTTTACATGATAGCTTTTCCTGTAATTATGCTGTTTCTTCACCTAGCCTTCCTGCTTGCACCTATGCGTTTTCAATTTACTGCTCACATTCTATGATATGAAGCTTTCTCAGAAAAATATTTGGAAACTGTCAGTCTCTTAAATTTCCATATACAACCACAGGCTATGTATGCTTTCCTGTATTTTGAAATTGAACTCTGCTTTTGATTTATTATAAAGCCACATATATCTTCCTTTATCAGTCATAGGAAGACAAATGAATGTGAATATAACTCATGGTTACTTAGTCATTTGTTTATCTAACAAATATTTGCTGAACACTCATTATGCATTTAAATTGGTTATTTGTTGCTCGGAACTTTCAGTTCATTCTCCTATCTCCAGTGTCTATCAAATCTTCATTACTGTATCATTTCTTACAATAGTGTTCTGATAAAAGTGGAAACTACTTTTAGAAGATCCAGTAAATAAATTTTCTAGAGACATTTAGAGAGAAATAGCCAAAAAGAAGTAACATTTAGGTATGGACAAAAGAGAAAACATAAATTATTCACAATTTTAACTATGGAAAAGGAGAGGTAGAGAAAGTATCTGTCAATATAATAATCTAAAATTTTTGATAGAGGAAGAAACTTGGGTCAGAGCATAGCAGGACATCTGAAATATAGAAAAAGAAGAAACGTCACATATCGAACAGAGAAAGGGAACTAGGCAAGGCCTAGGGCATACAGTAATATACGGGAAAACAAATCTCTAACCTGCAATGGAAGCAGAATTCTGAAGATCTCTCTCTTCATTTATATCTGTAGCTACATTAAGATATTTATATGTCAAGATTATATTTATTTTTCTATATATTTATACAGAAATATAAATATTTTTATAGCTACCATTCTATATTACTTTATTATTATACTTATATCCATATGTACATGCATATTAAGAAATATTATAACATATGATTTCAGTAACATGATATTCCCAGAATCCTATGTTTATTGGTTTTGTTTTCATTAAGTAAAAGAAAATCACTGATGCATAGACTGATTGATATTCCTACAAGATGTTTCTTTTTTTTTAATGTTTTAGAACAGATCTCAGTTATAATGAGTCAAATGTTCAGTTTATTGAAGCTAAAGTCATTGCAAATAAAACAGGCTAAACAATGCTATTGGTGCTATGATAAATTATGAAAAAATAAATTATTAATACTAAGGTTAAAATATATTTATTTGTTTATAGTACAAGCATGCTAACTTTAGTAGTTATATGTTCTGTCTCATTTATTCTCTAGGTTATAACACATCCTTGATTTTTCTAATAAGTCAGTACTAGGACATATAATAACATTTGTCCTGCTCAGAGAGATAAGATAAAGGCCAAAAAAAAAATACAATAGCAGAAGTCAAAACAAAAGAGCAAGCTAAGATAAAGAAACCATAAAATTATGCAATATTAAAATTCAAGAAATTCAAGAGAAAGAACAAAGTTTTCAGTAATTCTACAGTAAGATTAAAGTTAACTTTAAAGCAGATAGAATGGGTATTCCTTCATGTCATTGCCTTTAAATTACTAGAAAAATGTAACACACTATAAAGAAACTAAAGAGAACTAGAAAAGCAAATTCTTCACTCAACAACAACAAAACTATCTTCCAATAAATACCATCAACCATGTTCATGTGTACTCGAAATCATAAGTCTTTTCACTTAAAACCAGAACAAGGTCCAAAGGCCAAATGTACCTTCTTGTATTGATAATACTTTCAAAGAACTGATTAATATAAAATAAATAAATTTAATTTGAAGCAATAACACTTAAAAAATGAAATCTTGACCTTTGGAGAATATACAAATGGGAAGAAATTGCCAAACTCCTCATCCAGATGTGGTTTTTGGCCTCTATTTTATTTATTTGTGCTCTCTCTCTCTCTCTCTCTCTCTCTCTCTCTCTCTCTCTCTCTCTC
>JANHMN010000018.1:24281088-24301196 GCA_030674055.1 Rhabdomys pumilio | reverse complement strand
CTCTCTCTCTCTCTCTCTCTCTCTCTCTCTCTCTCTCTCTCTCTCTCTCTCTCTCTCTTCCTCTCTTTAACCTTTAACCTTTTTTTACAGTTCAGTTGTGATTCCTCTACAATTCTCCCCTCTGACAGATTCTAATCCCAGTTTTTCTCCCCCATCTCCAAGAGGATGTCCCACAACACCACATACTCCTCATCCCGCCAGACCTCCCCATTCCTTGGGGCCTCAAGTCTCTCAAGGGTTAGTTGTATCTTCTCTCCTTGAAGCCAGACCAGGTAGTCCCCTGCTGTATGTGTCTGGGGCCTCAGAACAACTAGCATATGCTGCCTCGTTGGTGGCTCAGTGTCTGAGAGATATCAGGGGTCCAAGTTAGTTAAAATTACTGGTCTTCCTGTGGGGTCACCCTACTCCTTAGCTTCTTCTAGGCTTTCTCTAATTCAACTACAGGAGTTCCTGACTTCTGTCCATTATTTGGGTATAATTATTTGCTTCTGTCTTAGCAGCTGCTTGTTGGGCCTCTAGGAGAGCAGCCATTTAGGCTTCTGTCTGTAAGTACATCATAGCATTAGTAGTATTCTCAGGCCTTGGAGCATCCCCTTGAAATGGGTCACAATTTGGGTCTATCACTGGACCTCTTCTCCCTCAGTCTCTTCTCCATTTTTGTCCCTGCAGTTCTTTTAGACAGGAATAATTCTGAGTCAGTGTTTTTGAGTATGGGATGGCAACTCATCTCTCTATTTGATGGCCCTGTCTTTTTACTGGAGGTGGATTTTGCAAGTTCCCAGGCCCATAATACTCTCTATTTCTTAACGATTTCCATTCTTGTGGTACTAATTCTAGTTTGCCCTTCTTTCCTAGATGTGTTAGAGAGAAAAATGAACATTTTACTTTGAAATCTTTCTGATTTCTTAATATGATCAAATTGAGTTTGAATTTTACCTCTACATTTTGACGTGCAGTCCGTGAGATTTTCTTTGTTGAATATTCACTTATATGCTTAAATGCCTATGTACATATATTCATGTATCTTATTTTCTAAATCTCTAATAAAGTTTTCCTTGACCAGTTGGATATTGAGTTCTGTACTATTTAACTTAAACATTTTTTTATATATATCTTAATTACTTTCTCTCACTGATTTCTGATTTTTTTATTAGGAAAAACATAATTTAGAGTGATTAAATTACCTAATCTCACCTTTACTTTGTGATTTACACAGTTTTCAATGTTGAATGTTTACAGTGTACTTGAGTGAAATATTTATTCTTTAATGTTTAAGTGAAAGATTTCAATGCTTTTGGTGGGAAGGGTTTGATATTTTATCATTGCTCAACTTTTCTACTTTGCTCTGTATATTATTCAAAGTGAAATATTGGAGTTTTATTTTCGTGTGATATATTCCACAACACACTAAATTAAAATTATTTGATAAAATTGCTTTCAAAACTACATACTTTTACTGTCCTTTGAAATTACACAATCATCTGCACAGCTATTTTTTGTTTTTTACATGCAGTGAATTACAATTTGCAATTGTTTGCTTTTAGTATATTGTAAACTACCTACAGTAAATACTGATAATAAATTCAGTTTTTTATATGTGTTGTAAGAACTCAATCTTTCTCTCTCTCTCTCTCTTTCTCTTTCTCTCTCACACACACACATGTAAGATTTTGAAGATAACATTACTGGATTACTGAGTTAAATTATTGATTGAGAGATTTAATAATACATTATTTGTATGAAAATTTCACTGTTAATTTTCCAATCATTTTCTTGTATGTGATATGAGCTTCCCATTGCTTCTAAAGTTTTCCTATTTTTCTAGAGTTTTGACTATTATGTTTGCTTCTTCATTTATTTTTAAATACATATTTTTTCTTTCACACATTTTCTTCTGAATCATTGCTTAGGACTTCCAATGTTTATAAAGTAAATGGGCATCAACAGGAGTTTCTGCTTCCATACAGCATAAAATTCTCTGATGAAATTGCCTATGTATTTTGAAAACTAAATAGAAACTATTTTAGATTATTGAAAATAAACATAATTAACAAATTAGTTACAACTTATTACACTTTATTTAGAAGCAAATTTACTAACAATATGATTTTACAATCTAACTAAATTTACACATATTTACTTTAGCAATAATATGCATATAGTAGCAATAATAAAATTAAAAAGGTGGAATGGTAGATTAAATTAAAATACTTTATCTATATATAACATAATAATAAAGATAAATCAAGATTTTGAAACGACTAATAGCCTTAAAGATGTTAAGGCTCTCCAAATACTTTTATATTATATAAAATATACTGCTGTTTTCATAAATTTTACTCATGTTATTAACAGAACTGTCATGGAGGCTGGAATTCTGTATTCTATATTTGTCGGAGAACAGCAAACAGACAATAATAGCAAAGTTTCATACAGAAGCGCATGGTAAAAGAAAAGGCTCTGAGAAGTATCAAGGCTTTTTTATGATACATTCATACTTGGAAAAGATGCCAGTGATAGAAGATGAAAAAAGTAAGATGGTAGAGATACAATAACATGCAGATTCCTGAAGGGATATGAGCCCATATACTTTTTTTTGGTGAGAGACTATTCAGGATCATTGGGCAAAGGAGAGCTTAGACTGTAACTTGGAGGAAATTAATTATCATCATGGAAAAAGTCAATTTCATATGATAGTGCAAGCCAGAAGATTAGCACTGCTTAAAATATCCTTTAATTTTAAAATGTACATATGTTTAAAATACCAATCATAAGAGACAATTATAGGATTAAAGTTAAAATCTTAATGAAATAAAAAAAAAACCAAAATATACTTGTAAAAAAGGCAAGAAATTTTGAAATGTATAATTTTAAATATTTACTGTGCCTGTATAGGTATATTAGCTTTAAGTGCATGAAACTATTCTTTTATAGATTTAATATGTTCTATAATGATGATTTCATTTAGTTAACTAAATATAAAGTTAGTTAAATCAATAATCCATGCAAATACAATTTTTTTAAAAAATAAAGGGAGTTAATTAATGTTGCCTGGGGCTGACAGGTAAGAACCAAGTAGAATGACTCAAGTACTTCTTTTATATAATAATTTCATGCATGTGGAAAGAGAGACACAAATGTAAAATCAAGGATCAGTACAGAAATGCAATTAAGAATGCAGTATTAGAGTCTCCAGTGTTTTACAGTCACCATTTTGTTCTGTAACAAGTAACACTCCTGCTGCAATTTCTAAATTATCACTATAGATTACTTAAAAGAAAGAATATACAGCAATACTTTTTCATATAAACAATGTCAGTCACCAAAAGAAAAAGCCTCATTACAGTTTTATTAATTCTGTATCAGGAAAAAAAAATTTTGTATCTCATGATTTGAACTAAAGGACACAAAGCCATCTAACAAATAATCCAAATTCAGTTAACAAATAACAAATTCAGTTAATGTGCTAATTAACTGAATGCAGACTGCCATGACTTTCTGAAGATGTAACACAATCATGGATTCTGTATCTATGTTGAGATGATGTAGCCCTGCTTCAAGCTAACTGACATTTCCTTCTAGGTCATGAGAAAAATGCTACTGAATTATTTTATACATTGCTGCTTAACCCTTCTAGAAGACCTTATTTTTGCTCTGCAAATTGCTAAATAATGAGGCACAACCAAAAGGAATTCTGAAAAAAATAATTGAATCAGAGTGCCTTTTCTGTTTGACTCCTTCCTAGTAAAGCATTATAAGCCTGTTTATATCTTAAGCAATGTAAATTACATGTAATTATACATTTATTTTAGAGAATGATTTCTATTTTCTACACAATTCTAATAGAGGTTATTATATGGCAGGATTTAACATAGTAAGTCATTTGAGTAGAATATTTGTCCGTTTATTTAAATGGTTTGAAAATCAGTAATACACTGATGACCAGAAATTACACATCTTTGAAATCATAGATGATATCATTTATTGACAATAATGACTAATGACTTAACCCAGTATTCTGATGTCTGTGAGTTTTTCAATATTGGAAATATTTTCCAATTGAAATAGTCAGTCACATTTTTTCAAATAATATCAGTTCAGTAAATACTTTTTTGTCTGAAATACTATAGTGAGACAATCAGGGTTCCCATTTTAAGTATTTATGTGTCTTTTATTGATTAAAATTAAAAGGCAGATTAAAATATGCATAATGTGACTGTCATTCTCCTGGGCATGATGAATGACTGGAGTGTTCATTAGTAGGTTGAAATTATAAAAACTGTAGGGCCAGTGTGGGACCAGTCATTTGTCATGTACTAATTTTACTTCAGACTGAAATTACAGTATCACATGTTACTTAAATGTTGATAGATAAGGCTTTGCTTACTCAATGTTAATGTTTCTATAACTAATGGAAAATGAAATTCCTTCTTCTACATCTCTTTTTTGTACCCATATAAAAACTTTGCATAAAAAATTCTATAGAAACTTAAAATTACGATCTATCTCTTCCAATTGGCAGCAATTTGTTTTCTATTATCTCACGATAAATGCTTCAGGAAATTCTGACTTTTTTTTTTTTGGTAACATAGTGGTCAATAAACTTAGCTTTTAATATTCATGTTTTCATCCAGTCTGTCTTTCAGTACATAGCATCTCAAATAGACATTGTCTATATGGTAATGTTCTCTCTAGTTAGGTCCTGTGATTACCTTATGAACTTACACAAGGAACAAGCAAGAAAATAAATACAGTCTAAGAACAAGTAAGGCAATAAACAAAGTCCTGTGATCACTGTTTCTAAGGGCTTATAAGGATGACCAAAATATCTGAGCCTACTTCCTTGTCCTAGCCCAAAGTCATTTTCAAGCCTGAAGCCTACTTCTTTGTTCTAGCCTAAGATTTAGTTTCCTGCCTGAAATTATGTCTTTGTTCTAGCCTGTTGTCAGATTCCTGCCTGAAGCCCATTTCCTTGTCCTGGGCCAATGCTGAATTTCTCCCATGTGTGTTCATTATCTTGCTTTGCCTTGACTATTTACATCTACTGTATTGCTAGTTCCTCAGCCTAGAACTGACCTTAATACATGCATGTAATTAAAATGGTATAAAAGCAGATTGGGGAGAAAAAAAAAGAAAGATGTTTATTTACATCTATCCATGAAATTTATTTAAAATTGTAAATGACTACAGCATTTCTTGTTAGATTGTTACAATTAGAATACACTATCATTCTAAAAAAAAATGTTACACATGAGTTTATGGGAGATGGTATAACATGTGTATTCTGAAAAGACCCTTGAAGATTATTTTTATAAAATCTCTTTTGCATTTACAAGGATATATAAGCCTTCAAATTTTTCTTACTGGCTCTCTTTCACACAACCTCTTTTGCTGTGAATATTTTGTTTTCTGTCAATTGATAAAGTTGGAAGAGGAAGTGGAGGAGCTGTGATTATCCCTTTGTATTTGGAAGTAGTTTAAAGTTCACGTGGATGTGTCAACTAGAAAAAACAAGTATTATTTGCATATGCATTTTGAATTGATGCAAATAACTGTCATTTTCAATTTTCCTAGATAACTCCCTAAGCATTCTGGCAAAACATAATGGATTCAACCGCCAGAAGCAAGAAGTCTACCTTCTGCCTATAGTAATCAGTGACAGCGGGAACCCCCCTCTGAGTAGCACCAGTACCCTGACCATCCGTGTCTGTGGCTGTAGCAATGATGGCGTGGTCCAGTCGTGCAATGTTGAAGCTTATGTCCTTCCTATTGGACTCAGTATGGGCGCCTTAATTGCTATATTAGCATGCATCATTTTGCTGCTTGGTGAGTATCACCACCTTCATAGCCTACTGCTGTAAGTGACTATAAATAACAGTAGTAAAATCTAACCTGGAATGTAATCAACATTAAGATAAAATGAGAAAGGGTTGTGTAAACTCTGTCCAGGTTGAGAGGATTTCAGGTGCCTTGTTCAAACACATCGCCAGGGAGAATACAAACAATGTAAAAGGCAAAATGACAAGCAGGTAGGGAATGAGACTCTACATTCATCCTAACACCTATTTAAAAAGACAGCCTCCAAATCACATTTGGCACACAAATTTAATGCAAGAGGTAATTTTTCGGTGTTCAGTCACCACTGAATATAAATAACCCATGGACTGGGTCATTGCATCATCAGATCTCAGAGTTTAGTGAAATATAAGTAAAATAAGTAAGTTTATAAACGTACACTCTCCTTAAAATCATCTTATAGATAATTTTGCTGATACTAAGGTAAAATTACAATAAAGAATTCAAATTAAGAGGTAAGTTTTATTACTTTTCTATTTAAAGTGCTCATTTTTAAAACAAGACTAAGCCTGAACATAGTGAACGCATCCCTGTAGTTCAGCACTTAGGAGAAAGGGAAGGACCTGGGCTTCCAGACTACCCTAGGTCACAGGGTAAGTGACCTAAATGCACACAAGCAGTGATTTTATTTCCATGAAAATATCAAAGAGAAGATATTTGTCTCAGTCTTATCTTTCTCATGAAAATTAAAATGCCTTAACAATTATACCATTTCCTGATCCATTTGAATGGTAAATGTTTCGAATGACAGCTCTTTTTCTTGCTCTTAAGGAGCAATCTTTCTAGACAGAGGAGTGCCAGCTGCCATTCACTGTAAGGCGTGTGTAATGATTTATATAATGTATGAAGGTAATCTATCACTTAAGTTGAGAATATCTTATTACATCATATTCTGTGGCCATAGCTTAGTGATTGAGCACCTTACAAGCATTCGGAATGCCCTGGGATTAGTTGCTGCTACCAGCAGCAGCACTATCAGAAAAAGAGTTTTTCGAGTACCATACTCACTAGATGGAAGCAATGTAGATAGAAACCAAGGAAATTGAATAGTTCGCACTATGTACTTAATGTGTTCACCATGCCGCAGACGCTATTTTCTCTTTTGTAGGGCTCACCTTGGAGCTGATTCCAGTTTACATGTATTTTACATCACAACAACAGATGTTTATTAAATGAAACTGCCTTTGAGTGATTTAGACAAATATTTAGTTTTTATCAGTCAGATAACTGTTCAGGCTAATTGGCTATTAAAGGGTTTAAAAGTCTGGGTGTCAGCATGACTGAACACTCTAAAGCAGTAATTCTCAACCAGTGGTAGGAGCCCCTTTGGGATTTGAACAACTCTTTCATGTGACATTATGAAGACCATTAGAAAGACAGGAAACACAGATATGTGTATTATGATACATAATAATATCAAATATAGTTATATAGTGGCAGTGAAAATACTTCTATAGTTGAAGAACATAAAATATTATATTTCTATGAGGGGTTGGCCATCTTGGAATTTGACACACACAGTCACCAAATATTTTTTTCTTTTGGTTTTTTTGAGACAGGGTTTCTCTGTGTAGTCCTGGCTGTCCTGGAACTCACTCTGTAGACCAGGCTGGCCTCGAACTCAGAAATCCACCTGCCTCTGCCTCCCAAGTGCTGGGATTAAAGGCATATGTCACCACTGCCTGGCCAGTCACAGTCAACAAATTTTTAACACAAAGTCGATTACCAGGTAGGGGCAAGGTGGTGGGGTGTAAAGTCAGCCAAAACTCCAAGTAAGCACAAGAAAGAAAGCAAAAGAAGGGGTTTCTGCAGGAATAGGTTTTTATGGGGGAAAATGTGGAATCTATGCTAGGGTGAGTGGGTAAATCCTAACTGAATATGCTAAACAAATTAAGATTTTTTTTTTTTAATTTTGGACCTCAGTGTTTTGTCTCAGGAATGAGTCCATGACCAAACAGTGGTAAAGACCTGGCAGGCTAGCTTTTTTTTTCTTTTTCTTTTTTTTTTTTTTTTTTTTTTAGCAAGGAAGATGAGAAGGAGTTAAATGGCAGAACCTGTCTACAATGTTTGCAATGCTCAGGCCTGTGTTTGCCACGCTGGGCCTGTATTTGACATGCTCAGGTCTGTTAGAGCCCCTTCATTGTTAAACTGTTGCAGCAGTAGGAAGGTTGAGAACCACTGCTCTAAGGCACCACACTCAAGGGGCAAGGTTGCAGAAGTCGTAAATATATTGTTTTAAAAATTCTCTTCTCCCCTGTCATCTCTTCTTCTATGATGATGCCCGTATATGCTCGTTGACTGATTGTGATCTGGTCTTTTTCTTACAGTCATTGTGGTTCTGTTTGTTACCCTGAGGCGGCATAAAAACGAACCACTCATTATCAAAGATGATGAAGACGTTCGAGAAAACATCATTCGCTACGACGACGAAGGAGGAGGGGAGGAGGACACAGAGGCTTTTGACATTGCAACTTTGCAAAACCCAGATGGAATTAATGGATTTTTACCCCGTAAGGATATTAAACCAGATTTGCAGTTTATGCCAAGGCAAGGGCTTGCTCCAGTTCCAAATGGTGTTGATGTCGATGAATTTATAAATGTAAGGCTGCATGAGGCAGATAACGACCCCACAGCCCCACCATATGACTCCATACAGATTTATGGCTATGAAGGCCGAGGGTCTGTGGCTGGCTCCCTCAGCTCCTTGGAGTCCACCACATCAGACTCAGACCAGAATTTTGACTACCTCAGTGACTGGGGTCCCCGCTTTAAGAGACTGGGCGAACTCTACTCTGTTGGTGAAAGTGACAAAGAAACTTGACAGTGGATTACATAAATAATCAATGGAACTGAGCATTCTGTAATATTCTAGGGTCACTCCCCTTAGATGCAACAAATGTGGCTATTTGTTTTAGAGGCAAGTTTAGCACCAATCATCTATAAACTCAACCACATTTTAATGTTGAACCAAAAAAAATAATAAAAATAAAAAGTATATGTTAGGAGGTGATAAATTTTGTGGAGTGTGAATTAAGTATGTGGAGTGTCTAGAAGTGTTCGGATATTTGATATTTACCTGACGGCCACAGTCAGAGATTGGGATCCTAGCTAATCCTTAGAGAATTGTTTAAGAGGAGAAAAACAAAACAAAACAAAACAAAATTAAAAGGTGCTTTATTAGAAAAAAAATGGACTTGCAAGGACTCTGCTGCTGATATGTGTCTTCTGTAAGGATTCTTATGAGTGCAAATGGTTTTTATTCCCTTCACCAATAAGGATCCCGTCACAAATGATAAAGCAATACTTTGGTCTGCTGTACATTATGACTTTATGGAGTTTGGGGAGGCCTCCTAGATTATATGGTACGGTGACCATACGTTGTACATAATTGTTGGCCCCACTCAACAGAGACTGAATAGCATCTTTAAATATTGTGTCGAGCCTTAAAATATTCACATGTTCGTAATCCATTCCAGGGTGGGGATTGCCAACTCAAAGGTGGGAGGAGAGAAATGCCATTCAAACTGGCTGTGTCTAGAAGCAGGATTCTTCGTTCCCTCCACTTCATCTTCTTCCACAAGGACACAGAGATAAACTGTATTCCACAGTGGACCACATCAGAGACAGATGGTTTTATTGCTAGCGTGTGAATTTATTTGTTTAATCCTCAAAATAAATATTTTATTGATGTCCAATAATGCTTTTATTTATTAAGGTTGGTAATCTATAGATTAAGGGATTATATGGGGAGAACTAAATTATATCCATTAATAATCCTTTAGATTGTTTTATATTAATATCTATACAATGAATGTTTAATACATGTACATTTTGATGAGATAAGTATGGCAGGCAATATTATCAAGGGGAGAGGTAATAGTCTCTTTAGAGTAGAAAGTGTAATTGTGACTGGTGATTACAGAAACAGCATTTCCCAGAGAAACTTTTGGACTATTTTCTATTTTCTTCATGATCCTAGTATTTGGTGTTTTTACTACAAGCACAAACATCTGGAAGTATATTGATTCCTGTGAATATTTAAACTCTAGACTTTTAGATACTTACATAATGCCCCACCCAATAAACACGCTTCAAGTTTTCCTCTCCCAAATAATTTAGAGCAGAAACTGATTTGTACATAATTTTACTGCTTCCGTTTTTTACACTTCTGTCCCTGGTTATGGTGATGCACAGAACGTCTTAGACTACAAAAGGAGAACAGCGCTAGAAGATGTGAGCATATTTAATTTGTAATGCAAACCTGCCACGTAGGAGTAGAAAATGTATGATAAAACTCAAGTATTACATGCAGATCATTTTACTTTTCTACTTTGCTTTAATGCAATATTGTTTATTTACTCCATGTGTTGTATTCAGAGAAACTCCTGTATTGTTTCCTACTTTGTGAAATATATTTTTATAAATACCTTTGTTGTCATCATTTTTTTTTCCAGCTACATGAAGATTTCTGAGCAGATCTATTGACTCTAACTAAAATTCTAAACTGTGCCATCAAATCACACTGTGGGCCACTTTTAGTTTTAAGCATCTTTATTATAATAAAGAACCAGAGAACAGAAATGAATTGCTATTAATCCTATACCAAGAAAACATCAAGGGCATAAAAGCAAATGCCATACCTAAAAGACAGTCAAGTGTGTTTTGGGGAGTCCCTAAATACAAAAGAGGCTAGGCTGGAGGTAGCAAAAGAGAGGATAAAAGATCAAGAGAAGATTCTGCATAGGAAATGTCTATAGTTAGGTTACAGTCCAAAAGGTGTGGTAAAATAAAAGGATTGAAGTTTTGGAGAAAGATCGTAAACTACACTGAAGACATGAAAACCACCCTTTTCTAGATCCTTAGAGGTTCCCTTAGAACAAGACCCACGGGCTCCTGTCACCCACCAATTAAGTCCATAGCTTGAGGATCTTTCAGAAAATCATGGATTTGGCTTGGAGATGGAAGGCAACAGTTTCTGGAAGCTGTATTCAGCATACCAGATTCAAAGTGACTAAATATTCAACTAAAAATTTAATAGCTATTCAGTAGCTTACCACTTCCTCATTATTCACTATCACCTGATCATAATCCTTCACTTATGATTCTCTCAGTGACTGCTGAAAACTTTTCATGAAGTCAAAGCAAAAGTCCATAGAGACTTTTATATACACCATATTAGCAAGTATCCTAAAAACCTAGTACTACAACTTATAGTAACAATAAAAATCCAAATCCTAACTCTCTCGTACATTATAAATCAAGGTGAATTTAATTTTTCTTTTTCATTTGCACTTCAAACTTATCTCTCTTTACTTAAAAAAAAAAAGGTAGTGCACAAGACATTTGTAGCAGATATACCACACTATTCTTTTTATAGGATTATATAAAATCAACATCCTCAGTGTTGATAACCACTAGAATAATATTCATATTATAGTGCTCATGGGAAAGAGGCTATCTAGGACCAGTTTCTAATCTACCTTTGAATTTTGCTTTGTCCAGAAAGACATCTTCGATACCTGAGCCCCAAAATAACATTTCTTTCCACAACAATCTACGCTTTTTTTGTGCTTCAAAGCCAATCTGAAGTTTTGATGTGCTGGAGAAGGTAGTGCTATGTATAATTACATAGGGATAATATGCTTTTGCCATGTGAAATACATTTTAGGTTACTATGAATTTAAATTATACTCAACAAGGCCCATACACAAACCATCAGACTACCACATTTACCTTACCAACAAAGTTACTAGAACTCTCACATTCACAATAGAACAATGGCGATCCAAACTGTTTTAATTTTGAGATTGAGTGACTCCTCCCTTAACCGTCTTCAAGCATTGCATTTTAACTTTGTTAAAGTTTTGTATTCATGCTATTATTTTGTTCTTGCAATGTTGATACATCAGATGGATCTTCGTATA
The DNA here is from genome assembly GCA_030674055.1 of Rhabdomys pumilio. Classification (NCBI taxonomy): domain Eukaryota; kingdom Metazoa; phylum Chordata; class Mammalia; order Rodentia; family Muridae; genus Rhabdomys; species Rhabdomys pumilio. Next base: position 24,289,416 of record JANHMN010000018.1, on the reverse strand, counting down.
CACACAAGTGGTTAATTGTCAAATATAACAATGCCACATGCTACAGTCATTACTTTGTCTGTGGTCTTTGTGTGTCCCACGAACAACTCTCTTTTAATGTTTGCCCAAGAATTCTGTGCCAAGTGACAGGTGAAACAAAGTTAGTCTCCTTCTGCTTAGTTTACTGTAAGTCTCTTTTCTGAGAGATTGAGGCATCCATGCATGCGTGGAGGCCACTTGGGATCAACTCAGCCTCTAATTTCTGTATTATTTGATCAACTATTTTTTAATATCCACGTAAACATATCATCTGATATTAGTAAGCCATTTTAATAAAATTCTCACTATGAGTGCAGTCAATACATATTTAAAATGGTTTATGATATGATGGTTGAATTTTATTCATGTGGTGCCTTTCCTACCCTAAATTGTGCTGTCTATGACACAAACTCTACAGCAAAAAAAATGTTTTGTACCAAAAAATAAAAATGGGTAAGTGTGTATATGCATATATAACCTGAAAGGAAACTTGGATGTATCAGTATACCCAGTGAGGCAAGAATTCTCGGAAAGAGACAAATGTGTCTTTGAGAGTTTGCTTAATCATATGCTTAAAGTAAGACAAGTCTCTGCATGAGATGTAGAAATCTCCCAGGAGCAGCAGGCTCCACACTGAGAATTCACAGAGGGCTGAGCTATCTGTATTTTGGAGAAGGAAAGCGGGTGCTGAGAGCTAAGTAGCCAATTACTTTTTATAGCCACATAAGGACTGGAGGCAAGTAGTCCTTTGCAACATGTTGTATTATGCGATCGTTGGCTTTGCAGGGAATCTCACGAATGTATAACCTTCTGATTGCCTTTTTGATTGAAAGTTCCATCTGAGATCAAGGCAGTGCAACCAGTAATAAGATTTCAAAAAATCCCATCACTGGCACTGTTGGAAAGGTTGAGCGTGCCTGAAATCCCATCACTGTCAGTCAAAGAGATAAGGTAACAGTGGGCATCACTATAAAAGCTGCATGAATGCACAATTTAAACATGAACATCAACACAAAAAGAATGCACACACATTTATATGAATGCCCATATATATATACATATGCCCATGTAGACACATATGTATACAAATACATATACATACACATGCACACACACACACATACACTTAAGTTACTTGTTATAATTTACACTAATATGTTCTCACTTCAATAATATTTTTTTATATCACAGTCTCACATACTATAAAAATACTTGAAATGATGGTTATTTGTTTCTCTGACTCTAACCTAGAAGTTGAAAGCAATCTGTCTAGTGGTAAAGGTTTCTAAATGTGAGTTTTTGTTTATGAACATAACAGCTTATAAAGCCCAAGCTTAGAATTAAATGCATCTCACCAAGAAGCTGGATTTAGATGCTTTTGTATCATTGTATTTTTGTGGAGATAATAATTGTAGAATATATTTTGTAGGAAATAATTTTCTCTATGTTTACATTTCTTTGATCCAACACAGCTTTCTTTGCTAAACAAACTCCTTTTCTTTGTTGCTCAGATGACCAAAAAGTGAATAAAATGTTTACTATCATTGTTGGTTTTGTTTATGATAATTATGATGTCGTCATTATCTACCATTAAAGGAGATATTTATTTTAATCATTTTCTGTGTAGTTGGTACACAGTTATTGATCAGAGAATATCCTTAGTATTTACAGTAACCCAGTACTGCTATCTTGGATGTACTTCCAAAATTCCAGAGCACATGAAATTAGAATTTCTACTGTTTCTTTAAGAAATGTGTTTATTACATTTAATGAACCTCTATCAGATTTGAATTAAGCTACATAGGACTTGTGAACAAGGTGATGGTTTTTTCAACTTTTTTCACTGTGTGCAAAGTGAAGTTAATTAAGCATAGTTAAACTAATCAATGGAATATTATTTGTCTGTTTTTAAACAGTATTCAAATCTGGGTTTACTGAGCAGTGTTCCTAACTTCCCTTAAATACTTCTAGTTCTAAGTAAATTATGAGGTTTCAAATGGTAAAATTGAGAAAGTAAGTTACCTACTGCTCTACAAAAGGAAGTAACTCGAGAAGGCAAAACATGAAGACTTCATGAGAAATTTGCTTTTTAAAACTGGAAATTAAGCAACGGGTACTAAGAAACCACACATTTTCTCATCATATCAGAGGTTAAATTATTTTTAAAAAGCACCTAAAAATGTCAATAATATATTAGAATACTCAAGGTTTAACCCATGCCAAATGTTCAAAGAATATCCTGAAGGTGCCTAAATTATGGCACACACTATGAGCCACATTAAAAAAAAATCAGAAATTTATTAAGGGGTTTACCACCGTTACTTTAGACATCTGATGAGAAAGATGGAAGCGAAATCTAGTTTTCTAGGTCATTTCTAGCGTTGAGAAACTACCAGTGCTTCGTATGTATATACTTCGTTTACTAATAACAGCTCAACAGAAAAGGACTTCCTGGTGGCATGTGTATCTGTGGAATGATCCTTCCAACCTTAGTTAACCAGACCCAATCTGACTCACATCTTGAATACAGGTCTAACTTCCACTTAGCTCTCCAAATAGATAATAGCTTTCTCTATCATTATCCACAGATTACAGAAGAGGCTTCCTAAGAGGAATACCAGAGAATGCTGCCTGAAGAAGGACAATGAACAACAGTGACTTCAAAGAAAAAAACAGCCTGGACTTCAAAAGGAAAGGAGAGGTCACTAAAGGCACATGTTGGTTCTTTCAGATCTCCTCTGTATAGTTAAAGGTCTCTGGGACCATGTGGATATGAGCAATACTTTTACAGTTACTGTCTGATATTGAACTTAGCAATTATGAACCATTGGCTTGGATAACTCTCGTTTCTCTTGAATATGACTCTTGGGCTTTTGGGTAGGTTTTTATTTATTTATTTTTAATTTTTAATTTTTAGATTTTCTTTAATTCAACATCTAAAGTTTGAAAGCTATGGATTATTTGACAGGTTTGAAAATTGGATGTGTAACTTGATAATCAAAGTTTATTGTCAGCACTATCAATAATGATTGTTCGAATAAACTTTGAAAATTTCTTCCTAGCAAGAGATGTCTTTTCTAGATACTGTGTCTGTGACAAGGAAACCATATAGGCTCAACATATTTCCACTGCTTCTCAAAGAAACGACATATGATTAGACAAGTTAGTACAGAAGCTGATACACAATGAAACATTAGGCTCGTCTTTACTAAAGGAGGGATTCAAAAACATAAAGAAAGAATGCGACCACCTGCCAATTCATGCACAGTGTATTGCCGTAGGCTTCATTGAGATTGAGTCTTCACCATCCAAGGACTAGCTCTGTAGACAAGCTGGCCTCAAACTCAGAGATCTGCCTGCTTCTGCCTCCAAAGTGTTGGGTTTAAAGGTGTAGATGGAACACCATTGCCTGAACAACTCACTGACTCTTAAAATGTGCATGTCACAGAATAGGATCTGATTATGGGATCTGAAAATAGATATTGATTCAGCAGCTCTATTAAAGGGCTTTCCAATATTCACAATCCCATGTGACAAATTTTTCAGGTCCTTATTTTGAGAATAGCTTGTGCTAAAATATTTCAATATTCTAGATGATTGTGATAAAGTAAGTTCTTGCCTAAAAATATGGTGGTATGGGATAAGGAAAAATATAAAACATAAAAGCATTAAAATTGATATAGTGTAATAAAAGACAGATAAGAGCATAGACATTTGAAGCAGATTTCACTAGGAAAACTTTGAGGTGCTATGTTTTATATAAGCAAACCATAGAATGAGCTAGGGTAGTGGTCCTTTGGTGGTTCTCCTGTAGTAAATAAATGGAAGATACAGATATACATCATCACAGATAAAGATTCTGAAGATGTGAAGAGATGAGCAGAGACCACATAAAATATTAAAATTAGCAGTTCTCATTCCCTTTATGTAGACCATTTGGATGGCAACGGCATGGTTTGACAATGCAGGATTGGGAAAGTTGTTGGTAGCAGCAGGAATTGTTCCAGTCACACATGTACTCTTGAACTCATCTACAGACCTATCCTTGACTTGTGATTTTAAAAAAGTCGCTGAGATTACTGTATGGAAAAAAGCTTGGGAGACACTGGAATGACAGGATGACATGAAAATAGGGTTGTTTTAGCTCAAGGAACAAACTTGCCTTTGAGTGTCACAGAGCTAATGAGGTTACAGGAGTAGTATTCCGTTAGAAGATTGATAGTTGTGGTATGTACACTTGATGAGCAAAATAAGTAAACAAGAGTTATTATTTTAATGCCAAACGGTCAGCCCTGAAAGCATACATACAAGTAACAATAATTACACAGATTAGACAGGTCAAATAAAATGTAGTTGTACACACACCCTCTTTCAGTATGTGTGTCTTTGTGTGTATACGATACACATATCTGTGTGTATATATACTTATACATTCGTGCATACACTGCATCTTTGGCAACTGAGAAAGTCTTGCACACAAAATAATGATAAATTCATATATAAAACATGATTTTAAGAGGGCGCACTCAAATAGCTTTAACTTCATTTCATTGCTGGCAATGTATTCTGTATATAAGCATGCATATAGTAGAAAGTATTATTAGTTGGTTGACTTGCTGATTGTCGTGATAATTATAACTAGGTGTTGGTTCTTGTTATAAAAGTGTCCCAAAACTTAGTTATACCTTCATCTCTTTGCCTTTTTCATTACAGACATGATATTTGTTCAGTCTGGCCTTGAACTCACTGTGCAATCTAAGAAATCTAAGAAAGCTGGGCAGTGATGGTGCACGCCTTTAATTTTAGCACTTGGGAGGCAGAGGCAGGCAGATTTCTGAGTTCAAGGCCAGCTTGGTCTACAGAGTGAGTCCAGGACAGCCAGGGCTACTTAGAGAAACCCTGTCTCAAAAAAATAAAGAGAGAGAGACAGAGAGAGAAATCCTTTACTTTGTGATTATCTTACCTATTTTAGCAGGCTTCGCTATAAACCTGTTGTAATATAGTTTGTCTCAGGAATATAGTCTTGTACAATAATTACTTATCAGACACAAATTAAATTTGTGAAGGCATTACTAAATGAATTTTGAGTGTCTAATATAGCTCATGACTTATTTTTTTTGTTATTTTTATTATTATTTGTTTTCCATACCTCCTCCCATTCCCTGTCTCCAAGAGGATGTCCCCACTCCCTAACCTCTCACCCCCACCCTACCAGACCTCTCCATTCCCTGGGGCCTCAAGTCTCTTGAGCGCTTGGTGCATCTTCTCTCACTGAGTCATCACCTGACAGTTCTCTGCTGTGTATGTGTTGGGGGCCTCATTTTTGCTGGTGTATAATGCCTGGGTGGTGGTCCAATGTCTGAGAGATCTCAGGGGTCTAGGTTAATTGAGATTGCTGGTCCTCCTACAGGGTTGCTCTCCTCCTGAGCTTCTTCCAGTTTTTCCCTAATTCAAGCACTGGAAACACCAGGTTCTGTCCATTGGACAGGTGTAAATATCTGCATCTCTTTCAGCTGCTTTTTGGGCCTTTCAGAGGGCAGTTATGCTAGGCTTCTGTTTGTAAGCACACCATAGTATCAGTAATAGTGTCAGGCGTTGGAGACGCCCCTTGAACCCAGTTTGGGCCTGTCACTGGAACTCTTTCCCCTCAGGTTCTTCTCCATTTTTGACCCTGCAGTTTTTTCAGACAGGAACAATTCTGGGTCAGAGTTTTTGTCAGTGGGATAGCAACCCCATCCTTCTACTCGATGCACTGTTTTTCTACTGGAGGTGGGCTCTACAAGTTCCCTCTCTTTATTGTAGGCCATTTCATCTAAGGTTTCTCCTTTTGAGTTCTGAGAGTCTCTCATCTCTCGAGTCTCTGGTGCATTCTAGAGGATCACCCCCCAACTCCTACCTCCAGAGGTTGGCTGTTTTCATTTTTTCTGCTGGCCATCAGGGTATCAGTTCTGTGATCATGTTCCCCTCTTGCTCTTCCTGTGCCCTTTCCCAGTCAGGTCACTCCTTCCCTCTCCCCTGCCCCGATGATTTAAAACCTTTAGAAATTTGGACAAGGAATGGAGGAAACAATTCACATTATTTTTTAGGTTATATATTTATTTTTGAATTTTTGAAATTATTGTATAATTATATCACACCTCTTCCCTGTACTCTCTCCAAATCATTCCACATATCTTGCTTTCCTTCAAAATTTATGTTTTTTTACCACTAATTTTCTTTAAAAAGAATATACCCAACATCTATACCAAGTAAATAATAGACAGTTGTAGAATACATTTCTTTAAGATAGCCAGTAAATATTCAAGATAATAGTAGAATTCTGTGACTGTTACGATTGGATAGACAAAGCATGATGTCTTGTAGACACATAGACTATACTGAGTATGATGGCCAGTCTTGGTTATTAACAGAAAAGGAACTCTCAGCTAAACAGCTGCCTCATTCAGACTGACCTGCTGGAATATGTTTTAGGACATTTTATGAGTGGCTGTTTGATGAAGGAAAACCCGTTCCTTTGTTTTTGGTAACATTTGTATGTAAGTAAACATGAGCTGTCCAACAATAGCAAGAACAACAACACAATTTCTAGTAGTGAGACTGTGATCAAGCCAGGGAATGCTGTTTGCCTAGTTTCTGTTTCCATTAGTAGTACCTCATAACTTGTAAAGGTATAATGAAATAAACCCATTCCTTTTCAAGTTTCTATTGGTCATGGCATTTATTACAGAAACTGAGAAGCAAACTGTGATCCTGGGCATTATATCCTAATTGGTGAAAATATCATCAGACATATAAACAACTATAAGATTAAGTTGATAAATTATTAATACTAAACAGATTTCCAGCATCATTGTTAAATCTGAGTGAGATTGCTATGAGAAGAGTAGTCAGATACTGATTGTACTGATTCTGATGTACCTACAGTTCTATTATACTTAATAAAACTGATTGGTGTAGTTTGTGATCAATTCTACATCTAGAAAAAATTCCCAGCTCTTTTTTTTTTTTTTTTTTTTTTTTTTTTTTTTTTTTTTTTTTTTTTTTGTTGTTGTTGTTGTTGAGGCCATTCTTCCATTAATTTGAGATGGAGAAAACTTTAGGGAAACATAATTTAAATATGAATAATTCAGAAAAAAATATTCTAGTAAGTGAAAAACATTAAATCTAAACAAACAAACAACAACAACAAAAAAAAAACAACAAGCAACACAAATGAAGCTATAGAATTCTTGCTGTATGTTGCGAAGCCAACTTCAGTCCAGGAGTTCAAGATAATGCAGGTTTAGTTTCATGAGGAAAGATGTAAAAGACTACACATTTATTTTAAATTCGTAACAAAGGTGTAAAATTGTGTGTAGAGTTAATCTTTGATGCCTATGTTGAGAGTGAAGAGCTTCCTGCACTCTTTCTCTTACACACAGAAATGATTCCATGACTTTGTGAGGAAACACAGTCTATATTACTTACTATGCTTGTTTATTATGTGAGGTGTGGAAGACACTATATATGTGTTCTTATTGAATGTGTGATTTTTAATTATGTCAATTAAATCACATCAGGCAGAAATAAAAAACAGCAAACATACATCGATTTTGAAAATGTGCTAAGTTCAAACAGCTAAAGTAAAAAAGGTAATTTATAATAATTTCTCTTCATGAATGGGATCACAGAAGGATACTGTCATATATTTATTTGATAACTACATTGTCTATATTGCTATGATAAGTGGGAATTTAACAGTGAAACCACACACTTAACACACAAAATAATAACTTGAGAGATACAAAACCTACTCAGATAATGAACAGTGATAGTACCAACAGGCAATGGTGAATATGGAGAGGTGTCAGATGGCATAACTATGTTGTATGTGCATAAAGACTCTACAAACCACTGGAATTTAAGTAACGTTTCAAGCAAACCTGACATGATACAGGTTGCCTTGTTTATAATTAAAGAGGCTAGCCATAAAAGGTCATTCTGTTAGGGGAGGAAAAGATTTGAAATGGTTCAAAGGAACTGGATTTTAAAATATTATCACATGCACACATGTGCACGTAGATAATTTTCAGATTAGGTAAAGGCACTGTCACAATAATTATTGCCCCACAAATAGAACTTTGAATTTTTGCTATGTCCCATTCTCTCCAGTCTATCAATACATACATAAGAATGGAAACATTTTCTAGGTTATTCTGCAAAATGTTATACTGGATTGTGAACCATCAGGAAGACTCTTTCAAATTTACCATGCATGTGTGTCAGAGAGAGAGAGAGAGAGAGAGAGAGAGAGAGAGAGAGAGAGAGAGA
>JANHMN010000018.1:24213850-24281078 GCA_030674055.1 Rhabdomys pumilio | reverse complement strand
AGAGAGAGAGAGAGAGAGAGAGAGAGAGAGAGAGAGAGAGAGAGAGAGAGAGCTGCATTTCCATGACATTGTATTATCTACTACTCTTCAGGATGTCCCATTGACATTTGTGTTGGAAGGACAATATGTTAGATTTTCAGTCAATCCTTCTCATGCTAGGGTAACCTCTTTTCTACATTTGTGCTTGAAAAATATTTGATGTTGATGAAAGCATAGCACAAATTTTGCCAGCCTTCCATTTTAATGATGGTTTGTTAGTCAAATCCTAAAATCATTGTCCTCCTCTTACCCATGTTGGCAATGTGGAAGAATGACTTGCATACAGCAGGAGGTTTCTCACTGACAAATTACAATCAAACAAATAAACATACTTATGGGGCAATGATGAAGAAATCATTGAGACTGCTTGGTGATTCAAGTTAATTGTATTATTTTGGACAGAATACATAAATAAGATAACGGAATTAATTTTCCAGCAGCACTAAAACCAAACCATATAAATTCCTTCAGTCAATTAAAGTGAAAATACCATAAACTATAAAAAAATTAAAGATACAGATTACAGGTTCTGCCTACTCACTTGTCACCATACCATGTTTCAAAATAGCTGTGCTCAAAGATTATGTGTCTTCTAGCCTCCATTGAATCTAACGCAGGGTATTGACAACTTATTCCATTTCAATTGTTATATTTGGCATCTCTTTCAGATCTAAACTTTCTAATTATATAGCCCATGGCTCTGCATGCTATCTGTGGACTTGTTCATAATTCAGGGTTCTCTGAAGTTATGATTTGATTTTTCATTCCCATTTGACTTTTCCTTCTATTGCAGGTTTGAATAACCCAATATTTCAAATTAAACCATTGACTTCTCCTCTTATATCTCCATAGATGCTAAAATGTAGTCTTTCAGTCCTAAACACTTGATATCCGGGTAACTGAAATGTTGTAGTTGCAGTTTCTGCTGACTGGCTTTTCTAAATTGAATAACTGAATAAGGGATCCCCCCACCTCAATTTACTGTTTTGTGGGCTAAAGAAAGAGGCAGGAAACGGGATAATGAAATTCTGAGAAGAAAGCTATGGTATCTCAAATATAGAACACAGGATAACTGAACACAGGGTAACTCTAATTTTATATATAACAAGTTTGGGTATTTCAAATGTAACACCAGAAAAAAGCTCAAATTCTCTTATTCCTGACTAGACCATGGGAACAAACAAATGCTGGACACTGTAATATGATCAAAGACTTGTTTTCTGTACAAAATGAAGGACTATGGGGGAAAGATGTGATTTTATTCATTCCCATCAATTATCCAGAAGGTTGGAGTGCCAAAGGCCTTACAAAAAAAAAAAAAAAAAAAAAACAAAAAAACAAAACAAAAAAAAAAACAATAAAAAACCAAAAACACTGTTACACTGTTGAACTTTGACCAGGTTAGGAACTATGGGGTAGTATTCCCTCCTATAGATTTTGTCAGATGTAAATCAATACATCTTGTTTTAATAATTACATGAATTGAGAAACCAGCATTCAAAAAAATGAGGTGATTATGTATAACTCAATACTCACGTAACTGGAAAGCTCAAACTATAACCTGTAGGTGAATTGTAGTCAGTTAAAATTTCTAGAAGAGATGAAAAATATGTGGCCCTTATTCTTATTCAATATTGTTTTTGTAAGATTCCAAGGCTATCATCATCAGATCACTGATTTACACAGTTTCATTTATAAACAGTATTGAAATATCCTCTGGGATTCATAGATTTACTAATTGCTTTTTTGCAAACGTTAAAAAAAAATCCAGGCTTTTCTTTATTGCCTGTGAACAAGTTGAGAAATCATAGCATCTTTGTCTAGCTTCTACTATACATACAAGTGGAAACATAATTTCAAATGTGATCCAGCTCACCTTTCATATTGTACAGACATTTAGAGAAAGTCTTCTTTATAATTCTAAAATTCTATCTAAAATCATTTGGTAATGATTCAGTTCTCTTACACTTATGACAGGGGTAAAAATCTGACTGTGACCTCGGGCTTATCTGTGAGTCTCTGTTTCTCTTTAACTATTGGGAAAAAATAGTCTTTTCTCAACACACCTGGCAAGAAGAAAGAAGCATATGCCTCAGTCAATGATACTAAGAGATAACAGACTATTAAATTCTCATTCATGGGAGAAAATTTCAGCACAGAGGCCTGGGAAATTATTCTCTTCCTTGCCACCTGGTGCTGAAAACCTTCATATACTTGCCTACCGTTAAAAAGTCCAAAAAGAAAAATCTCAGTCTTTCAAAATACACCTGGTATATATTTACTCAGCCAGTATGTATTGGGTACCCCCATCTGCTAGAGATTATATTGAGTTCTGAGTATACAAGTGGAAAAGAAAATGGCAGAGCCCTCACCTTCGCGGATTTAACAGAGTTGTGGATGCCAACTGTAGTCTAAATAAGCATGCAAAAAAATCACCTCAAATTGAGTATTGTGGGATGTGTTTTGGGAGTGTCAGAATCAAAGGGAATATGAAGTGTTTTCACAAGGTACTTAGACAAGAAGGGTTTATGTGAGAATTAAGGACTAGCCTGGCTAATGAACACACATGTCATAGCATGGAGCTGCACCATATTAGCTCACACACTTAGAAGGTATCTTTTAAACGCCGTCACCTGCAGGAGGACTTATCTCCTAAACCATACAAAGAAAATATAATAAGCAGAGAGCCCTGAAGAGCTAAGAAGAAATATTTTTAAATATCTGTAAAAGAAAAGAATAAGGGTTGCTTACTTCATTAAGTTAGCTAGGAAATTCTGAAGAATAAAAAATGCCATTTAAACTAACATTTAAAGGACAAGAAAAAGAACGGAATTAGGGCTATAACATGATAGTGTACCTCCAATCAGAAAAATAACTAATTTGAAAGCCAAATAGAAGAGGACTGAGGACTAGCTTAGACTTGGAAAAGGACAATTTAATGTGAAATGAAATGAAGTAGAGAGATAGCTAGTGGAACAGACACATTAGATCACTGAGGTTAATACTTACTTTAGCTATTGATTAATTGGAAAGTCCTCTCTGTTTACTTCCAATGTTGATATTGAAGAGATGAATGGGAAGACAATTCTAGAAACAGGAAAACAAGAAAGTTTTATGCTGGAGGTAGTATTTAAGGTATCAGAAGTTTATGCCTAGTAGTTGACGAATTGAAGCACACAGTGGGTAAGAGGATAAAGGATTTCCAGGTACCGTGCTAAGAAAGGGTTCAAGTAGGAGAGAAGACAGGAGAGCAGAGAGAGAGGGGGGAGGAAAATAGAGAGAGACAGAGACAGAGAGACAGAGAGACAGACAGAGACACAGAGAATCAGAAACAAAGAGACAGAGAGAATGAATGCAGAATGCAGAACCCTACAAAGCATCTCAGGAGAAGGTATGAAATAAGAGGCTCATTCAAAGAAAGATGGGTTGTAAAGGTTACCTAGATGGTGAAAGAGTAGAGACATTTAATGCAATAGATAGATAGATAGATAGATAGATAGATAGATAGATAGATAGATAGATCGACAGGTGTGAATTATATTTGAAAATCATTATAATACAGATGTATTGAAAATGACTGCTAAATGTATTCTCTGTGAGTGACCATTGCGGATGGAGATTAAATTTAATTGAGTATAATGAGCAAAACCAATTTAATGACAAATTGGGACCTTGAGAAAGAGAGATAAAAGTAATTACCAATAGAAGTAATTACTGGTAAGTACCTTAAGAGAACTAATATGTATATATAAAGTTAGAACAGCAATTTGGAAACTTTTATGTTTGTTTGTATGATTATTAGAGATGTTGAATTATGTCTAATTAGTAAATGGCGGTAGGTTTTTGTTTGGGGAGAACAGTGATAATAAATAGTAGAATCTAATTTCTGGTGACATGGGAGGCATGGAGACAGGATGTAGCCCAAACAAAGTATAAGAGAATTAGTTTATCATTGACATGATACTTTCATTTTATTTTCAATTAACAGAAATGTCAAATATTCTATTTACCCATTTTACTAAAATTCAGAATAAGAATACTAGATAAAAAGCTTGAATACCCTATGCACCATGCTGAAGACTGTGGATAATCCATTTGCCATCACACCTTGGCCCTCATCTTGCTTCTTTGATAAGTTGACAGATACATAGATAGAAATGATAGCCCCACCCAGCAAAGGAAAGCAAAATGATGAGAGAAAAGAGGGAAGAGAATTCAGTGTAGCCAGGGAAGATTTCTCTGAGGTTTTGCATGTGCGCAGTGCTCTGAAATAGAGTCATCTCTGATGTAGGAAAAAATAAATAAAAAAGGCGGAGAAACCACAGGGTTCCTCACACCACGCTGTGGGTAGTTCTCTGGGAAAGCCCTGGGTTCCTCCAGGTGGAAGTTAGGCCAGGCTGCTCATTAAAGGCCTCTGCACGGCCCCACACAGTGTGGCCCTTGGGTTTCTAAAACCGGTTTATTGGCATGGCCAATGGTGGATGGATCTGGATGCACACCCCACAAAACCCGGGCCAGACCTGAGTTAAATAGGGAGGGGAAGAGGGGAGAGGGACTGGGGAGGAATGCTCAATTGGCTCAACTCTCTGGCCTTCAGGTACCTCATTAGTATGTAAATCTCTCTAGGGCCTGGGGGCTGTTCCTCACACCCATCACCTGTGTACATGACTGAAGGTGAAGGTGGAATGGAGATTAGACCTTGTGACAGGAGCCTGAGTTCTGGGGGCACGGCTAAACCCACAACCCAAGAACCAGGACACCCTTCCATGGCCGGACACTCTGACAGATATGGCTGGCTAGAGAGGACCAGGGATCCTCCTGTCTGTGTCTACCGAGTGCAGTTATTATAGATATACTGTCATATTAGACTTTTGACACTGGTGCAAGAGATCAGAACTCAAATCATTATGCCTTTCCCAGCAAGCGCTTTTCCAACTGAGACATTTATTTAGCCCCCCCTTTTTTTATGAGCTCGTCTAAGGAAGGAACTACTTGCAGCTTATCCTTGGGCAATTGATAATTATCCCATTTTGATTGTCTTTTAATTTTTGCTACATGACATATTTCTATGCCCAGCATCAATGATGAGAAACGTATTTTATAAAAGTCAGCTGTTTTGTATAACGATGGGTCTCAAATACATTAAAGGTATAATATGCATCTCTAACACTTGGTAAAAAGTCATAGCCTGATGGTTCAGTGACTACACAGTTCCCAGTTGCTTCAAGAATGCTTTCTATTTTATTAATGTAATGATAGAGTTTAGTTATCCATAGCATATAATTACATGCATTAATAGTAGCTCTGTGATGTTATATTAATTATAATGAGAATTAATGGATAGAATATGAGTTTTTGCTGTGAGGAAAAAATACTTGGTACTAATTACTCATGTATAGCTAGAAATGAATTATTTAAGAATTTATAGTCATGTATACCCAAAACTGAATTAAGCAGGATTTTAGTTTGGTGATTCATTTAGGAAATTATAACATTTCAAATTTCCACAAACCCTGAATTATGAAAATTAGGGTAATATATTGAACTTTGGAACTCAAAACCTAACGTTACCATAAGATACAGTAAATTGGCATGAAGCGGAAATGTTGGCAAACCAGTGTTATAGTTTAGCATCTAACGTTACTAACATGAATTCTTCATGATTGGTTCACCCTTCCATCTTGAGTTAGGGCTCAAGACAACTACTTCCTTGATCTGTATTGATATAAAAGTTAAGTTTGTGGATTTTTAGCTTGCTGCTTGGGATGTTGTAAATATGGTATAAATGATAGGTCCTTATATGGGAAATTGAGATGCAATGTGTATGAATAAAGGATTGGCAAACATCTTTCCAATTGAGTATACAAGAGAAAGTAAATTTATGCTTCGAAGCTATATTCTTTGATATCTACAAATGAATCTACAAATGAATATGGACCACAAGTGTACCTGGGGCCAAGAGATGAAGAGGTGGAAACTGTATTTTCTGACCCATAAACCAGAGAGGAATTGTGATTTTGAATGGTAGACCAACCACAGTTAAAACAATAACAGCAACTACAAACAACAACAACAACAAAACGTGCTTTCTCTCCTGGCAAGCATATTACCCTCAATAAGACAAAATTAATTGATAAGTATCTCCTTACAAAATACTAAGCTTACAAAAGATCATGCAAAAGACTGAAATTCTTCTAGATGTCTATGTCTACTTAAGGGAAATTAATGTAAAATGAAAATTATCACTAATTTACAAATATAAAATACCTTCTAGGCAGTCTTGCTGCATTAAAATCTCCCATTCCTAATTATCTACCTATCTCTTTACTCCTTTTCCCTATCCCTTCCCCTCTTTGTTTGGTACATAATCTGAGAAATACACAGGCATAACGGTTTCAAAGTGGCCTTTCTTTTCTCAAAGTTTTGCAAGTTACTTTTAATCATGGTGCACAGAGACAGAAGGAGATATCTATATCTGTATCTATCAGCAACTATTTCTGCATCTGTATGTATATGACCATATGACTTCCACTTATTAAATTATCTAGTCATTATGCCTTTATGGAAGTCATTGTGATATTGAAATTAAGAGCAATTATTAGCATTTGAACTTGATAAATACACACCTTAAACACTATTAAGCCACATTCTTTCTCCTTTATAATTAATAGAACATGTGTCTATTCTCTCAGACCCCAAAGAGAAGTCAAAACACTTGAACTCTGTAGTTCTGTTTAAAGGTCTCATTTTCTTCTCCATAACCTCAAGTTAAGAGAACATCTGCATTGTGAAAAAGAGAAACTACATTGACATTTTCCAAATCTTGAGAAGCCACGGAAGCATTCTGTAATGAGATTTTCATTCCCCTCTTGTAATTTGAACTGCAGGGTCCTTTAGGGTTCCATGCAGATGGCTGTCAAGCAGACCCAGGAACAGCAGTACAAGCAAAAGTTTCCTGGTAGAGACAGAATAGGAGCCCCCTGTCTGCCTGCAGTTTTGAAATGACCTCTGCTTGAAGCCGTTGCCTTCATTAGCAGAAAAATCTTTGCTTCACATTTGGAGACATGGGCTCAAGGGAAGCCCGTTAATGTTCTCTAAATTGGGTTTAAGATTAGACCTCCATCTTAATATTCCCCATACACTTAGAGTCTTAAAGAAGCCTAATGTCTTCTGAAGGGAGCCTAATTTAGGCTGCTTTCCAGGTGGGGTCTTGGCAGTGTTAGTATGAATTCCCTACGCCTCTTCTAAACCTTCTCTTAGCGCATTTCAAATCTAAATTCTTCTCATGAATTGGTGAGGGGTGATCTGTGAGATCTCACTTAGGCCTTATCTGGCAACACATCCATTAGATATATGACCCAATTAGAACGCTTAGACCCATTGCAAGGAGAACTATTCTGAACTCATTAGAAAAGCCCTAGTCACCGATCTGCTTCCCAACATCAAACAATCAATAAGCTCTGTCAGAAAAGAGATGGTGGGACTATCTGGTCCTTAGAGGTAAAATGACAAAAAGAGCTTAAAGCACAGTTCAAAAGTCAAGATCCAAGGGTCAGATAAAGAGCTCAGTAGGTAAAGGAGCTTGTGACAGAACCATGAGGACCCAAGGTCAATTCCTGAAACCCAAGGTAGAAGGAAAGAACCTACTTCCCAAAGTTGTCCTTTAATCTCCACATGTGCTATGGCATGTACACACACACACACACACACACACACACACACACACACACACACACGTAAGCAGCCATGTAGGTGCTGAGAATTGAACCCAGGCCCTTTTGGGAAAGCATTAAGTTTCATTAATCTCTAAGTCATCTTTCCAATCCTTAAATAATCTAAAATAATCAAGATTCAAGTTAAATTTTAATTAAAACCACACACACACACACACACACACACACACACACACACACTCCATTTACCTGTAAATTTTATTCCTTGAGATTTTTCTGCATGAATATAATGTTTTGATCAAAGCCACCCTTTACTCTTCCCTCCATCTCTTTCCATACACTCTTGCCCCCCTCTTTTCCTCTCAACTTCACCTATTCAGTTTAATAAACCACAGAATCCATACTGCATTCTGTAGGTATGTACCTGGATGTAGGGTATCCCCAGGATCAAGGGTCACATCATTAAAGAAAATTGGCTTTTCTTCTGCCATCACTTGTCTTCTTACAACAGCTCCTCAGATAAGTGTGTGATTCACACTGCCTTGGTTTTATGCGAGTCCTAGCAACCTCGAGTCCACATGTGCCCTGGCTCTTTAATACCCACAAAGCAATGCTTCATAGCAATCCTCTGTTCCTTCTGTCTCCTACAACCTTTCTCTCCCTTTTCCTTTGTGCTTCCTGTGAATTCAAAGAGGGGAAATTGTGCTATAATTATCACATTTAAGGCTGCGCACACCAAAGTTTCTCTTTATCTTCACTTGGCCCAGTCTTCCCTAGTTAAACTTTTAAGGTGTGCTAGAAAACATTTCATTTACCTGTGCTTTCTTTCCTTCTTCTAATCAATCGTAAATTGGAGATTTTCTGATCATTACAACTGGAATCACTGAAAAGATCCTTTTTGATAGCATACAATTTTCAGTGTAGAGTCTGAAGATAGTACCTGAGCAAAATGACAATGACTTTTCATGCAGTTTTTTATCTAGAACTGTTCATCTATCCATTTATTGACTCAATTGACTGGCACTATGGCCAGCATTATTTACAACAAATGTCATTCCAGACAAATGAATGAGAGTGATCATCATATACAAAAGAAATAATGCCCACCACAAACACACTTGAAGCATCACAAAAGGGCTAATAAAGAAGGCTAATGTCCACAATATTTTGTGAATACATGTTGTTGATAATGTCAATCTCATTAGCTGTGTTTTCCAATCTTTAAAATCTCTCAAAATGCATTCACTAGAAACTTGTTTTAATAAGGTTAAAATTCAACATGGGGGTCAAAGGTATAGCAATTGTAAATAAAAACTTAAAGACTTGGAGATTTTACAATTACTGGCATGCTAAAGATTCTCCTAAAAAAATGCATTACCAATAGCAGGACTCTAAATTTCTTTAATTCACTCAGACTTCTGTGGGTTCTCTAGGTTCTGGCAGAACTTATTGGCCCTCTGTTCCTGACTCTGACTTCCGGTGTCTTTCCTCCATCTTTCTTATTCACTTTCCTCCTCTTTTCCAAGCCTCCTACCCCTTCATTCTTCTTTCCTGGTAGTGTAATTTTTATTAAGCATGGAAAGATTGCTTCATAGAAAGAATCAGATGAAGAATATAGTTGCAGGCTAATATTTTAGAAAATAACTGTTCATCACCAAGTTCAGACATGAATGTAATGCATTCTAATTACTTCTCCCTGAACTTTCTTATGTCTCCTATCTCGGTCAGTTCTTTAGTGTCCCAATTTATCTTTTATACCCAGATTTATGATTTGGGTTTGGGTTTGTTACTTGCTTTTATTTTCTCAAATAGAATAAGAAGCTTAAAACTTTTAATTTTGTTTGTGCTTTATTTTCTTTCACCTCTTGTAATTATCTTTTAGCTGATATTAATTACAAGAAACAGAAGAGATGGTTCAGCAGTAAAAACTGAGGGATAGTCTTGCAAAGGAACTGAATTCAAATCTCAGTACTTGTGTGGCAGCTCTCAACCATCTTTAAGTGCTGTTCTCAAGTAGCTGAAGCTGTCTCCCAGCCTTCCCCAGTACTAAGCATGCATGTGGTTCAAGCACAATACCCATGCATATAAAATTTTTAAAAATTAAAATTAAAACAATATTAGCAACTATTTTTACTTTCAGAATAAAGTGTTTGCTGAACTTCATGGTTTAGGATATTAGAAGAATAGCATTATGACCTGCAATCATTTTCCCATTAAAATAATCATTTTCATAGCAATGGATTTCCAGATTCATTAGTCTTAAAGATATCCTAACACAGTGTGAAAGTTCATCTATCATTTATGTTTTGTGAAATGATAACTTTTCATTCTCATCTTATCTCTAACCCATATTCAAGAGTCTTTATCTTATGTTCTCAGTCTGATTTAAGACCCCTCCACAGTCTTTCAAGATCTTTTAATCTTTTTAAACTGTTTATTTAAGTTTAGATTATGAAACAATATAAATTTCAATTCTTACTAGACAAGGAATAGCAGCAATATCTGTATGGAAGAAAATGTACTCCTGAGTTCACATTCACCACCCTCCTAACACAAACAAACACACACACACACACACACACACACACACACACACACACACACAACATAGATACTCAATATCCAATCACTCCTTCAAATCTGAAATTATGTTTTTGTGGGGCTGTTCGTGTGTGTGTGTGTGTGTGTGTGTGTGTGTGTGTGTGTGTATGTGTGTGTGTGTGTGTGTATGTGTGTGTGTAAAATGTATGTGTGTGTATATGTATGTGTGTGTGTCCAAAGGAACCCATATACTTAACTAAGAATTATATCAATAGAAATAATCCCATCAATAAAATTAAATTAAATTAAGCCAATTACAAATAAAATGATTTTTCCAATGCCATACACAAACTTTCCACATTTTTATGTGCTAGTAGTTACTTCAGCTATATACTTACCAACTCTCTATGTATGGGAAGTCGTAATGTAAAGGCCAGTAACTCCCACTCTGTTCTTTAAATGTCATTATTATATCATCTCAGTGGCAGTGCTATACCCTGAACACGTGAGTTTCCTTTCCCTCTGCCTCTTCCCTCCTTGCTTAGCCAAGATGTTCTCAGCTGCCTTGCCACTCTGCCACATTTCTCACATACCATCTGTAAACAGTGAAAACCTACAGAAGGTCAAGCAAGCTGCCATATTTTCAAGTTTATACAGAAATGTTGTATTAATAATATCCTATAGTTTCTTCAATAAAACTGAAGTTCAAAAATCTATCTGTACAACAAGTAATTGCTTTAATTTACTGTAGCATCCTTCTTGAGCTGCATCAAGCCAACTGTCTAAGCTGCCTTTCCTACTCCTCAGCATTCAGCACCTTCCACAAGACTCGGTCATTGTTCCTTTGTGTATCTATATGTGCCCTTCACTTCCACTATCATCTTCTTACACTTGGGTTAAATTCAAGTTCTCCTTGGAGCAGAACTGTTGTGTTCTTTTCTTCTATGACAGGCCATATATAGAGATTATTGGGTCAGAAATAACATCATAGTGTGTAAAACCAAGACACATAAGACATCATAAATATTTTGGATTTCATCCAGTACAACAAATTTTATGATATTTCAAGCCTCAAGAATGTTAAGAGATAACCAAAAGAGATGTTATCAAAACACATCATTGAGGGGAAAAACGTCAGATTAAAAATATCTATATATCATATAATTTGATTCATTAGAAATGCCAAGAAAAAAAATTAATGACTCTGAAAGAAAATTATGTTTGCCCAGAGTCTGGGAGAAAGGAGAATGAGTAATGCCTGTTAATGCGTCATTTTTATGGTTTTTAAAAATGCAATTAAAAAAAATCAAAGATGAGGCTTTCTCTTCTTTTTTCTCTCTCTCTTTTTCTCTCTCGTTCTGTGTCTGTGTGTGTGGTGAGTGTGTGTGTAAACTTGTGAAATATATTACACTTGCACTATACTTGAAGAATATGAAATTTTCTCATATTAATTGTATTCATCTAAACATGACATTAAAACATTTGTTTATACATTTATTTGTATAATTATTTGATTGATATTTGTCTTCTCTATCTCTCTAGATATCACAAGGATAGAATCTCCAGTCCTCAATGCCAAATAGTATCACTAAATAGATGGTTTTTCAACTAATACCTTGCACTTGATAGGCATTCTACAAATATTAAATTAGCAAAACAGTTAAAATATATGTTGATCAGATGTGATCTAAAGCAACATTAGTATGTGTTACTCGCAATATCTCCTGACTAAAGATGGATATCTTGGCTGACTTTGCAAGCAGAAATTACATCCTCACTCTACATTTTTTTGTAATTATATATAATCTCATTTTCTGAATTTTAGAATAGGAAGAATCTGCAAAATTACATTTGTGATGAGGTGGTTTGAATATGTTTGGCCAGGGAGTGACACTATTAGGAGTTGTGGCCTCATTGGAGTAAGTGTGGCCTTTTCCGAGGAAGTGTGCTACTGTGTGGAAAATGGGGTCTTTGAGTCCCTCCTCCTAGCTTGGACTAGGGAACGTTTCCAAATACAATTCAGGACTCAAATATCAGTGGAGCATTACTTTATAACTAAAAATTTGAAATATAACAATGGACGTTTTATGCTATGACATTTATTGTTATTTTATTTATTTACATTTCAAATGTTATCCCCCTTCCTGGTCTCCCCCGCCCCCAGCTTCTATGAGGAAGCTCCCTGACCCACCCATCCACTCTCCTCTATGTTGGGGCAAGTAGTCTCCACAGAACCAAGGGTCTCACCTCCCATTGATGGCAAATAAGGCAATCTTCTACTACATAAGCTGCTGGAGCCATGGTTCCCTCCATGTGTTCTCTTTGGTTCCTGATTTAGTCTCTGGAAGCTATGGGGGTTCCAGTTGGTTGATATTGTTGTTCTTCCTATGGAGATTCAAACCCCTTCAGCTCCTTCAGCTCCCTCAGTTCTTCCTATAACTCCTCCACTGTGGTCCCCGTGCTCAGTCTAATGGTTGGCTTCATTCAGTTTCCTAATCCTCTGTGCCTGGTCTCCTCCCACACCTGATCCCTGATCATGTAAACTAAAATTAAAACTTGTAAAGCTGTTAAAGTTATCCAAAATATGTGAGCTATGTATTTTGTTCTAAATAATTCAATATACTTTAAATAAGTGGGAAAATTCTATGAACTGTATAGACAAAAATTTAGTTTTTAGATAATTAAATCAGTAATGGAATTTGAAGAGTATAAATGGAGGTTCGTTATATTCTCTTTCTCTCTTCTCATTGCACATAGATCGTTATTTTTTATACAATACATCCCTACCACTGTTTCCCTTCTCTCCAACCCTCTCAGTTCCTCATCATCTCGCTTTTCCCCTGAATCCACTCGCCTTCTCCTTTGAGAAAAAAGTGGGACTCCGAGAGACAACAATCAAGAGAAAACAAACACAATAAGAAAAGACAAAAGTGCTCACATTTAGTCTGGACAAGACAACCCAGCAGAAGGAGAGGAGTCACAGAAGCAAGCAAAAGAATAGGTCACTTTTTAATAGAATTTTAAAAAATCATTGATACATCTCCATTTTTCATAATCTACAGATGTGAACAGGGCATTCATCGTCTATGTCTTGGTTGGGCTTTATGGTTGAGATAGAAAGAATAATAGCCCACATATCTGGTGACTGTAAAAATTTTCATTCAGGCAACATACTAGCTCAGCCAAAACAAAAAACAAAAGTCACTCTAGATATCCATATTCCAAAATTTTAAAAGGTAGGCTTCATCTCTGAAGGGATCAAGAATAAACATTCAGATAAAAGCTTGAGTACAAATATGAACCACAAGTTGTGCCCTTGCATGGTCATGGAAGACATTAAGGAGTTCTGTAACCACCCAGCAGATCATGCATAAGTCATTCTCTGAACACCTTCTCCACATTACCTCCTGCTGTTCTTCCCTGAGGCTTTCCAAAACCACAAACTTTCTCTTTGTTCCTGAAATAGGCAGAGCTTGTTCATGCCTCCAGGCTAATGTCTGGATGTACAACCTTCCAAGGTTGGTTTCCACTTGTCATTTACATTTCAGCTTATCTACCGTTTCACCCAAGCCTGCTGTATTATTATTCTCCTCTATCATTGTTCCATTGATCTTGTCTGGATTTTACCTGAAGTCATTTGTTGTTTTAGATCACTTAGTCATTTCTGTCTCTGCAACTGGATGGAATTAAGTATAAGGAGGTTTATTTTTAAAAAAATTTCTGTTACTGGTATTTTTATTTCAAAAATAGAACTTGGCCCAAGGCACCTTCTCTACAAGTATTTTTTAAACATAGGATTATTCCACAAAGAAGATAAGTCAGACTGATCAATAATGCAAGACCTGGAGACCAAGATGACTCAGTGGGTAAAGTCAACTACTCCTGAGCCTGCTGACTTGAATGCATTTCATGGAACTCCCATGGCAGAAGGGGGGAACAGACTCTTGGAAGTGAGCCTCTGACCTCCAAATGCACACCATGTTATGAATGCACCTACGCATGTGCACACATAACAAACAATTAAATACATAAGTAAACTGGTTGGGGGAGAAGGAAGATAAGTTCTGAATACAAATTCTACAAATATCACATCTACTTTTATTATTTTTTTAACAACATAGTCATAGGCTTGTCCAATTCCTCAAACTCTCAAATGATAGCCAAAAGTTTTCTTATAGCTTCTGTGAGAATTTCACATAGTCATATGTATAAAGTGTTTAAAATCACACTAAAAATATGTTATAAAATATATATCCAAAGCATATATGAAACAACATAAACTCCAGGCACATGATAACTAGGGCTTTTTTATGTTGGTGTATATACCTGTATTGGTATGTGTGCAGGTCCCCTACATTAATTGTGGATATTCATAATATTTTCTTCAAAATGGTTGTGAGGGATGCTTCAACAATAATTCTCTTTCACCTCATGGAATCAAGTGTCTTATCATCCCTGTGTGAAATCTGATTGCTTGTACTTCTGAGCACGTGTACCTATTTTATTTGGTTTATAAATGAACACTTACAATTACAATGAACATGGGCATTTCAGATAATACATGAACCTTATACCATAAGTGAGAAATCTGATAGCTTTAAAGTTTCAGGGAGAGACGTTTTAGTTTATAAATTATTTCTCAGTCTCCCAAGCCCTAAGAATAAACACACCCTCTGGATGCAGGACCAACACTGGTGATTCCCAAGTCCACAGTCAGCCCCATTCTTGTTTCTGATGTTGGCTTGTTTCAGAGTCAGCTCCTTTCCTCTGACTTCACTTGCACAAATTCCCATCTAAGGGGTTTAGATAAGCAGAAAATACAAAGGAACAATTTGTAAACACATGTTTCTCTAGCTCTGAACACAATGTGGGAGGAACAAAAGGGAGTCACAACTCCCTGATCTAATCTTTCCAATTGGAAAGCAGTCATGACGATTTTGAATGATTTTATTTTGTGAAGTGACAAGAAGAGGAGAAACTTACTAAGGTTTAGGGTACTGTGAACTAACTGTGTTATCACTCTCCTTATAGAGTAATGTCTAAAGGGATATAAATGTATAAATAAGGTCACATTTTAAGACATTTCCTCTAAGCACATGACTCCTTTAAAGACCGAGAAGAGTGCAGCACGTATAGGGAAAATGATCTGAACAAAAAACTGACATCTAGAGTGGTAGTGGTAGGTGGTGCTGCTGGGGCGTGTGTGTGTGTGTGTGTGTGTGTGTGTGTGTGTGTGTGTGTGTGCACCAGCATGTACATTTGCTCTTGTATGTTATTATTTTGCCTCAGTGTCTTGTATTCTTTGACATTCTTAGCAGTACATTCCTTCCCTGTTGCAAAGATTAATAACTGGCATAGAATTATTCCTGAGAGGAAATGTGATTTAGAAAGAGATGTTTACAAAATATTAAGGGCAACGGTCTGTCTTCACCTCTCCACATTATAAGAAGGTAACCTGTTGGCAAATGAAGCTCCTCCCAGGACCTCAATTATCAGTTAGAGCTCTGAAAGGTGGATCTGGAAGTGGAGCCTTAATAGAATGTGTTGACTGTGAAATCCTGCCAGAGTAACCTGTTCGAGGAAGAAAGCATTTTCTATACAAAATTTAGTGTTATCATCAGGCAATTTAATTCTTTTGGGAGCTCAGAGACCTCATTTCCAAACCCCGGTTTTAGACAAGAAATTTCTAAGTCTTTCGGGTCCAGCAGTCTATGACCACTAAAGCCTGCTTCGCAACCTGTTCTATTTACTCAACATAGTTTTCTCAATCTTGTTAATTCTCTGCAATTCTAATGCATAAAAATGCATTAGCAATTTTAAATGCTTGAAAACATATATATTCAGATGGACAAGATGAGATTACAGAAAAGAGAATAAAATATATCAAAAGAAATCGCAGAGGACTGCTTAATTCTCAGAGTTTTACATGAGTTGTTTTCTTCTAGGACAGCATTATAAATCTACTGCATGGTAAGAGTATATAATTTACTTTCGCAGCTATTTTCTGAGTGCCGAGAAATAAATTAGCATAGAGTCGTAGAGGAGGAATGAGAGAAGTGATGAACAACAGAAGACATAGTGTTGTCTTGAGAACTAATTAAGTTAACTTTCTTCCTGAAGTATGCGGAGCGGAGGTCCGGACAGCAGTGCTTCGTCTAAGTAACAGTTCTAATGCATTATGAGCTAAAAGTCACCAGAACAAAAACTATCAGATCTTTCTTGTGGTAACTTCAGAAACTAAAACATAGGCAAAATGTCATTTTTTTTTAAACCAGGCACATCACCTCTCAAATCCTCATTATCCCTCTGATAATAACATCAGACCAACCCAGACCACCACCACCTCCCCCCCCAAAAAAAAACCAGTGGAGAAAGTAGGAACATGTAGAAAACCTGTCAATTTATCACCAGAAAATAAGAGATAGGTAGATGATGAATAGATAGACAGATGATAGGAAGATAGATAGATAGATAGATAGATAGATAGATAGATAGATAGTAGATAAACAGATGATAGGTAGATAGGTAGATAGAAAGATGATAGGTAGTTAGATAGATAGATAGATAGATAGATAGATAGATAGATAGATAGATAGATAGATGATAGGTTGGTATATAGATAGGTAGATAGATAGGTAGATAGATAGATACATAGATAGATAGATAGATAGATACATAGATAGATAGATAGATAGATAGATAGATAGATAGATAGACAGATAGATAGATTTTTCCAGGCATTGTTAGATTCTGTTATACATTCTACCCCTGTAAACAGGGAAATAGGAAATACATTTTGCTGAGATGAACACTAGGTGTTTCATTATCCATTTTTGTGTTTCTTAGATCCACTCATGCTTTTGTGGTTATTCCTTCACTGAATTTTTATTCACTGAATTACTTCTTTAGTGTTTTTTTTGTTTCTTGTCAGAAGCAATCCTCCTTACTGATATGTTTAGGAAAACTAAAATCATGGTCAAGCTAGAGATCAAAATAAAGATTCAAGAGGTTAGAGAGATGGTTCCAGAGCTAAGAGCACTAGCTGCTCTGTAGAGGACCTGGGTTCAAATCCCACAGTCCACATAGTAGATCTTTACTGTTTCCAACACCAGTCCCAGGAGTTCCTTTGCCCTTTCCTGGTCTCAAAGTGGTATTTAGTCATGGATGGAAACACTCATTCACTTTAAGGAAAAATGGATAATAATAATAATATTAAAAGAAAAATACGACTATTCAATGTATTATGGCAATGTTGAAGTTAAATATACCAATATGCACTCATATGTCTTCTAGTACAAAGACAATATATTATCTCTGTGTTTGTGCCTGTTCTTGAATTGTCTTTATTACCTGTGATTTATTTCCTGATTTAACTTTCAAAGGTGGATGAGACCTTACATGAAATCCTCTACAAAATCCTCCTACATCTTTAAATAACTTCATATTCCCCTACAGTAAGGAGGAAGATGATTTCTATTTTCTATATTGTATTCTATGTTGTATTTTGTTTTCATAAATAGAGCATTTAATTCTGTGCTTTCATTAAATATCATCTAAACGGTAAGATAATAGGATAATAGATAATTGCCATGAAATGTACAAGTGGAAGAGTAGTAGTAAAAACAAACACAGCATTTTTGTTTGTTTGTTTTTAAGAAATACTCGATGTAACCTCAGCAATGTAGTCTCAGGCCACCAGAAAATTTTCGTTTGCTGTCTGTTTATGTCTGTACCAAATTTACAGCATTGATTAAGCCAATATTTAGGATAAGTGGAACAGAATTAGAGGAATCTATTTTAAACTTGAATATTTAAATTAAAATTATTAAAACTATGAAGGGTGTATTTAAGAAACTCAGAAAGGAAAGGCTATATGGTATTCATAAATAAACACTTCCTTATAAAAACTATAGCCAGTACATAAGTAAAATAATAGGAGAAGACAAAGAAAAGATAATCTAATGTGAAGATACAGCATGGAGAAGATATTGGCACATAGGTGGGTATTGTACTTGGTTTAAAAGTGTCAGTTCACATCAAAGGTAAAACAGTCTCAAATGTGGTACTTTATAATTCAGCCAGTCTGTTACCTGAGAGCTGTAAACCAGAAGCCTCTCCCAGGAATGACTAAATAAGGTAACTCATAACAAAAGAGTGTGATACAATATTTTTTAACTTAGAGAAGATAATCCATTCTTGTTGGTGTCAAGGAGAAAGGGCTTCTCTCATTAGTACTTCAGCTGCTCAAGGATACAATGCACATATTGCCAAAGTAGGAGGCTCTGCTTAAAATGCTGAAAACTTTGCAATAAATCAACAGCTATTCCCTTGCTCATTATTAAATTTGTCGTGATGATTTATTTCAAGACAGTAAAAACACTATAATATACCACAAATATTTCAAGTTTTAACACTGCCTCTGTAGGAATGATCATAATTGCCAATATAATGCCTACTGTTGGAAGAACTCTATCAATTGCTTATAAAATAGACCATTTTTAGGTAGAGAGATGAACTGCACTGGCTACTCTGATTTGGGTTTGCTCTTTATGTTCTGCCTAAAACTTTTCCATGCTCATTCAAACAGGAACTGAAACTCAATATGCCACCTATTTGGATCTCAACTCTTCACTGCCAGGGCTTCCTGGAAGCCCCTCCTCCTTGCTCACTTTAATTTCATAGCTATGAGAAAGGCAATAATATGCTGCTTGTTGTAGTTGGCCGCAGAACTTTGCAGGGTTTCAAACTTGTGCTGTGTTCTGAATGTTGAGCCAATATGATTTGGTTAATTCTTCACTTCTGAAAAATTATTGTTGGGTAAATACTTACGAGTTATTCTAAATTCAATTGCCAGATAAATCCTTGTGTTGCTTTTCTTTGCAGCATTACAGTGTGTAATGCTATAAGACTTGGATGTAAGTTTGACATTGTCAAATGTGAAAATGAAGGCACAAATACCAAGGGGGGAAAATGTATGCCTTCACTCACTGTTGACAATGGGAAGCTCAAGCTAATATGATAGGATCAGTATATCAAAGCAGTTAACTCTTAAAGAAGGTGTTTATTAGATAAAATTAGGGACTACAACATTGCACACTATTGTTCTTATCTTGCTGAATCTAGGTTACCTTTCCACTATGTGTTTTATTGTGCTATCTACTTATTTATTTTATTGTTTTCTAAGTTCACTGAAGTGTGGCCAAGCTAATGGCTCTCTTCCATTCAATACTGTCTCAAATTTACTCTAGATGTTTGGTTTGCACTTTCTTCTTCTCATGCTCTGGCTTCTGTACTAACTGTGTCATACATTCTCTAGATACTTGTGCTTAGATTTAGCTTTAAATTTAGGAAAATATTTGCTACAGATATTCATGTGTTCTCAAAGTCTACTGTGTACACTTTAATCCCAAGGGTGAGGATATTTGGAGACAGGAGCTCTGGAGAAGCTGAGCCCTCATGACAGTGCAATTTGTGTTCTTGTAAGGAAAGACATGAACAAAAAAAATAGAAAGAAAGAAAAGACCTCATTTTGTTTTCTTATCTTCACAGTAAATGTTACAGGGAAAACACAAAACAAACAAACAAAAACTCCAGCCTTATTTGAGCCCTCCACAAGAACCATTTATTCTGGCAACTACCTCTGCGACTTACATCTCTAGACTTGGTTAGAATCAATGAATGTTAGGGACTGTTTTGTGTAGATGCTGCCATTTCTGTCCAAACATAGATAATAATCTATCCTCTGTCTCTTACCTAGTCTTCTCATTTTTCAGCTTTGACAATGAATGTTCTTGGATGGTAATAACAAAAAAGATGCATAAGGTTTTCTATTGAGCAAGAACCTTTTAATACCTTTCATTGAAGATCTCAGAGAGATATGCACATGTACATATATGTATGAAGCAACAATTAATGAAAAAGGAGTCCATGAATGTGAAAGAGAACAAAGAGTATTATATAAAAGGGGTAGAAAAGGAAGGGAGAAATCGTGTAATTATAATCTCAAAAATAAAAAAAGTGAGGCATGATCTATACTCTTGGTCTTCAGGATAGCACCAAACTTCAGTTTGAATGCAGATATATCCCAGAATTTAGCCAGAATTAAATAAAATTAAAGTAAATAAAACACTGAGTTTTCATCCTGTGTTTTAAAAGTCTTTGGAAAGACTGTTAAGGAGGAATAGGAGGAAGGATTGTCAACCCCGAAGGGGATAGGAACTCCACAGAAAGACTAACAGCGTCAACTAACCTGGACCCTTGGGGCTTTTAGAATCTTAACCATCAACCAAAGAACATACAAATGTTGGACTTCGGCCTCTCCTCACATATGTAGCAGATGTTCAGCTTGGCCTTCATGAGTGTCCTGAAGGACTGGAATGGCAGCTATCTCAAAAGCTGTTGCCTGTATGCAGGCTATGTTTTTTTTTTCTTATCATTTCATTTATTTACATCTCAGATGTTATCCTCTTTCCCCATTCTCCCCCTAGAACCCCCCTATCCCATCCCCCTCCTCCTGCTTCTATGATGGTGTGCTCCTACCTATCCACCCATCCCCTCCTCCCCACCCTTGAATTCCTCTACACTGGGACATCCAGCCTTCATGGGACCAAGGACTTCCTCTGGGTTGTCCTGTCTGTCCTCAGTGAAAGAGAAAGCACTTAGCTTTGCAGAGACTTGAAGTTCCAGGGTCAGGGAGAATACCCAGGGGTCCCCCACCAGCTCAGAGGAGAAGGAGGTGGGGATGGGTGAAGGATTATGAGTGGTGGTGACCAGGAGGCAGGCAGTGAGCAGGATGGAAAGTGAATATGAGTAAGACAATAAAATAACATACTATAAAAAAGAACTCAGAGTAGCCATTTCAAAACTAAAATTACTTTTTCCATCATATTTTCTTTAGTTATTTGCATTCAACTTCTTTTCATAATTTGCTGCTTTTTCATCAGTCTTGTGTGAGATTTCTTTTCTCCTTCATGTAATTCTTTTGAATCAGAAAAGATTGTCTTTCTTTTTGATTATGTTTAGAGCACATGAAAAACACTGCTTTGAGCTATTAACCAGGACACACATTCTCAAGTCAGACACAGTTGCCATTCATAGGTGCACTTCGATGCTGAAGGACTTCATTGTGGTATTCTTTAAACCTCCTCAGCTTTCCACTTCCTCACCTACCCGCCTCACCTTTCTTTACTTACCAGTTAACATTCATGTGTCATTTTTTACTTGCCTCATTATTCACTATTTAAATCCTCCCCAATATCTATGCTAGTGTGGTTTTATTTCAGAAAGTGATGGATGCCATTCTCTCCCACACTTACTGCATAGTAGTTAAGGTTTTGGGTGTCTGTTTAGATAAATAAGGAGTATGAATGCAGTGCAGTAACTAACTTGTTCACATTATTAATTTTCATACTAATAAATAATATAATAAAATAAAAAGCATATAATAGTTTAAGGTAAAAATAAAATACATTAAGAAAGCATATAATAAATTTAAAAAATATATAATAAATATGTATTTGGAAGATTTTCTCAAAATTATATTATATATGTATATATGTATTATATATGTATATATATGTGTGTATATATATATATATATATATATATATATACATAATACTTATATATATACACACACAGTTCATATGTATGAAGAGAGAAAGTGAAAAAGAAGAGAGAATATTTCTTTAAAAATAAAGGTTATCTGAAGCCATATTTATGTCAAGCTACTATATTTGTTATCAGGTAGGAAATATTCTGTATACATAATAGACATGGCAAGACTCTTGTTTTGTATCTCACAGATAGCATTCCCTAATATATACAATATTCTCATCATTGAATGCTATCCTTATTTCTACCCGGCCTTAGTCTTCGCCAGAAATAAAAATCTCTATTAAGAAAACTGTTCAGAAAAGTATTTGACTTCTTTATTATTATTAACATTATTATTATTACTATTATTTGTTAATCTTCCTTAATAGTCCCCCTCCTGGTCAGCCTTGTGACTGCTCGCCATCCCGTACCTCCTCCCTTCTTTGTCTCCAAGAGGATGTCCCCACCTCCCTCACTCCTACCCCACCAGACTTCCCCACTCCCTTGGACTTTAAGTTTCTGTAGGGTTGGGTGAATCTTCTCTCACTGAAGCCAGACCAGGCAGTCCTCTGCTGTATATGTCGGTGCCTCAGATAAGCTGATGAACGCTGCCTGGTTGGTGGATTAGTGTTCGAGAGATCTCAGGCGTCTGGGCTAGAAAGACTGTTGATTTTCTTATGGAATCACCCTCCACCTCAGCTTCTTCCAGTTTTTCCCCAACTCAACCACAAAGGTCCCTTGCTTCTGTTCGTTGGTTGAGTGTAAGTTTTTGCACCTGACTCTTTCAGCTGATTGTTGGGCCTCGAAGAGGGCAGGCATGCCAGGCTCCAGTCTGTAAGCACTCCTTAGCATCAGTAACAGTGTCAGGTCCTGGTGCCTCTCTGAACTGGATCCCAATCTGGGCCCGTTACTTCACCTCCTCTCCTTCAGGCTCGTCTCCATTTTTGTCCCTGCAGTTCTCCTAGAGAGGAACAACTCTAGATCAGAGTTCCTAACTGGGAATAGATGGAACTAAAAAATATCATCCTGAATGAGGTAACTCAGACCCAAAAGGACATGCATGGTATGTGCTCACTAGTAAGTGGATATTACCCAAACAAGTACAGAATCCTTAGGATACAATACACAGAACTCAAGAATGCTGACAAGCTGAAGGACCCAAGCGAGGATGCCTCAATCCCACATGAGAGGAAGAAGAAAGCAATCAGGGTGTCGAGGGTGGGGTGGAGAGGGAACAGGAACAGGAAAAGAGGAACATGATCAAGTATAGGGGCGGGGGGGGGCAGGACTGAAGCCCTGAGAGCCAACAGAAAGAATGGAAACAGGCAACCCCGGAAGTAGGAGGTGGGAGAACCCTCTGGAATGTATCAGAGACTTGGGAGGTGAGAGACATCGAGGACTGAAAGGGAGGGACCTTAGATGAAATGCCTTACAGTGGAGAGAGGGAGCTTGTAAAGTCTGCCTCTATCAGAAAGACAAGAAATTAAATATTTGACTTATATGTAACACCTGTAGGAAAGGGTAATGACATCTTAATGAAACAATGGTGAAATCATGAGAAATGCCAAGGTCTAAATAAGTTCCTTTATTAGAATCTTAGCCCACATTTTGGCTATAATGAGACTTAATGGAACCTATAATTAAACTGTACCTTTTCATGGAATTCATCTAACTATCATGGAAACCCAGTTAGTTCCCATCAGAGTAGATGGCTGTAAGAGAGCAAAGCTGCCAATTATTACCCACTCCCTTTTTTTGTAGGTTTTTTTCTCCCAGTAGATGTTCACATAATCCTGTTAAAATGTCACCTAATGAGACATGATGGAGCCAGGAGGACCTCTGTTGGAGCTGAACAAAAGATGATGCCATGCTTTTGTAGCTCCAGAACTATGAACTATAAAAATCTCTTTTACCAGGTTCTCAGCTTCTAGGTGTTTGTCATAGGAACAGAAAAATGAATTGGTGATAACCATCACTTGAAGTGAATTACTGTTTTGTGAATGTATAAAGATAAATACAAGATAGACAATAGAAATAGATTATGGCAAAAATGTAAATAATAGGTGAGTACTAATATTATTCATCTTCTACTACAGACCCAGTCTACTGGTGACTTTGACACCAACTTGTGGCTGAGTTCTGCTTCTGCTTTTAGGGTATTCAGGCACCAAGCCTGAGTGAAGCTTGTCCAGGTCTTGGTTTTGCAGGAACCTGCTTGCCTCAAGTACAGGTGTTTGGACACATCTCCACCTCATTTTGCCTTGAGATCCATTCCAGTGGTATAGCATGGCTCACTTGGGAACAGAGTCAAAGAGAAAACGTTCAAAATAGTTAAAAGGTGCAGCCAAGGTCTTGACATCACAATGTATCCTGATCAGTTCAGTAAAGACTAACAACTGTTCCTGGAGAAGAAATTGTGGGAGGTGGCATAAAGAAAAGAAACTGAGATGAGTTCTGTTGTCTCTACAGGTCCGCAGAGGCTGGCATCAGGGACAAAACAGATTTTCAATAAAAAAGAAAGAAAAATCAAGTATTGTTGTAGGCTCATAATGTCTTGAACTGAGGCTCCCATTTGCTAACATGAAAGGAAATAAGACCGTTTGGTGGCAACTGATAAATACATGACCCATTTCTGCCACTTTACAACTGTGTAACATTGAACAAATCACATTGTCTCTTGAAACGTGAGTGTTTTTTTGGCTGCAAACTATCCAACTAATATCTTGCCTGGAAGATCCTCAGTTAGTATAGTAAAGCCGGAAAAAAAATCAGGACACCACCCAGTGCAATGAAAACCATTTTATGTGTGTTACTGTTACATGAACTAATTTAGGGAATCTGTCCTAAGCACGCAGTGGGCTGGTATTAAATTTTGTAGAAAGTTGGGTGTCTAAGCATATGTATGGTGTTGGTCAGATAGCTTTTCCAATCTGCCTGTATTCCAATGCCAGTATTACTTTTTTCTTCAAAGGTCTGATTATCAGTCGCCTGATAGCAAGATTGTAGGAAATCTGAACTGCTGGAGTTTACCTAGACTTAGGTAGATATAAGGGTTGTATTAAAGGTGTATTCATTGATACTGGACTCAAGAACTCTGCATTTTGATTAGTTGTGGTTCTCTGTAGTGATCTTCATCTGTTGTAGACAAGTTTCTTTGTGGGAGAGAAAAGACTGTAGATATAAGGACAAATATTAGAATGTAACAAGCTATGCTTATTTGCTAAAGTGGTGGTCTTAGGTTCTCCTCCAAGATCCATGACATTACCAGCTCTGGATATTTAGCTAGGTTTCCAGTACCACACATGATATTTATCTTAGTCAGGGTTTCTATCCCTGCACAAAACATCATGACCAAGAAGCAAATTGGGGAGGAAAGGATTTATTCAGCTTACACTTCCACATTGCTTTTCATCACCAAAAGAAGTCAGGACTGGAACTCTAGCAGGTCAAGAAGCAAGAGCTGATGCAGAAGCCATAGAGGGATGCTACTTACTGGTTTTCTGCCCCTGGATTGCTCAGCTTGCTTTCTCATAGGCTCCAAGACTACTACTAGCACAGGGATATCACAACTCATAATGGTCCCTCCCACACTTGATCACTAATTTAGAAAATGCCTGACAGCTAGATCTCATGGAGGCATTTCCTCAAGGGGGGTTCCTTTCTTTGTGATAACTCCAGCCTGGTCAAGTAGACACACAAAACCAGCCAGTACAATATTCCTCTTGTTGAGCAGGTCTTAAGAAACCTCAAACCTACACAAAGAACTGCAGTCAATCAAGGATTTCTGAGAATAAAAGAAATAGTCTTTCTTAGGGAAGAGCACACCATCTCTTATAAAATACACTTTATTATTCAATACCAAATGGTCAGCTTTGGAAAATATACAAACATGTCACATGGCATAGCCTGAGCAGGTTGTGCCTGTCTATAACTCCTGGTGCATAGTCTCTGCTGTCCTCTTTTGACTGTTGTGTGCATATACATGTATTACATACATGTACGCATACACACACACACACACACACACACACACACCTTGCACACACACACTTAACAAACATAAAATTTAAAAGTAATTTTGATTTCTAGGATTTTTCTAAGCGAGCTAAAGTTTTACATGATATTTACTACAACAGACAGCTAGGCATTTAAAAAAGGGATATCCTAAATTGCAAGAAAAAAAGAAAGAAAGAAAAGACCTTACTTGAAAATAGTACAAAAGTGGAATTTTTTAAGAGACCAAATATTTGATATGAATGGTGGGTGTAATTTATACCATGTATTTACATTTTTAAAGTATAAACTTTTATATAGTATATGTAACATATAATAGCAATTTCTATTTCTTTATGTAATCTTGGAAAATATCTATTTTCATCCCTGTTTAAAAGTTATTAATAGCTAAGCAACAAAAAATATGTAAAAATACACAGAATAAGTGAATGATTTAGTTTTGCTATGTCATATGTAATCCAAGTTCCATGCTCACTGTACAGTGCTACATTTTCCTACATGGAGCAAAGGAGTCACTCAAGAACACAGAAAGGATAACAGCCTTCCAAATGACTTCATTCATTATTAGGTGAAAGATTTTATTTTAAGCTCTATCAAATTGAATAATGCAGCCTTATCAGCTTTATATTTATTTTACTTAAGAATAAATGTGTGTAAGCCATCCCATTTTCTCTCTTCATCCTTAGTGAAAGTAAATCTTTCTATTTTCCTTCATTTGTATTCTATAGCTGGAATCCTGACATACTGTTATGGGTGTTTATGATATGAAATTTTAAAATGTAGCTTGCAGCTTAGTAAAATGAAAGAATTGGGCTCTGATTGGCATCTTTAGTGCTTATCAAAATATCGTCAGCTATCTGTCCCAGCTCTGAGGCTTATTAAGTAGGTGATCTCTTGTATTGAACTTTATGAGTCTGAGATTTCACTGTGGATAAAAGAAGGATTGAACATTCAAAATAATGAGGATAAATATGTTCCGTTTTTTAATATAAAATCTACATTGCGCCTAACTATTCACTTGTCTGTGCATACTGGGGTTGCTTTTTATGGCTTATTGTGACCAGTAGAGTTGGTTATGCAAATTCTGAGCCTCTGCTTCCATTCTTTCAATTCTCCATGAAAGTGAAATTTCTATCTCATATGCTAACTTTTAAAATACTATTGGGGATACTTCTGTACTGTTCTCCACAACAGCCATACTACTTTGCATTGTCAAATTTTAAAAGAGAATATTTAAATTGTGCTATAACATAGGTGGACCTAGGGGCAACATTGGCATACTTTTTGAGCTTTTCTGTTGGGTTCTATTATTTACCATCCTTCCAGCCCTTATTCTAACTTAAACCCTTCCCACCTCAACACAGGGTAGAAGAGGAAGAAGGATAGAGAGGAAATAGGAAATAGACTTCTTCAGACTACTACCTGCTGACTAGGAACATCAGGTTCCTTGGAACAAGTCCAGTCTTGGTCATCAGGAGAACTTAGATTAGCAATTCAACAAAATAGCAATACAGCAGTAGCAAAGGCAACAGCAGAGACATCGTCTCAGGGAGCAACAGCTGCCACAGGCCATTTCAGGGCTCTCAAATGAGTACCCTCTCAAGAGTCCCCAGAATTCTAAATATAAACTATCTGCAGCTGGCAAAAATCATGTCCCCTTCTAGAGCACAAGACAATCATCGTTAGTCACTATAGACAATCTGAAGCAGCCCCACACCCCACACCTGGAATTAAAACGAAAACAGTCACATAACATCACTGGGTTTTTAAAGAAACCAAACTTCTCACTACATTTCCCCCTTTCAGTTTAAAGACTGTTTCCCCCTCCTAGTATCAAAACCAACATATAATATGAACAATTATGAGACCTATAAGGTACGAATTACACTCACAATGTCCAGTCAACATTTATTTGTTTAGCAACCTTGGAATAATGTTCCACATTTATGGTGTCTTGGTGAATCCAAACTACTGTACCTAAATCACTTTCTTATCATAACTTACATTTATCCACCCAAAAAGTATCATGTTAGGCACTAAAACATTTTCTTAGTTCCTAAATAATTAAACTTTTGTATCTTTATAAACTTACCCCTCATATATGAGTTTTCTTTTTGTATCTAATAACAGGAGAAACTGTAACACTATAACTAGTGTTAACTAGTTATAACTAGTCTTCAACCCTATCAGATACTCAAGAAAAAGAAATGTTACTTGAGTAAACAGGAAAGACAAAACAAGAAGCTTCCAAGACTGTAGAAATGCCAGAGATTGCTGGCCTCTCTCACCCGAGATTACTCTGTATCACTGTATCTTTGACCACGAGGCATAGAATATCTGACAAACTTTTCAGTGAAACAGGAATTTTGAAGGCCTGCCTTACTTTGTCTATGCAAATTTGATCAAATGACTTTTTAATGGTCAGATTGTTCAAAATTTGGACAGCATATTGCCAACAGTCAAGGTAAAAGGCTCCCCCCACCCCCCAATGGCTAGATTTGTCACACTTAAAGCAAGCTCCATGTAGAGGTTCTTTGGTGCCCATCATCGTCTTTAAAGTTCAGGGTACTGCCAGGAGCTGCTTTCTGTCAGAAAAGGCTTTTATTTTAAAACATCTTAAGTGTTATATTCTGCAAGTCTCTGAAATGTTTAGGACCATGTGTTTATCTCAGGATTTGTAAATGGAAACTGGATTTTGTTTCAAGCTTTGTACTTTATGCTTAATTTTGAAAACATAGAAGGGAGGCTAAATTGAGCTCCTTTCTGTAACTAACTAAACAAGAACCCAACAAGTCTACAAGTAAAAATATTTATAGGTGGCTAACTCACATTTGTTAATAATCTTAATTACTTTATAGTAGCAGCTTTCAAGGACTAGATATTTACATCAAATTTTTGTAAACATATACAGGAGACTAAATAAATCTTATTTCTGTAATTTAATAAACTAGTCCCTAACATGACTACAAGTATAATTATTTTTAGGTGATTAACTATTAACTTGCATTTCTAATTATACAAACAGTTTACACTAGTAGCTTTAAAGTACTAGAGTTTTATATCAAAATTTTAAATGAGTTGCATATATAAAATAGGCATCCTTTAACCATAACCAAGCATATATACCTTATGCTGGAACAAAAGAACCTTAAGTTTCTATTAATAAACAATATTTCATACCAATGTGAAATATTTGAGACTTGTTGATGGTTTTTCGTCTAAAAGTAAATACAATAAACCATGTTTCTCTTTTTTTTTTCTCAAGGAGATACAATAACCTGTGTTTTTTTTTCCTTTCATCCCTATATGACTATGCAGAGACACTATTAATGAACCAGATACCTTTTGAATCAGTAGGGTGGTTATTGTTGTTTTGGTTTTGATTTGGTTTGGTTTTGGTTTATTTTGGTTGTTATCTCGTTATGGTTTTGGTTTTTCATAGCCTGGTAACTCTCAGCTGCTCTTGTTTAAAAAATGGGTCTTACATTTTGCTGCAGAGCTAGGGCCCCAAGGACATGTTCTGATGACAAGAGATTACCTTGTATGTCCCTCTGGACTTGCACTGATTAATTCAGTAATATCCCTTACCACAGTGTCTGTAAACCATGAGAAATCTAGGCATTCCTTCCAAGAATCCAGAGCTGCCAGAAACTGCTTGATTCCATCTACAGCAGGAAGTACTGTATTCCTGAGAGTTAATGCACTAGCCATTTTGAGATCTGACTCAGAAAGTACCATATTCTTCACACTTACTTCAGCAGAGATATTGATCTCTGAAGCTTTCAGCCTCACATTTTTTTTTTTTTTTTGGTAAATTACCAAACTCACTATAATCAAAGCACTGGGTATTTTGATATTTGACACCTCTGACTTGTTCTAAGATATTGGAATAATGCTCCTGAGAGACAATATCAGTTTTTCCCTTATCTACACTCATCCATTGGTGCTACCTGTACATATAACAGTCTAGTAACTCTTATATTCGATGTTCAAATTCTCAAATGCCAAGTTCTTTTTCCACACCTGTGGATATGGTCTGATATGGCTTTGTTTACAGCGAAAGCAAATCTCCACAAGCAATCTGTGAATGCTCCTCCAGAGCCTTATGTTATTAAATTCAGCTCCTCCAGAGCTGAACCT
Source organism: Rhabdomys pumilio (assembly GCA_030674055.1). Classification (NCBI taxonomy): domain Eukaryota; kingdom Metazoa; phylum Chordata; class Mammalia; order Rodentia; family Muridae; genus Rhabdomys; species Rhabdomys pumilio. The sequence continues at coordinate 24,251,076 of JANHMN010000018.1, read as the reverse complement.
TGTACAGAGCTCCCCAGTCTTGCCCCAAGTTCTTAAAGTCAACAAGCAACACTGTTCTGCAATGGCACCAGTAGATCAAATTTGTTCTTGTAGGTGAGAACACCTCCCTTCACCAAGCAATGAATTTTCAACAAAGGTAGTCCCCTTGTTCAGAATTCATGCTTCCTCCATTCAACACATTAACCATTGTAACTGCTGACTGGCCTCTAGTGTAGCTGTTAACAAACTTTCCCAGTCTTGGGGGAAATAATTCCATTTTAGGTAGCCCAATTGCCTAATATTTAATATTAGTTTAACATAAAGAGACTACATTCTGTAGGAAACAATAGCCTCTCTAAAACATCTCTGATCTACCATTTCTTTTGGAAGCCCCTTAATCTCAAAATAATCCTGATCAACATTATTAGGAGGCCTGTGTTACAAAATTACTTGTAAAACACAGTGATTTCTTAATTCCGGTCCCTCCTCTGGTGGCACACTTAGCTCAATAATAATCCTTTCTTTCTAACCCTGTCGTCCTACATGGGCTTCTTCTCTCTCCCACCCATCTCCTATACCCAGGGCCTACAGGGACTTGAAACCATAAGTTTGAGGTGCAGGGTTGGGTGGCAATCTGCCTTCTTTCCCAATATATTTTCCTCTTTCAGCCTGCCAAAAGTACCCACTCTCCCTAACAAAATCTGAACTCTTTTATTCTCTTTTCCAGTGATATTCACTTCCCAAGCCTTCAACTTTTACCAATAACCTCTCCAGTTATTCTGGAACCTTTTAAAATAATGAGAGAATAGAATCTCCCTTTCTAGTTTTCCTATTCCATCCATTTTTTGTTGTTTCTCAGAACCCTACATATCCACTTGCAACTTTCCCAATTCAAACCTTCTCCCAATTGTTCAAACCTTCTCCCAGCCTTTTTTGAAATGGAGTACAGGAGGAAGAAGGAAGAGAAGAAAAGAAGGAGATGAAGGATGAGGAGCAAGAGAAGAAGGAGGAGAAGGAGGAGGAAGAGGAAGAAGAGAAAAAGGAGGAGGTAGAAGGAAAGGAGGAGGAGGAGGAAGAAGGGGAGGAGGAGGAGGAGAATGAGGAGGAAGAAGAAGAGGAATAGATGGAAAACCACCTCTGGGAGCAAAACCCAGTTGCAGTAGCTGCAATAAATCTTTGCTGACATCCTGAAACAGTATATTCATTTTTTCATACCTGCCACCCCCTATATAGCTTTAGAAACCAAGTTTCCCGTCCTGCCTAGCTGTATGTCTGAACACCACTTATTGGCACTATTGCGGGGGGCTACTTTATTGGATTCTATTATCTACCATCCTTCCATGCTTATTGAACCTCTTTCATTTCCAAACCCCCAACATTAGGTAGAAGGGAAAGAAGGTTAAAGAAAGAGAACATAGACCTCTGTAGATTACTTCCTGCTGACTAGGGGCATCATGTATGTTCCTTGGGGGCATACCAACTGTCCATCATCAGGATATCTCTAAACAGCAATCCATCAAACAACCAACAAACCAGCAAACCAGCAAACAAGCAAACCAAAAAAAAAAAAAAACCAAAAAACAAAAAACAAAAAACAAAAAAACAACCAACCAACCAACCAAACAAACAAACAAAAACAGAATACCAGCAATCCAGCAAACCATCCAGAAAGCTGGTAAGCCAGTAAAACCAGAAAATCAGAAAACCAAAAAACTAGCAAACAACCAACAAACCAGAAAACTAGAAAGTCAGTAATATAGCAATACAGTGATAGAGCAATAGCAAAAGTTGTGGCAGAAGCAGGCGCTCTGAGGACTTGCACATTCATACTTTTTGGAGTCTCCAGAATTCCAAATATAAGCTATCTGCAGCTAGCAAGAATCATACCCCTCCTAGAGCAGGACATAATTATAGTGAGTGGCTGTGTATAATCTGAAGTAGCCCCATATGCCACACCTGAGATATTTATATAACATAACTGGATTTAAAAAAAAATCTTTATTTCACCTTTCATGTGTTTTTTCATTGTTGTTTCCCACTCTCCCTTCCCTCCTCCATCTTGCTCCAGCCGCACTTGCTCCGATCCCATGCTCACTCCAGGTACTGCTTGCTCATATGAGTGCATCAGATCTCATTAGGTTGTGAGCCACCCTGTGGTTTCTGGGATTTGAGCTCATGACCTCAGGAAGAGCAGTCAGTACTCTTAACCGCTGAGTCATCTCACCAGCCCTATAACTGGATTTTTAAAGGAACCTAAATTCTCACTACAGGGAAATATGCTAAATGAGGTAAGTCAGTGCCCAAAAGTAAAATACTGTGTTTCCATGTATAAAAAGTTTGTAATATAGCCAAGATCATAGACCTAGAAAGGAGAATTTGTTGCCAAAGACTGAAGGTAGAGAGGGATTGAGAAGTTTTAATGGATGCAGAGGTTTTATTCCTATAAAATGAATAGTGCCTAAACATGGTTGTTTGTGATAATGGCATAGCATTTTGCACATATAAAATACCACTGAAATATGCTTTTAAAATAGTTAAAATATGGTATTGCACATTATGTAAAATTTACCATAGAAGAAATATTCTAAAAATACTAATGCCCCTCAACAAAAAAAAAGACAAATTATAAGTATCATATTATTGGGTTAAAATATGAGATTAAGGAAGAAAACCAGTAGATAGCTCTGGAAAAAGTTAGGTAAGGTGTATTTTCAGGAAAATAACTGATAAATCTGGATGAAACAAGGCATGATATATATTGCCCTTCCTCCTCCATCTCAGACATGAACTTCTTGTGGTATAATTGACTTTGAGAAAATCCCTAGAAGATAGGCGTGGCCATGAGAAGGCTGTAAAGAGGGATGTGTTTCAGCAAAGGCATGGCCTGAAAAAGCACACTCACCTCCTCTTGTGTGTTTGCTCACATTCATGATCCAGCTACCACATGGAAGGCAGGGAAACAAGCTGCCCATTTCTTGTCTGGGAGAGTTTGCCTGTATTTTTAAACAATTGGAACAGATACTTGTGATCTATAATTAAATTCACAAGAACAAAAGTGCGTTTCCTTGGACATGTTTTCCGAGATTTGAATTTTCAGTAGTTAATTTAGAGAAAGGAAGTTTAACATTTGGGAACAAAAAAAGAAAGGAAATGAAAAAAAAAAAAACTTAAAAAAAAAAATTCTATCTTTGATTGTCCAGGGAACAAAGGCCAGAGCAACCAAAGGCACATGGCATTCTTTCAACTTCCTTGAAATGAAAACCTTCTGTGTGTTTTCTGGATTTACTTGAAAAATAAAAATAATAAAACGAACTATGCCGAGGCAAGAGCAGCGACGAGCTTGTTTATTCAGATGTTGTTATGTACTAGTGTCGTTTCCCATTTAATAACTCATACTGAAGGTAGTCGCTCTTTGTTCTTCCCTCTCTCTCACCAAAGAGCGTCAGACCCTGTTCTCAGAAGAGGACTATGAAACCTTGTCTTTGATTCATTTGAAGGCTGTAATTGGGCAACTTCAAACCCCATTTAAAACCTTTCTGTGGTACTTGAAGGCCTACTTCTACACAAAGGGTTTTGCTAAGTCTTTCCTAAAGTGGATCTCATCAGCCACAAGCTAATGTGCTGTGTACATGCGCGTGTCTGGGAAACATAAGCATTAGGAGTGTACTGTAATTGTAAAACTGCTATCTGTAACAACTCTCTCTGCAAGAGCTCTGTGAGTCAGAAGCCTATTCATTGTGATATTTATAAATTACAAGTATGCTTTATAATGTGAGAGGTATGGGAGAAATCATAAACCCTGCTGTAACTAAGACTCTTTGTCCAGCTGGGTGTCCTGCTCTTGCTTTAGTAGAAACCTCTCCCTGAGTAATGACGATAACAATAATCAAAATCACAACAGCAAAGTTGCTGAATGATAAATTAGAAAGATTATATTTTCATATAATGTGCTAAGGTTGATCACAAAGAAGAGGATAAATAATATTTTCCGACCACTGATGCTCTCTCAAAGAACTCTGGCAATTTGCAAGCCTTTCCCTTACTCATATTTCTTTACTGGTTATTTGAAGGTGATGGACACAGACTCCAGGGCAACACAGGACACACTGTCACTAGCTAGACCACAAGCTCATGTTTTTTTTTGAGATCATAATGCTAACCCAGGCCAACTTCAGAATCCTGAGTTTCCTGCTCCCACCTTAGTGGCTGGAGTTATAGGTGTTTATTCACCAAGTCTGACTAGTTTTAGTTTCCTAAACACTTCTTCTGCATTCTGAAATCTAGCAAGACTGCCGGTCATTAAATGTGGTTCTGTTACTTACTTGACAATTTATAATCAGACCTGTTTACATTGAATTTGATAAGTCTGAATCTATGTTTCTACATATTTTTTTTAAAAACCAGACTCATGATCCCATAACTCTTGTAGATTGTTATTATTTTTTTAATTATGAAATACTTAGATACACAATTTTCACTACATTTACAAGAACCAAAGTTGTTCAGTGTTTTCTGCCAATATATAGAATGCCTTCTTTTGTTTCTACATAGCTGAATATTAGAAATAAATACATTTTATAATATTTTACCAAGAATTCTTCAACAATTATTTAAATAATATTATTAAGAAATATATATATATATATATATATATATATATATATATAGTAATAAAAAACACATGCATAATCTATATGTGGCATATTTTACTGGCAAAATTAACAAAACTTATTTAATCATAAAGTCTAACAAGAGATGGTTATTTTAATTTTTTGTAAATATATATACAGCCAACTTTTCCAAAGTGTATATGACACTTTTTCTGTATTATTAGAAATCTCTTGAACATGTTTTGATAATCATTTTACTTAGACATATTTAAACACTTGATACCTAATTCCATGTTGCTATACTATGCATTTTACTAATTTCTAACAAGTCTCATTGATAATTTCTTATGTTGTGTTTGAATATTTTTCAGTAAATTTTATTGAAATTTGTATGGACAGCTTGTTTGGCATAAATTTATCTATACTGGAAGTTGCCTTTTTAAATGATTAAATCAGAGTAAATCACTTTGATAGTAAATTACTCTGTGTGTGTGTGTGTGTGTGTGTGTGTGTGTGTGTGCGCGCGTATGCGCACGCGCGCTTTCTTATGTCATTTATTTTATTGTTGAAATACCAGTCAAGAAGATTCAACTAATTCAACTAATTTTCATGCATATATTTTGTAAGAACATCTTTGACTTAGCCACACAAATTTCCTATTCTCTCTTACTCCACAGTACACACAAACACAATTTAAAGCCTCAGATTCAGTTAAGAGAATGAACCGAGAAGCACTGAATAAAAAACATGTTAGCTTTTGTTTTGAAACCTCTCTCAGATGAGCAAAACTAAACAGAACTGAAGAATTCATGACTATTTGATCCTGGTTGGAAGTCAGTTCTATGTATCTTCTTTTTTGGCAAGAGTATCAACTGATCTTATTGGTTCTATGTGTTTTGTGGGAGAATGTATTCAGTTTTGGATGACTCTGTTGTTACTGAAAAAGTACCTCATTCAATTTCTGATGTATGACAATGAAATTTATATTTTGAATATTACAATATTCCAGAAGGTTTTCCATCACAACAGCAAGACAACTATGATAACCAGTTGGTGAAAAAAATTATTTCACTAGGCTCATGGCTTTGCAATCTTTAGTGTGTGATTAATGAGCTTTGGCCCTTTGTGAGGTAGGAGTATATGGCTTACCTCAAAAACCAAGGAGAGGCTAGGCGGTGGTGGCGCACGCCTTTAGTCCCAGCACTTGGGAGGCAGAGGCAGGCAGATTTCTGAGTTAGAGTCCAGTCTGGTCTACAGAGTGAGTTCCAGGACAGCCAGGGCTACACAGAGAAACCCTGTCTTGAAAAACAAAAAACAAACAAACAAACAAACAAACAAACAAAAAACCCAAAAAACAAACAAACAAAAAACCAAGGAGAGAAGAGAGAAACATGCAGGTTCCCACAATCCATCTTAGAGTTCCACAAAGACCTAAGAACACATATAAAGTTCTGAATCATAAAGATGCCTCTAATAAACTAATATCTGAGGGAGATTTAAGAAACAACCTTTAGTGTAATAGAGTATCTCTTTCTGTTTCTGTCTCTCTTACTTTATCTGTGATTTCTCTTTATTATTCAAATATATATATATATATATATATATATATATATATATATATATAAAATGAAAAGAACTATGTGTGTGAAATTTGCATAAATAATTCACTTATGTTTTAAATATATAAAATATATCATATATACTAAATACAAATATAGACAGATGTATATGTATATATATAAATATGTGTGTGTTCATGTACACATATCTATATATCTGTAGATAGTTTTCATAAATATTTTCATTATGTTTTAAAATATACAATATCGAAGGTTTGATACTTAAGAAGCCATACACAATCACACATCTGAGTTGAATATTAAATGATTTATATTTCTTTTTTATGATTTATATTTCTTAGCATACACTTTTGAAACAAAATCATACTCAATTGTTCTATATCTACATATGCTCTCAACACACCCACATGCATTCACATTTGCTAAAGCTCTTCACAAACATCCATCCAGTCCTGCATAATACCTTTTTGTGTGTAAAAAGATATTTAAAGTTGGCATCTCACTAAAACATATCAGATTTTGTTTCTTCTTTTGGATCATGAATTCAAAGGTCTTTAAGAAACAGAGAGTGCTTTGTTCTGTTTTCACAATTAAGCACAAGTCTAACCACATACAAAATAAAAGGCTGTTAAAGTAAAAATTTGAAGATAGGCATGAATTTTAAATGTGAGCATTATAAAAGGAACAGGGTACTCCACAAATAATTTTCTCTCCCAAAAGTTCAATCATGAAAGTTTGAGAGATATTCATTTATATTAAAACATGAAATGCTTATGACTATATTTGTATTAAGATAAAACAGTTGAAAAATTATTGCCTAAATTTAAAGTTGGTAAAGCTTTTGAATAAGAGAAACAATATCAATTTTTCCAGGTTTTAGGACATAGTAACTTATTTAATGAGGGTCACTGATGTCAGAACCAAGGGGCTGGTGGTAGACACACTAAGATGTGTGCCTGTCAGTTCTGTTGCCTTGTGTAGCACTGCCTCTTTATCTGAGCATAAATAAAATCTCAGTCATATTCATTCCTTTGCAGACTGTGGGTCAAGGAGGCTGCTATGTTTTGAATATACCTGCCCTATAGTTGAGTTACTAAAGTTAATGACCAGCAATGTATCTGAACCTGAATGATCCTTGAGAGGTGATTGGGGCAATAATAAGCTTATTTTCATTGTCACAAAAAAAGGAATTCCTGCCTGATACCCTATTTCTCTTGCCACATGATGATATACCATCTCTCCCTTTCCGGAATGGTTAATGTTCGTATTGAAATCAGAGAAATGAATCCCAGTAGGCAACCAAACCTGCAAGCACTTTAATTTTTTCAAAGTCCTAGTTTCCAGAGTGGTAGGGGAAAATAAATTCTGTTCTTTCTAAAACACCTACTCTATGATATTTTGTTGCAGCTGAATACAGGGACTAACGCGTGGGCGTTTTTAACTCAAATAAAGGCCCTGTCTTTGGCTAGTTCACTGATGTAGTCAATAATAAAGAATCAAACTATGAATATTTCATTTTCAATAAAGAAAGCAGGTATTGAGTCTTAGCCTGTCTCTAAAGCTGTATTAATTCAAATGACATGTCCAGGTCCTATCTTCTATTACTCACATAGTACACTGCCTACACCCTTAATGCAGTGGAAGGGTTGATTCCTGGGCTTTTCTGCCTCTGGAGAAATAACTGTTGACATTTAACTTTACACAAAGTAACTGAAAATAGTCTTATCTAACCATCTTGATTTCTTTCCTGTAAACTTCCCTGCATTCTCATTTCACTCTTAATATTTCAAGACAGAAAGAGTTTGTGTACTCTTTACTTTTAGGAGAAAAAAAGCATCTTCCTAGACATCATTGCTCTGAGAACTAATTGGATGTTGCTGAAGTCTGAGATTTTGCAAATCCGACTACAGAGTGAGGCTCAGCACTGAGAAGGCAAGCTGCAGGCTTTGGAGAGAAGGGGTAACATTTGGATTCCACTTCTTGTGGTTATTATTTTGACTTTACTTAAGATCATCTAATATATAATCTCCCATGCGTACATATACAAAACAAGAATAACCATTCTATCTAACACAGTTGTTCAATTGATAAAATGTATTGAACAGATGCTTATTCTAAAGGAATCCTTTAAGTACTTTAAGAGGATACAGAAAAAGGATCTACGGTATTATTGACCTAAATGAATGACTGCGGTAGCACAGTAAATAGACTTGACTATTTACAAAATTTACTATTTATAAAAACTACACCCCTTTATAAAAGTTAAGACTATGTGTTCAACTTGATACTTAAATATCAGCTGACAATTACTTAATTTTCTACTTCTTTACAATAATCCAGACAATAGTGATAATGACATTTACATATTTTTCCAATTATTATAAAGATACAAAATAAATTAATATTGGCCAGGACAATTAGACTTCTTACACAATGTAAGTATACAATATAGTATAAATAACTATATTATTCAAATTTCATCAGAATACTTTAAGACAAAAATGTGTTTCTATCGTTAAAATTGCTTGTTTAAAGATATTGGTCTAGGTCAGAGCAGCAGACCAGGACAGCATTGCAGGGTGGGCTGGCCAACTAGAATATCAGGGCAAGGTAGACACAGTACTTCAAGTCTAAAGGCCATCATGTTAAACCCAGAAAGAAGCAGATGCTGAAATTAAAATCAGAGACTCACTACATAGAATATCCTCCTGTTTACGGTGGACGGGTCAGTTTTTAGCTTTATTCACAATGAGAATATATTGGTTGAGGTTCACCCAGATTATGGAGTACAATTTTTTTACACTCAATATCTAAAAAAGAATAGTAAATATAATATAAAAGAATAAAATGTGAGATTCTTTAGTTCATCAGAAAAGTCGAAATGATCATTCAGAATTCTTTTCCCCCACCCAGTGTTGTGAGTAGAACATATGACCTCTTCGTTCATACTAGACAGTTTGCCCTCCACAGAAAATATCTGATGAGTTCTCACTGTAAATATAAGCACCATAGCTTATATCTGAGCTATGCTCACATCAGATTAATCATTAGAACTATTAATTATCTGACATTCCATTTTACTCTTAGCCACCTCCTCAAGCAAAATGGAAGTCAGTGCTCATGCAGACCGCAATGTAAATATCAACCCTTGATTATAGTTCATGTGCTTCAATTTCAAATCACCTAATTTTTAAAGAAAGAATAAACTATAGTAGTGATGAATCTCAACTTTATTGTACTGAACACTAAAATAAAATGTTTAAGGATGGTGCCTTAGTTATGGGTTTTACTGCTGCCAACAGACACCATTGCCAAGGCAGCTCTTAAAAGGACAGCATTTCCTTGGGGCTGGCTTAAAGGTTCAGAGGTTCAGTCCTTTCTCATAAATGTGGGAGCATGGCAGCAATCAGGCAGGCCTGGTGTAGGAGGAGCTGAGAGTTCTACATCTTCGTCTGAAGACCTCTAGTAGAAGACTGGCTTCTAGGAAGCTAGGATGAATGTCTTACAGCCTATTGTCTCAGTGACAAGCTTCCTCCAACAAGGCCATGACTACTTCAACAAGACCACAGTTTCAAATAGTGCCACTCCCTAGGCCGAGCATATTCAAACCACCACAGAGGACATCCTACAAAGAAATGAACTCAGAATGCAGAAACAACATCAACAACAACAAGACGGGTAGAGGTAAGTGTGGGGGTAGGGGAACAAGACTGATGACTTCAAAAGGAAAATTTGAGGATACTGCTGTAACTGAAATTTTATGCTTTACAATTAAATTTATGTGTCAAAACTCAAACTTCATTTTGCTTTATATAAATTATACATTAGCAAATGATCTCAAGTTGATTCTACCAAAAGACAAACTAGTCATTTGTATATTACATGTAATTTAAAGTGGCTCACATACCTCAATCAATAAACTAGGTGAAACCTCAGAAGAAAATTGACAACCGTTTTGCTTTCAAGTTGATTTTCTTAGAAGAGCACATCCACCCATTTGTAAATATTTAACAGATAAAGAAGTAGCTTTATTTAAATTTACTGATTTAATTTTCTGATAACCTATGGTTTAGAGGCATATCTTTCAGCTATACATTTTCTCCCATTAATTCATTCTAATGAAAATGGTTTCATGTTTACTCTCATCTTTCCTTATTGTTGTATCAAGTTTCTTTTAAGGTTGAAATTAGTTTATTTTAATATAATATATTCTGCTTATTTTTACCTCTCCAACAACTCTTCCCGTCACCTTTTCACTTCTTCAGTCACACATATGTATTCTGTTTCTTTCTCTCTTTCATTAGGATGCAAAGAGACATGTAAAAAATTGTAATAATAATTAAGTTAAATAATTAAATTTAAACAAACCAGAATAGGAGAAAACAAACAAGCAGAAAAAGAACCAAAAACTTAGGAAACACATATAGACACAAAGACATGCACATTCGCGCACATAATTAAATAATAAAAGCACAAAATCAGAAACTATTTACCCAAAGAACCTGACAATTAATAAATAATTGAATAGGTAGATTATAGATGAGAGATAGATGATATATAGATAGATATAAAGAGATGATAGATGATAAGCAGATAAATACATAGATACATAGATACATAGACTAAAGAAAGTTAAAACCCTGACAATGCATTATGAAACAAAAAAACAAAACTAAACAAAACAAAAAAACTACTTCCAAAAATGCCATTGATTTGTGTTGGCCATTTACTGCCTTAAGTGTGGGTAGTGGCAGTCTCTGTCTCTCTAGCCTTCTTAGGGAATCATATTAGTCCTACTGAGTTGCCTCATATAGCCTTAATAGGAGGGGAGGTGCCTAGTCTTATTGTAACTTGATATACCATGTTTGGTTGATATACCTGAGAAGCCTGTCCTTTTTTTAAGGGAAACAGAGAGGGAGTCGACTTGTCAGAGAGAAGAATTAGAGCAAGTTGAACCCAGAGGAGAGCAAGAATGAGAAACTTCAGTCAGGATGTAATATATGAGATAATAAATTATACGGAGTGGCATATATACTCAGTGAGACTCCACTGGAATCTAATTTTCAATTTCTATGTAGATATCGATTGGTTATAGCAGGCACAGCAGTGCACGCCTTTACCCAGTACTTGAGACACAGAGGCAGGCAGATCTCTGGGGGTTTAACCCAGCCTGGTCTACAAAGTGAGTTCCAGAACACTGAGAAACTCTGTCTCACCACCACCCCAAGATAAGAATTGGAGATAGCTGAGAATATTTCAGTGTTAGAGATGGGAGATGTTTCCATTTTTGCTCTCAACCTTTTAGTGGTGGCAACCCCACTAGGCCCAAACCTTTGTAGACCCTATTCATGCTGCCACAGTCTCTAAGGTAATACATTTTTAAAAGGCCTTGTATCATTGGTGTCCTTTATCCCTTGGGCTCCTACCATCTTTTCCTATTTCCTCCTTCACAGGGTCTTTATTCGATCTTTCAAGTACTTTAAGCTTGGAGTTAACAGACTTTTTTTTTTTTTTTTTTTGTAACATGTATTTGATGCATGTTTGGGTGTTAGTCCGATTAAACCAATTATTCCTTAAATATTAATACGGTTAGACTTCATGATCTTACAATAGAGATTTTATAGTTTATGTTGTAAGTCTTGTTCGAGTTTATTGAACTAATAGCCTAGTAATCCAAGGGTTGGAATTTAAAACTGTTTGAGTACAAATGTCAACAGAATTTTATTTTCCCATTGCCAAAGAAGGTATTAGAATGTGTACTGAATTGCTATCGCAGACACTTTGATGCTGAATTTCTTCAGATGGGGACCAGCAGGATAGCTCAATATGTAAAGGTACATGCCATGCACCCTGATAATCTGAATTCCACCTCAGTCAAAGAGATGGTTGAAGCAGAGAACCTATTTTGTAAGCTGTCCTCTGAAATCCATATAGTCATTTACAGTTCTTCCATATCTTTCATACCCACAAGATATAAATATAATTCAAATAATGTAATAAATAAAATGTAAAATTATTTATTTATTCAAAAATTCAAACATTAGCACAGATTTTTTTTTCCGGTGCTTGGAATCAAACCTAAGAACCTATGTACTCTAGACAAGCTCTCTAGTACTGGGCTATATTTCTAATGCCTGAAATCTTTTTCAAGATTAGATTCATCCATTGAATTCGATACTGCACTACAGACTGAAATATTCAAATATCCAAGATCATGTTCATCCAGGAATTTCTTTTGTGTCGTTATAATAGAATTCACAAAGTGTTTCCATCAGAAAATACTGATGAATAAGACCTGAAAATCTGTTCAGAAGGCCTTTGTCACTGAATCGATTTAAATTTTACTGTTACTCTCCCAGGTTCAGTTTTCAGTCTACAGGATGAAGAAAAGGGAAGTATATTTAACTTTTCCATGATCACACAAAAAGCAACAGAATATCTCATTGTTTAGAATCAAGTGAGATCTGGTCATTGCAGTCTCATCAGCACATCACTGTGAATCATTTTTCCCCAAAGCTTTACTAAATTGGGACATAGAAGAAAAATATCAGTATAAAAAGTTCATACTAACAGTTAATTATCAATGGAGTAGAGTCTCTCAAACAATAACATCTTTGTTTATAGAAAATAACTGGTCTATCTTCTGTCTGGATTAGTGATCCAATTTCAGTAATGACACTAGGGCAAAAATCCAGAAATTTATGTGCCTCCAATTACAGCAAGGCAATCAGAGTTGACCCTGGCTGGTCATGTCACCAGAAGGTTGAGGTGAAAATTGCTAAGAGATACTGGAAATCACAATGAATCTACTCGCCTTCCAGGCACGCCAGGTTCCTCTGTCAAGATGTCCACAGAATGCCATTAATGGAACGACAAGGAGAAGGAAGTCAACAACTGGGCAAACAGGGTCATTCATGAAAGAAGGCAAGGAGACAAGTGAAAATTACAGTTCTGACATCAGGACGAGGAAATAAATGGAGATGCTCTCAGACTAGTGTTTGTGAGCTGTGAACAGGTAATTGCATATAATAAATTTCCTGGAATTGTCATTCTTCTTGGCCCGTATACCCTATCTATTTTTATTGCCTCCTTTGGAGACTTTGTGTGGTTTGTTTTATTTCCTCTCTTACCCTTCCACTTTATAGTTAATAAAGAGTCACTCTTAGAAACTAGAGTTATACTGTCCCTGGAAGAAAGAAGTAAAACTCCTAAAGAATGCATTTTCCTTTCCTGTGTGTCTGACATACAAATCCTTAGGAGTTTTATTCCATCACATACTTTGGAAGCTCATGCCAGATATTAAGGCAATGCTCATTTGGAATAATTAAGCTGAAACATCAGGACTTAATAAATGTCCGTGTCTTACCACACGCCATAGTCAAGGCTTTTCATTGTTTTGTGTAGCATCTGATTAACCACAAGAAACAAGAAATGTCAATTCCATGAATCATATGGCATAAATATACTCATGCTGTAATTCACCTACATCTGATTGCTCTCTTACTTTCTGCTTATTAAGAGACCCAAAACATCACTAGGGATGTACTTTGTTCAAATCTTTAATCAGAGGGCACAATGCATTTACTTGATTCAAAGCTGAAGCTGATCTTGATTTCACATTCTAAGTAAAAGACTATCAGCTCTGTCCTAAATAAAATCCTCTCTCAACAGTCTTCTCATTCTTGAGCATTATGTCAAATGCACGTCACTAAAGCAAGCCTTGTCATGCCACCAAAGAATGTTAAAGCTATAAACCTCTTTAGAGAAATGCTTTACTGCTTAGAGGAGAGAAACGCTTGGAAGAAATGGGGTTTTTATAAGAAGGATGAAGTAAACAGACAAGCAATACATTCTAGAACCAGTAATTTTTCTGACAGTCATGACAGATTACTCCTAATGGCTTTATCGGATTTGGTTTTGGAAACGTAAGAGACTGGGAGATAAGCTAAACTTATTTCACTTTACCTTTTTTATCCATTATGATATGCTCCTTCAGTGTTTTTACATAATGGTACAAGTAAGGGTTAGGAGGCTGTAGCAATGCTAGGACTGTAACTCATCCCCTTGGCCCATTAAGCAACTGATAAGTCTGTACATAGAAATGTCATGCCTCTTGGGCTGTTTGAATTGACTTCAATGTTTTGTGGTTTGCTGGAAACAAACATAACACGTTAAAAGCTTGATCGCTAAAAATGAAAACTTTATTAGATTCAACAAAAATGGTTACAGAACAGCAAAAATACAATATGTGGTTAACCACAGAAAAAATGGATTCCCCTTGACCTCCAAATCTCCTTTCTCCATCAAAGGCACTCTCCTGGAAGTTGTCCATGTGCTGAGCAATTAAATGAAGAGGACTAGTGTGAAGCCAGCTCTAAATATGTTTATGTAGAAGACAAATACCATTACTCTACAATTGTTCTACGCTTTCCTAATGCTATGACTCATTAATACAGATCTTCATTTTATGGGGATGCCCAACCATAAAATTATTTATGTTGCTAATTCATAACTGTTATTTTGTTACTGTTATGAAGTATAATTCAAATATTCTTTTAGAGGTTGCCAAATGGCTTGTAACCCACAGGTTGAAAAATGCTGCCCTACACAATTTATACATTTTTCTCCCTTTATTTTGGGGAAGAAGAAATTAGGCAAATTTTATTATATGCATCTTCATCAACATATTTTATTATATGATATAATCAACATATATCATCCAAGATTAATCCTTAATCTGAATATATCTCACGAGGTCATCACCTAGCAGGAAGTAGAGAGATAGATATAGCTGTACATAAGATGCTACTACAAATAAAACAGAATAATAGTGGATTTAACTTGGCTGCAATTAAAAACTTAAAAAAATTAAAAAATATTTTATAAGCAAAGAAACTATCTGAACACTAGGATAATTTGCCCAACTTTTAACACAGTGATTAATAATGGTTTCGTGAACATTTTTTTTTTGACTTTTAAAATCTGGTATAGCATTAAAAATGGATTTATGTCAGGCATGGCAGTGTGTAGCTATAGTCTGGGCACTTTGGACACTGTGCTAGGGTAATCATAAATTGGAGACAAATTTAAACTACAATCAAGAAACAAAGTAACAATAAAGTAGTAGTCCAGAAACAAAATAATAATAATAATAATAATAATAATAATAATAATAATAATATTAATAATGAATGCTGATTTCAAAGTTCTAATGTAGAAGGTAACTGTAAGTTAAACTTGTAGTTCAATTATGAGTTATCAATAAGTTGTCCTCCACCATTCTGAGAAGTGGCTTGCCTTCACTTGCTCAGTTTTGCAAGGACGGTGTATCATCCCACAAGTTGATTTTTTTGTAGCTTTTTTATCTTCTGTCTAGAGAGCTCTACTAATGAAACTCACATAAACCCTGTTGTTTGAGTAATAAAAATAGTTTGTTTTTTGCCTACTTGTGTTTATTGTCTTGCTTGTTCCTTGACTATTTGCATCAATGGTATTGCTAGTTCCTCAATCTAGAACTGACCTTAATACTTGCATGTATTTAAAATGGTATAAAAGCAAAAAGGAGGAGGGGGGACGGAATAGGGTTTCTAGGGTGGGGAAATGGGGAAAGGGGATAGCATCTGAAATGTAAATAAATAAAATATCCAATAAAAGTAAAAATTAAAAAAAAAGAAATAAGAAAAATACACTGTATTTGTTTTTGTTGGGATACAGGTCACATGAACACATTCCATAATGTCTTAGGATATTCTTTTTTTTTTTCTTTATGGGCAGATAATGTTTTTATTGGATATTTTATTTACATTTCAGATGTCATCCCCTTTCCCCATTTCCCCTTCCTAGAAAACCCCTATCCCATGCCCCCTTCTCCTTTTTGTTTTCATGCATTTTTTTTAAATGTTAGCCAAAGGCTTTACAAATTTGGTAATGCTCAATATCAGTCAGAAGTGTAACCTAATACCCAGCCTAGATATATCAACTAACTTTGACTAGCGGAGACATGTGAACATGTCTCCATGCCTGGCCCCCTCTTTCTCTCTCATCACCTAGCTCCTCCTCTCCTTCTCCTCCTCCTCTTCCTACTCCTCCTCTTCCTCTCTGTACTTCTCCCACCTTAGTTCCTCCTACATATCACCCTTCCTGTTAAAATAAAACTTTTCTTTCAAAATACAGTTAGAGCATAACTATACCAATTTACGTCAGTAAGGTGCAAGATAGACCTAATACCCAGTCCATCATTTTGTTGACTAAGCAGAACGTCTGTCATCTCTTCTAAATAAAAGACTTAGTTCTGAACCTGGCTTTTTTCTGGCTTTAGAATGAATGTCAGCAGAAAACCATCCTCTTAAATCTTTTCTCTCAAAGTAAGTAGCCAGGATTGGCTATGAGACTATAAGTTTTCAACCCCATCAGAAATCCAGAATGACTGAGTTAACTGAAATTTTGGGAAGCACAAAGCATAGCTTCTAAAACTTAGCCAATTTATAGACACCGCTGAACACTGGACAGTCCCTATACTACAGAACATTGGAGCATCCGATCTTCACCCTTCTGGCCCAGGATCATCTGACAGACTTAGTGATGCAGAATTATTAAGGGCTGATTACTCTGTCTTGGCAGATATAATCAGTTGACTATTCTGCAAGTTTGTCCTTTTCTGGGCAGTAATTTGTCTGTAGATGGAAAGAGGCAATTCTTGCCTAGTGACTGTCTCAGCACAATTGAAATAACTCCAAAGATGCTCAATTTCTTCTTAGAATCCAAGACAGGAAGCTGTCAGGAGCAGACAAGTCTCTAATCAAAATGAACATTAATACAGAAGTGTTTGTAATGTCAATTCTGTGGATTTCTGATGTTTTGAAAACCAACTATTCATGTAAGGCAATCTGGACTGTTGTCTGTTAACTCCACATAGCTATTTCTAAAGAAAATATAGAAAACACTCTAACAATAAACTCAAAGCTATGAATTTTCTATAGGCCCTTAACTCACAGTCTAACCATCTCAAATAAGTTTAAAAAGTTAAAGAAGGACTGAGTCTAAGCCTTGCATTCCTAAATGTGTTACACAGGCACAATGCCTATGATAGTAACAATATTCATCTCACTTTTATATTAATAAGAAGCTCATACCAATGAAAACCTTAAATTTGAAATCAAAGTAAATTTTGTACCATTTAAGAAATTATAACTTGATCTAAATAACAATGATACATATTTCTACCAGTAGGTTATGGCTATGCAATAAATCCTAGTTAATCTTCCCTGTTCCACCAAAACCACTACTTTTCCCTAGAAAGACAGCCCAATATAAACCACCTCAGTCCTCAAGCCCTGGGAATATGGGTGCCGACTCTTCATTAACTTCTTCAAGCTGATTATGGGTGTTGAGATATTAGAAGAGGGTCAGAGGGAAGAGTAAATTGATAAGCCTCTGACACTGTGTCTTCAATGCATCCAGCTGTAATTTCAGGACATCAGAGGTTCAAGCAGGTCTGCTCAACTTGCCTGATGAGTAGATACACCAAAGCTGTGTATTCTGCAATATACAATTCTCAAAACAAATTTTAGTATCAAGATAATTGTTTGTTTGAATTCTGGAATCTACTCTTCTGGCGGCCTGCCTGTGTCATGTCTAATCCATATAATTCTGGGAGTTTCTATAAGGGTGTGCTCCCACCATCCTCCCATTTTCGCCTTCCTGCTCTTAAATTTCCCGGCATTAGAAACTACAAACTTTCAGGCACCAAGACCCTCCACTTCCACTGATGCCTAACCTTTTACCCCATACCCCTTCCTCCAATTACTATGAAGGTATGCTCCCAACATCTTCTCATTTCTGCCTCCCTGCTCTTACAATTCCCCAACACTAGGGAATTCAAACTTTCAGGTACCAAGGCTGCCCACTTCCACTGATGCCTGGCAAGGCCATCTTCAACTACCTATCAGGTGGAGCCATGAGTCCCTCCCTTTGTGTTCTTGGGCTGGGGATTTTAGAATGGCTACTCCAGCTTGTTTCTTAGGACCATTTGCTTGAAAAATTGTTTTCCAGCCTTTTACTCTAAGATAGAGTCTGTCTTTGTACTGAGGTGGATTTCCTGTATGTAGCAAAATGCTGGATCCTGTTTATGTATTCAGCCCATTAGCCTACGTCTTTTAATTGGTTAATTGAGTCCATTGATGTTAAGGGATATTAAGGAACAGTGATTGTTGCTTCCTGTTATTTTTGTTATTAGAGGTGGAATTATCTTAGTGTTGCTATCTTCTTTTGGATTTGTTGGAAGAGGGTTAATTTCTTGCTCTTTCTAGGGTATAATTTCCCTCCTTGTATTGGAGCTTTCCTGCTATTATCCCTTATAATGCTGGTTTTGTGGAAAGATTTTGTGTAAATTTGGTTTTGTCATAGAATATTTTGGTTTCTCCATCTATGGTGATTGAGAGTTTTGCTGGGTATAGTAGACTGGGCTGGCATTTGTGTTCTCATAGGGTTTGTATGACATCTGTCAAGCATCTTCTAGCTTTTATAGTATCTGGTGAGAAGTCTGGTGTAATTCTGATAGGTCTGTCTTTATATGTTACTTGGCCTTTTTCCCTTACTGCATTTAATATTCTTTCTTTGTCTTGTGCACTTGATGTTTTGATTATTATGTGACAGGAGGTATTTCTTTTTTGGTCTAGTCTATTTGGTGTTCTATAGGCTTCTTGTATGTTTATGGACATCTCGTTCTTTAGATTAGGATAATTTTCTTCTATAATTTTGTTGAAAATATTTACTGGCCCTTTAAGTTGGGAATCTTCATTCTCATTTATACCTATTATCCTCAGGTTTGGTCTTCTCATTGTGTCCTGGATTTCCTGGATATTTTGTGTTAAGAACTTTTTGCATTTTGTGTTTTCTTTGACAGTTGTGTCAATATTTTCTATTGTATCTTCTGCACCTGAGATTCTCTCTTCTATCTCTTGTATTCTGTTGGTGATGCTTGTGTCTATGACTCCTGATTTCTTTCCTAGGTTTTCTATCTCTAGGGTAGTCTCCCTTTGTGATTTCTTGATTGTTTCTACTTCCATATTTATGTCCTGGATGGTTATGTTCAATTCCTTCACCTGTTTGGTTCTGTTCTCTTGTAGTTCTTTAAGGGATTTTTGTGTTTCCACATTAAGGGCTTCTACCTGTTTGCCTGTGTTCTCCTCAAATTCTTTGAGAGTGTTATTTATGTCCTTCTTAATGTCCTCTATCATCATCATTAGAAAGGATTTTAAATCTGAATCTTGCTTTCCTAGTACTATGGGCAATTCAGACTTTCTTGTGTGGCAGAACTAGTTTCTAATGATGCCAAGTACCCTGGGTTACTGATGCTTATGTTCTTGTGCTTGCCTTTTGCCATCTGTATCTCCTTAGTGCTACCTGCCCTGTATCTGACTGGAGTCTGTCTTTCCTATTATCTTGGTTGTATCAGAACTGTGTGAGGTGGATGTAACTACTGGGGTAAAAGCTGGGGCCCAAAATCTGCTCAGTGCTCTGGCACAGACAGGATACTGCCCAGGTTAGAGCTCTGGGAGCCCCTCTTTTTCTGGGTTCTGTGTGATTAGGGGCAGAGCTGCCATCCGGGATCTGCTCAGTTCCTGGGCTCAGACAGGAAGGAACCAGTGCTCTGGGCCATGAGTGACTTCCTGGGTCCTTGTGGGTCCCAGTTACTCCCGGTTTGGGGCCAACGTTCTGTCTGTTTACCTAAGATATACTGCCTGGGTTAGAGCTCCTGAGATCCCTGCTTCCTCTGGGTTCTGTGTGATTGGGGGCAGAGCTGCCATCCGGGATCTGCTCAGGATACTCTCTTTTCATAAATGAAAAGCTATTTCTGTTTAAATTAATAAGTAAAAGTCAGATATATTAAATCTCCCTTCTCTTGATCACATAGTATCTATTACAATCCCATATTTCTGTAATGAATGACTTATAGCTGTTTCTACTCTTTTCTTAAATATATATTAAGACATCTCCATTTTTAAGCTATGAAAGGGGAAATCTTGCCTGGCAAGTCTGTGAATTTTATGGGTGCTTATCTGATATTATAAATTCTATAATGGAGTAAACAATTGTGTACATTATTTCTCTGTGTGTTAGAGATTCATAACAGTGTTATCTGTATTATTATACAGATTTGGCTGACCTACCTTTGTAATAAATTATGGCTTTTGTGTTTTGTCTTGTACAGGTTTGTTTTAGCTTTGAGGGTTTTTCTCATAGTTTATGTTTTTCTTTGTTTTAATTTTGTAGTGGTTTTGCTTTGCTGTGTAAGAGAGAAGGAAAGAATATAATGTTATGAGCATAGGGAGAGGAATCACTGGGAGGAGCTGAGGGAGGACAAAAATTTGATAAAACTATATTTTTAAATAAAATAACACAATATATTTTGATCACACAATATATTATAGTAAATCATGAATGGATATAAAATGTTCTCCATAAAATAATTATGCTTTAATTTAATTTCTACATTTAATTTGCTAAACTACATATTTCACAATGTAGATTCTTGAAATTTTCATGTTACACATTATCAATACACACAATTTTATATTTTAAAATTTAAAATAAATTTAAAAACTTTTCATAGGGCAGTCATGATAGGTCCCTTTTTGTGAGCACTCCATAGCCTCAGTAATAGTGTCAGGTCTTGGGATCTCCCCTTGAGCTGGAATCCATTTTGCACCTGTTGCTCAATTTTCTTTTCCTCAGGCTTCTACCCATTTTCATCCCTGCAGTTCTTTCAGACAGGAACAACGATGAGTCACAGTTTTGACTGTCAGATGGCAACTCCATTCCTCTCTTGATGCCCTGTCTTTCTGCTGGAGGTGAGCTCTACAAGTTTTCTCAGATCTCTAAACTCCCTGGGGCCTCCAGTCTCTTGAGGGTTAGGTGCATCTTTTCTGACTAAACCCAGACCCAGCAGTCCTCTGCTGTATATGTTTTGGGGACCTCATATCAGCTGATGTATGCTGCCTGGTTGGTGGCACAGTGTCTGAGAGATCTCAGGGGTCCAGGTTATTTGAGACTGCTGGTCCTCCTACAGGGTTGCTCTTCTCCTCATCTTCTTCCAGCTTTCCCCTAATTCAATCGCAGGGGTCAACAACTTCTGTTTATTGGTTGGGTGAAAATATCTGCATCTGATTCTTTCAGCTGCTTGTTGGGTGGGGTGGGGAGTGGAGATATCCTAGTGAAGACAGGCTGTTGAGAAGGAGGTATGGGATTTGGAACAGTCAGAGGGTGGACCAGAAGGAGAATAAAATCTAGAGTTCAAAATAAATTAATAAATAAATGATTATTAAAAATTATAAGAATTTACAATACTATGAAAAATACCTCTTAAGATATATTATAAGGGGATGGACATATATTTTGGTGGTAGTGTGCTCACTTAATACATGTGACATGTCAGGAACAATCTTCAGCAAGCAGCAAGAACAGATACACGAAAATGTATTAGAGTTAAGTTTCGCAATCACCTTTCGATTCTCTGTTTTGAGCACTTAATATTATGTGAAAAGTTGGGCAAAATGTCTGTACATTTCAATATGAGAGAAATTAATACTTAACAACGTTTTAATAAACACAAAATATGGATGTATGTCCAATCCTTGACTTGGAAAAATTAAACAGAGTTTACTATTTTTATGTATAAAGCTACTTTAGTCCTTCACTTTAGAGAACTGTAGATTTATGTCCACAGGTGGTAGAGAGATTCTCTTGGCTACTGTGTAAATATCACCTGTCATTAGAAAGCAGATTGGTCAATGAGTTGAGATAGGAAATAGGTGGTGGGAGTTATGACAGGGAGAGAGGAACTCTGGGATAGATGCAGGTCAGGGAACAGTTTCACCTCAAACTCTGAGGAGTCAGACACATGAGACATGATAAGCAGCCATTATTTGTCCGTAGTGTAGAATAAACACATTAAGTAAGTTACAACCTAGTGGGAGCTTATAGCCTAGACATTTATTCCTATATAGGCATGTGTTTATATATAATTAACTCTTTGAGTCTTCATTTCTGGAAATGAGGTCCTGGTGGAAAAAGTTTGTGGTTAGAACAGACAATTATATGAGCCTTAGACAAATTTTGTATATTTAATGATGTTCTTGATAAAGCCTGTGGCCTGTTCTCATCGTTCCCAAATGGGACTATCTCCCTCCTATGGCATTCTGTGTTTTGCCTTTCACATTCACATTTGTTTATGCCCATAGCTTCATGCTTTAATAAGATTTGAATCTACCTTATCTTCTATAATCATTTAATTTTGCTTTTATGTTGCAATCATATTTGAAAAAAAAAAAACATGATTCCCACTGTTTTTCTCTTAACTTAGACTATCTTCTTGCATTTAACTTGAAGTAAGTTGCAAAATTATTATCATGAAAACCTAGTTAAGAACTAATTTTTGCAAGCCAATGTAGAGAAATTATCTCCAATTAAACTAGTATCTAACCCTACTGTTCTATAGCAAAAAAAAAAAAAATGTCCTTTGGTTTAAACTTGGTCACTTCTCTACCAATATATTTTCCAGAGTCATTTTTCTAACTTTCTGTTTTAAGTTACAATTGAAGCAAACATATTACTAGTATCTTGAATATAAACAAATTATAGCATTGATATCAAGAAAGCTTGTAGCACTATGACCAAAGAAGCAGGTAGGCTAATAAAGATTTTCACTCCTCCCTTGTATCTTATATATACAATCTCCCAATTTTACCATGTTCTCTGTAGCAGATTACCTGTGGTGGCCTCCTCCTTAAGCTCTGCTTCTGTCTCCAGTGGATCCTGGAGATCCTCCCCTCTTATCCTGTTACGTTGGCACCTAACTCCAGCAGCCTTTCTCTGTGATCATGCTAGAGAAACCTGCCAGAGAAGCAAATCGGCCAGTAAAACAGTGAAACAGGTAGACAAACTTTGAAACTCCCCCCTTCCCACCCCAAACACACATACCTCCTCTCATTCAAATTCAAACTGTCAATCTCATCCTAGACTCTACAGACGATTATCTCTTGTGACAACTTCTTACTCTCTGCTCCCATTTTCTGGGAACTAAGGCAGATTCTGGTGCAACATCCTGATTTGCAGATGCCATTAATCACTTTTTTTTTAACCCATTCCTATTTTCTTTTTTTCTATTCTTTTTTTCTTTTTTTTTATTGGATATTATATTTACATTTCAGATCCCCCCATTCCTATTTTCAAGTGTCAGATATCAATATCTAGAAATATATTTTATGTGAAACTTGTAGTGACCACACCAATCAAGATCTCAGAAAACTTTCCTACTAGACAACACACAGCAACAACACTCTCTTAAGAACCAGAGAGGGGGAAAAAGAAATCAAGGATCACCACACACACAAACACACACACACACACACACACACACACACCACTACCACCACCACCACTACCATTACCACCACCACAACAATAACACCACCACCACCAACAACACCCACCTAACAAATACAGGACCAGATATAAGCTCCTAGATTTACAATCTTCAATTTCACATATTCAAATACCTACATACCAGCATAAAAAAACAAAAGCAATAGCAACCAGGACAATATATCTCTACTAAAGCTCAGCAACCTTGGTACCTTGCTGAATATGATACCTAAAACACAAACAAAGGCATTAAAATATATTAAAACTAAAGAGGTCCTTAAGAGGAATTCTTAATGGAATCTATGAAAACATGAACAGTGGAAGGAAATGAATGAAACAGCTCCATATCTGAAAGTGGAAATACAATAAAAACAAATAACGAAGAATCAATGAAAAAAGTTGGTTCTTCAAAACAATCAATAAGATTGACAGACTCTTAGGCAAATTGAGTAAATTAAAAATGAATGGGGACACAACAACAGACACTGAGGAAGTCCAGTCAGTCATAAGAACAGAATACCCAAGATACAGTCCACAGAACTCAAAAAGGTCAACAAGCTGAAGGGCCAAAATGAGGACACCTCAGTCCCACTGGGGAGAGAGAAGAAAGCAATCACAAATGGGGTGGGAGGAAAGGAAGAAACCTGGGAGGGCAAGTGGACCAGGGTTAGGGGAGAGGGGTACCTGATCTGGTATTGGGCTAGGAAAATAGACTGAAAGCCTGAGGGCTAGCAGAAAGAATGGAAACAGGCAACCTCAGGAGGTAGGAGGTGGGAGGGACCCTCCAGAATGCACCAGAGACCTGGGAGGTGAGAGACTCTTAGGACTCAAAGGGAAGGACCTTAGATGAAATGTCCCACAGTAGGGAGAAGGAACTTATGGAGCCCACCTCTAGTGGGAAGACAGGGCATCAGATGAGAGAGAGGGTTGCTATTCCACAGTCAAAACTCTGACCCATAATTGTTCCTGTGTGAAAGAACTACAGGGATAGAAATGAAGAGGAGCCTGAGGAAAAGAAGGTCCAGCAACAGGCCCCAAGTGAGATCCAGCTCAAGGGGAGATCCAAAGGCCTGACACTATTACTGAGGTTATGGAGTGTTCACAAAATGGACCTATCCCCCAAGATCTCTCAAAAAGTGGACCACAAAAATGCAGGATACACCAGCTGATATGAGGCCTCAACACATACACAGCAGAGGAATGCCGGGTCTGTGTTCAATCAGAGATGATGCACTTAACCCTCAAGAGACTGGAGGCCCTAGGGAGTTTAGAGGTCAGGTGGTATGGGGGCAGGGTCGTGGGCACAGCCTCATGGAGACAGGTGGTTAGTTGGAGGTATAGGATGTGAAACTGTCAGAGCATGGAGTGGGGATAAAATCGAGAGTTCAAAATAAAACAACTGAATTGGAAAATCAAAAAAGAATAGAAAAAGAATACACAGTTTGGATGGGTGGTTGGCAATGACTCTAATATATCAAGTGCTGTGCTGAGGGAAAAAGAGAAAAAGGAAGAGACTATGAAGAGAGATAGTTACACTTAAGGGACGTTTTGGTGTTATGGAAACCTAATACAGTAGAACCTCCTAATTTAGTAGAACCTCCCTAAAATATAGGGCAAAATCTCATTGCTGCTGACAAAGTATATACAGTTCATCCAGTATGGAAAAGTCAGTCTGCCTATGAATAGCTTTCATCCCTATGTGTTTTTGGTACAGAAAGGTACTGTGTATGCTTTTAAAAGAGACAGGAACACCAAGTTAGCCACATACCATTTAATCTACAATGATATCCCACCTGCAAGATATACAATGGTTGCACAAAACTTGTGGGAGCAACCAACCAATACCTGATCTATGGCCCACTCCACAAGACAGAACCCATACCTGACACTTCTTGGGTGACCTAGAACCTGAGTCTAGATACCTCATGAATCTAGGTAAAAGCAAATATCCTTTTTTTTTTTTTTACAGTAAAATAAAATGACTTCTGATGATATTCTGTTATAATTAGAGATCAATGCTTTGCTCAGCCGTCATCACAGAAGCTTATTTCTGCAGCAGATGGGAACAAATACAGAGACATTATGCAACGAATGAGAGACCTTGGAACACTCAGTGCTAAAGGAAATACTTGTATCAAATCATGTCCATCAGGTCTCAGGGATCTCTGTAGAAGAGGAAGCAGACAGAGAGTAAGAACCAGTGGGGATGCATGACACCAAGGAAACCAGGCCATCTAAAGCAACATGATTGACATACATGAACACTCAGAGACTGAGGCAGCATGCACAGTGCCTGAAGGGATCTGCACCAGATGAGGTGGTAGAGATGAAAGTATTGGACAATTGCCCCATCCCTAAACCGGAAGCAACTCCATGTTGAAAATCACTTGCAAATGAAAATAAAGTTTTCTCGAAGGGAGTCTCACTGAAGAACTACTGTTAAGAATGTTATACCCAGCATTAGATGACTATGATAAGGATATATTTTGTGAGAAAAGCAAATCTATTTTCAATAAAATGACAAATAAAAAGATAAGAGTGTATCATCTAACTTGAGAAGTCGAGTGGCTTAGAAATTGCATGGAATTTCTGTAACTTCTTTCCGATTAGTTTACAAATTACACACTTTTTCCTTCACTAGTATACTCAATAAATATTATTAACATTTTTCATATGGAGAAAATTCACATGATTTAGGATGTGGGAGAATTTAATTCAAATCTTTCCTTGTCCTAGAAAAACGAACATAATTCCTTGAATGCTATTTTTTAGTTAAACAATTGTAATTGAAGATACTGCATTTCACATGTCTTACATTATCCTCCATGTTTTATATTCTTAATAAATGCATTTTTTCTTTTCATGTTGGTTATTTTCAGGATAATGTGAAATAGATGAACCATATTGATAATGGCTAAAAAGCTTTGCTGTTATTAAAATGAGATTAAAATATTAACATCTCTCCCCTATAATTATGATTAATCTTTTCTCACTGTTAATAAGAGATGTTGGCTCCAATGACCCTGACTATAGATGAGTCAAGAAAGGTTAACCTTCTCATAGTACAGGTGTATATGTATATGTGCTGTGGCGATGCTTGAGTTGTGAATGTTATTTCTGAAGGGAATTGTGTGTGCTTAGAGAAGCAACTGGAGTTGAAATTTAGATGAGTTATCCTGAGATGTAAAGCTACAAGGTAAAAGTCAGATTAATACAACGACAAAAGAAAACATTAGTGAATACTATGAATTTACCCGAAAGAACTAGAATCGTGTTAGTTTTATATTGATCTATAAAATAACTGTCGTCCTTAAAATATATTACACCATTGCTACAAAACAGACAAGTTGCAGTATTGTCAGCCTATTGTGTGTAATTTTCTAAATGTCCAACCTAAAGATGATACCTTCAGTGTCAACTTCTGAAAAATGGAGGAAATATTAGATGTTCTTGACATATGCCCTACAATTTGCTCCCATGACACTGGTGCAATATGGTCTTTTAATATTGGAAATATTGGAAGAGAAAATAATTCTATAGCTATTAGACATGATAACTGTAATGTGGTAATTCTTTTAAAATAGAATTATTTTATAGTCATCATTTTATATCATATATATATGCATACATATATATGATAATTTTATTTATTTTTGTTTTGTTTTAAGTACATCTGGACCAGTTTACCCTTCATTCACATCTACCAGTTCCCATCAACTTCTTACCCAGATCCACTCTTTCTTGGTATCTCTTAAAAAAAGAGCAGGTCTCCCATGGATGTCAACTGAACACACTTGTGGTAGTTTGAATATACTGGGCCCTTGGAAAGCAACACTGTTATGAGGTGTTGCTTTGTTGGGATAGGTGTGGTCTTGTTGGAGGAAGTGTTTCACTATGAACAGGGGTTTTGAGGGCTCCTAGTGTTCAGGCTCTGCACAATGTGGAAGACAGCCTCCTCCTGGTTGCCTGCAGAAGAGAGTTTCCTTCTGCCTGACTTCAGATCAAGATGTAAAACTCTTAGCTACTTCTCCATCACCATATCTTCCTGTAGGCTATCATGCCTCCTGTCATGATGATAATGGACTAAAACTCTCAAACAGTAAGCTAAACTATGATGGTTTAAATATACCTGTACCATACCAAGTGGCACTGTTGGGAAGTGTGGCATTTTTTAGAGGAAGTATGTCACTGTGTAGGTGGGCTTTGTCAGATCCTATTGCTGAGGCTTTGTCCAATGGTGAAGAGAGCCTCCTCCTAGCTTCCTGCAGAAGGGAGTCTCTTCTTGTTGTCTTCAAATCAAGGAATTGAACTCTTAGCTTATTCTTTATTACCATGCCTGCCTTCATGCTATCATGCTTCCTGATATGATGACAACGGACTGAACCTCTGAAACTGAAATCCATCTCTAATTAGATGTTTGCCTTTATAAGAGTTGCTTTGGTCATGATGTCTCTTCACAGCAATGACACCCTAAATAAGGCCATATGATAACAAGATACAATAAGATTATGCACAAATACTGATATCAAGGCAGAGCAAGAAGCCCCAGTAGGAGAAAAAGTGTCCCACGAGCAGAAGAAAGATTCAGAGAAACCCACACTCTCAGTGTTAAAAGTTCCACAAAATGACCAAGCTAACAAACACAACATATATACATAGTACTAAGGAGAAATCAATGCAGACTCAATGATTGTTCCTTCAATCTCTGTGAGCCCCCATGTGTTGTACTTAGTTGATTCTGTGAGTCTCTGGATTTTATTATTCTTTCTCCCCCTTTTTCTGAACCCACAAAATGTATAAATTTGGTGATTTGTATTTCCAGAACAAATATAAAAATATATTGTCAAAATGCCCTTGATATAGGCAAAACCATAGCATATCTATGAGGGACTGAAAATCTCAAAACCAGTAACACTGAAAGCCTCATGTTATTTTTTTTTTTCAATAATCTAACACTACTGTTTTATTTTCTCCAAATCTACTACATGGTTACTAATTGTACTCACAGAAAATGTGTGAGATTTTTTTTTTGATGATTGATATTTCCAGAACAAATGTAAAAACATAGTGTCAAAATCCCAAGACAATATTGAAGTCTTTCCCTTAATATAGGCAAAATCATATCATATCTACCTGATAATTCTCATGAAAAACAGGCTCTTAGATAACAATTAAACATGATCTTTCCACTAGTCTCTCTTGAAATCTACAGTGTGGGAAAACAATCCTCACTAACCTAACATCCAATAGGCGGTTAATATCAAAAATATATAAAGAAGTCAAGAAGCCAACCTCCAAAAATCCAAACAACCCAATCAAAAATGGGCTAAAGAGCTAAACAGAGAATTCACAACAGAGGAATCTAGAATGGCAGAAAAGCACTTAAATAAATGTTCAAAGTCTTTAATCATCAGGGAATTGCAAACCAAAATTACTCTGAGATGCCAGTTCATATCAATCAGAATGGCTAAGATCAAAAACTCAGGTGACAGCACAAATTGGTGAGGTTGTGGAGAAAGAGGAACACTTCTCCATTGTTTGTGAGATTGCAAACTGGTATAACAACTCTGGAAATCAATCTGGAGGTTCCTTAGAAAACTGGAAATAGATCTACCTGAAGACCCAGCTATATCCCTCCTGGGAATATACCCAAAAGTTGCCCTACAATGTCACAGGGGCATGTACCCCACTATGTTCATAGAGGCCTTATCTGTGACAGCCAGGAGATGGAAACAACCCAGATGTTCCACAATGGAAAAAATGGATACAGAAAATGTGGTTTATTTACAGAATGGAACGCTATTCAGCTATAAGAATGAACATCATGAGTTTTGCAGGAAATAGATGGAACTAGAAAATATCATCCTGAGTGAGGCAACTCAGACCCAAAGAACATACATGATATATACTCACTATCAAGTGGATATTAGCCAAAACATGTATGGAATACTTAGGATACAATCCTCAGAACTCAAGAAGTTAACAAAAAAAGGGGCCCAAGTGAGGATGCTTTAATCCCACATGAGAAGAAATCTATCATGTGAGATATAAAAAGTGAGGGACCTGGGTGGGATAAGGGTGGGGGATGGTCAAAGGAGAACATGATCAGGTATAGGGGTGAACACAAGTGAGAAGCCCAAGGACTAGCAGAATGAATGGAAATATGCAACATCGGGTGTGGGAGGTTGCAGACCCTCTAGAAAGTACCAGAGACCTGGGAGGTGAAAGACTTTCAAGACTCAAAGGGAGGGAACTTAGATGAAATGTCCAACACTGAAGAGAGGGAAATTGAGGAGCTCAACACCAGTAGAATGGACAGTAAGTGGAGGGATGGAATGGCAATCCCACAATCAGAAACTTTGATCCAGAATTGCTCCTGTCTAAAAAGTGCAGGGACAAAGATGGAGAAGAGACTGAGGAAAAGGTGGTTCAGTGATCCAACTTGGGATCCATCTCACAAGAAGACTCCAAGGTCTGATACTATTACTGACACTATGGTGTGCTTACAGACAGAATCCTAGCATGGCTGTCCTCTGAGAGACTCAATGAGTAGCACTTAGAAAGTGGCAGATACATGAAACCGTTGGACTGAAGTCAGGGACCCCTGTGGTTGAGTTAAAGAAAGGCTAAAAGAAATTGACAAGGAGGGCAACCGCATAGGAAGCAGTCTCACCTAACCTGGACTCCTTAGATCTCTCAGATACTGAGCCACTATCCAGGCAGCATACATAAGATGGTCCCAGGCCCCTGACATTTGTACAGCAGAGGACTGCCTGGTCTGCCCTCAGTGGAAAAAATGTGACTAACCCTGGGGACTTGAGGCCCCAGGAAGTGGAGAGGCATGATGTGGGGAGGAAAGGGAACATCCTCTTGGAGACAGGATAGGAGGTATGGGATGAGAAACTGTGGAAGGGAAGACTGGGATGGAGTAATGACTGAACTATAAAAATAAATCTAAATATTAAAGAGGAAATTCAGGCACTGGTAGGTGTGTAGAGCCTAAATGAAATCATAGAGCTCATTTGAAAACACAGTTACAATTCATGGACCCAGCCCCTCTTATTGGGGAATAGAGTAAGCCCATGTCCATGGACTTATTGTTGGGATTATGTTATACAAATTCTATTCCCCTCAGGGCAAGGGTACAAACCGACACCAGAAATTCAATAAGCTAATTCCAAATATGCTTGTTCTTTCCACTATATACATTCTTATAGAAACCACTCAAAGTGTTCACCCACTCTTGGTACATATCCTGTCTTTTGACTAACCTCAGTGATTACCCTGAGCATGACCTGGTGTTCTCTGAAGAGAAGTAGAACATAATAAAACTGCAAAGCTCTTCCTCACGTCTCTTACAGAATCAGTAAAGGTCTCACCATTCCTCATCTATTGTGATCAAGTCATTGGAGTGTCATTAACTGTCCTAATTTCAGTGTTGCTTTATTTCAGGCAATAGAGAAGCTGAGTGTGCCGTGAAAGGCAGAACAACCAAGAGAGAATCAGGACACATATAATTTTCCACTAAGTTCAAAGCCTTATACAAATACTCTTTTGGTGCATCCAAATAATTACAATAGTAATATCAAAGTTCACTGATCTGAAACACAGCTCAGAAAACAGTGTTTGTTCACCATGTGTGCGGCCATTAGTTTGATCTGCAACCCTCCAAAAATTGTCACATCACACTGACAAGTTTAATAACAATAACTTTCAAAAGCTCTAAATTTACCAATAGGTGGCAAAGCGTACCTATGCTGTTTAAAATTTTTTGTTTTTACACTCTCAGGAAACAGAATTGCAA
This sequence comes from Rhabdomys pumilio, assembly GCA_030674055.1. Classification (NCBI taxonomy): domain Eukaryota; kingdom Metazoa; phylum Chordata; class Mammalia; order Rodentia; family Muridae; genus Rhabdomys; species Rhabdomys pumilio. The sequence goes on along the minus strand of JANHMN010000018.1, from coordinate 24,219,679 downwards.
AGGATCTTCAGTTCGTAGAAAAAAGGGTACACAAGCAAACACCCCTGACAGTATCATCAAATCAATAATTAAGCAATGCACAGCAAAACGAAGTATGACTGGATTTGAATAGTTATAAGATGATTGTCAAATACTGGCTCAGTGTACATAAACTATAGAAGAAGGAGGCTCCTCAGAAGACTAGTATTCTTAGAGCAGAGACATTTTATGACATTTCCATAGGCATGGGATAGTGCACATTCTCATTGTAAGTAAAGTAACTAGAACTCTGAAATATAACTACTAAATGGTGTGAATGTCTGTCTTGAGCAATAGGCCCTAATATATGTCTAATGAATTATCTGGCATGCACTAGCTCATAAGAAAGGGAAGGAGGAAAAACTGTCAATTATTGAGCCTGAAATTACTTTTGTTCCAGATTTCCTCCAGTATGAGGAATAAGAAAACAGAAAACCTGAGCCAGTCATAAGCTAGTTTTCTGTCGGCTCCAAGAAACCACATACTTCTAATGGTCCTCAGAAAAATCATTCAAAAATTTGCAAACAGAATGTAATATATCACATGTTGATTTATTAATTATAAAACAAACAACAACAAATATGAAACTACAAACAAAAGTCTGTTAATGTACCTCAGTTGTGGGATATCTGGAGTGAGTACTTGAGGTACTGAATTTGACTCTCATTCCTATAAAGAAAAAAAGCAAACCTACCAAATACTTGCTGGCTATTTCTTTTATAGCTTATTGACATGACCCCCAACACCACCTCACTTTTTTTGAATGGACGCTGTCACCTAATCTCCTTTAGATCAATAAGGTCCATTTGGCACTAAATGTAAACAAGACAAAGCCAAACCAAAAAACTCTATGTGATTAAGGTTCTAGTTTCTTTTGAAAGATCCAATTGAGGTAATAATTAAAACTCCATAGCTTTAAACAGGATAACAAGCCTTGAAAAATATGCAGCATTATCTCCTGGGCTAGCAACAAATAATTCACCTAATTTGTTGCCTATTAAGTCTAAGTGACTCTATTACTTAAAAGCCTTAGGGGGATGGAGGTGGTGGTGGTGAGAAGAGAGCCACATAGTATTATTTAGAAATTTTACACCTTACACACTTTGCAGATTGAGAGAGGGTTTCAGGAAATATATATAAGGATATATAATTCTGATTAAACTTCTCATTAGGAAAACTGGAGAGTAAATGTGTGATAAAAATAGAAATTATTAGAGGAAAAAACAAATCAAGATAAAGGGTGATTAAAAGACCAACTTCCAGGTTGTAATCAAAACCTGGAGATCAGAGGTTGACAGTTTGTATTAGTTTTATGTGTGAAAGTCATTATTTATAAATATCGGAGCTATCATGAACTTTGCACAAACTCATATGACTTGAGAAAACGGAGCAATGATCCTGTTCAGAGTGGAGTTCTTCTAACATCTTCCTGATTTGGCTTGTCAGCCACAAGAGGATTCTCTTATCAGTAAAACAGTAGGATAAAGGCAGCTTTGGATACAAGTGATGCTTGTTCTTGTTCCCATTAACATTTTAATAGAATTAAAATGATATGGGATCATTGGATCCCATGACCTATTATCAAACAGAAACAAACACCTTGTAGAGGCTTGTGCTAAGAGAACTCACTGTAGAAAAGCATATTATTATTCACAGTTTTCAAATTATTTTTCCAATATACTAATATATAAAATTTAACATTTAATTGTAAATAAGTAGGTTTACTAAAAACAGATCGTGGATAGAATTAAATGACCACCCTCCCAAAAAAGCTTTTTGCCACATACACACACAAATACACACACACATGGTCACATGAAATGATGACTATGAACACATTTTTAGAATGTTTGTAATTTTATATAAATATATATATATATACATATGTATACATACATATATCATGCATATATACCATATATATCATAATATATAACATAATGTATACCATATGCATACATACACACACATACATATGTATACATACATATACCATGCATATATACTATATATATAATATATACCATAATGTATACCATATGCATACATACACACACACACATATATACACACACACATTTTATATATATATATATATATATACATACATATATATATATATATATATATATATATATATATAATATGTATGAGAGCATGTATTTAAAACTTTTAGGAAATTATCTTTTTATATGCAGCATGGAGAGGACAAGCATCATCTTGATTACTGTATGCAAATATTTATAAGTGGCAATTTACAAAAATAAATCCAATATATTTTCTTGCATGAAATATACAATGTAAGTATCTTTATATTCATGATCTGTAATGTATAAGTCTCATTCTCAAAATAGCCTTACGAGTATTTTCTTAAGAGACAGAAAAGGTTTCTAGTTAGGGAAGTAAAGTAGCTGAAAGCAGTAGGGAAAGAAGAAAAAGTTGTGATGTGTTTCATAGCACAGACATCCAGTATAAAGCTCGGTGCAATTTGAATGTATAGGATTTAAGTTGTTTTGGCTTTTGTTCATTCATTCTGTTTTTATTTAGTTTTTGGAGTAATACTGTATAATAATGACACAAGGGAAATTTAAGTCTCCTCTTGAAATTATAATTCCCATTAATGCAAGAGTTTAAAAATAAACTCAATGAGAAACTCAAGGAAATGTTATTGATGTTTAGAAGAACACCCTACACCCTGCTGCCAAGGCAGACAAGCTGTGACTCTCAATAGCTGCTTGGAAAACAGAGAAGAAAGGGGAAAAGCCATGCTGTTTAAAAGCATGGAGGTCAGACATAGCAGTCATGTGGTCACATCACAGAGAGAGAGAGGCTGTAGAGAATGGAGAACAAAGCCCCAAATGTTGGAGAAACACCAAGAGTTGAGGAAAGCATGCTCAAAAAAAATAGACAGACTAAAAGAATGGAGAAGGTATGTTTTTACAAGTAATTCCAAGAAAGCATACAGGCACATAAAGCTACATGGCTGCAGCCTGGTAAGTTACTGAACTGGAAGAAATGTTGGGTGGAGGGTTCAGAGAAGAAAGAGTCCAAGTTGTCATTAAAGATCTAGCTATTATTCCTATGTCTAAAGCATGCTTTAAAGTGAGTCACCGTTCTTAAGGATGCCACTTTAGCTATATGAGTTATGTCTCTACCCAGGTCAGAAATTCTATTATCTTAACTAGGTGTTTCTTCTACTTAAACAGTTTGTTCTTAGCACAGAAATTGCTTTGGCCTAAATTCTGGGAACTAGAACAAGAACATGTGTATATTTGTGTGTTTGTACGTGCATATAATATGTGTCTGATATATTATTTAAATAAATCATTTTAAACAAATTATCTACATATCTTTCTTAATATAGGCAAATAATTGCTGAAAGATTAATGACCTAAAATCCTCAAGTGAACAAAGAAGTGCTGGACAAGGGAAATTGACTTGGATATTATCACCTGTGGAAGCTTCTGACCAGGAGATTCACATACCATACCCATTGGTGTCTACCACTTCCACACTGCAGGCAACTTGACCTGTGGATGGACTCTTCCATCCCCAAAGTCTTAGAAAAACCCCCCAAAACCCACAGCATATGGTCATAGTCTCACATTCACAGAGAGGCTTCAGATTCAGTTTCTGAAGATGTTCGTCTTTCTTTTATACCTTTTTTTGCCTGAATAAATTTCCGTCTAACAACTACTGCATTTTGACCTATGAATGGAGAAACTGAGGCCCAATTATTAGGTGGACAAGTATTGTGTAGCAGTAAATCAATTCAGTCATTCTTTCTGACCCTCAGTTTCCATGTCACTTTTATTGCTTTTCTTTAACCCTATGCATTTATTGTGAAAGGAACATAAGATCTAGAGGAGAAAACAGTTCATTCAATACATGAATGCTGGTATTACCCCTCCATTATATTTCAGTAAATTTACTAACAGGGATATAAAACCTAAATTTAATTTTTAATACTTTCTACTCCTACTATTCTCGTGCTGACAAAAGCCAATAAAGAAATGATTTGGGAGATGACTAATCTGATGGAATATAGGGTAATCAAGCAGAAACTAAAACAAAACACGGAATCTAGATAATCCATAAACTAAAACAATCAACCCTTAATTGAATGCACATGTGTGGACAGAGATGGCTCTCTAATAGTGAAACAGTAGGCAGTGATTAATGACTGGGAAAAAAATCAGCAAAGAATCCTTTCTGAGCTCTGAATTGTGCCCTGAATATAAAAATCTGCCAGAACAGGTGACATGTTGCCAAGGGTTCCAGAGAGCAGACAGAAGAAATTGCGGATCTGCCAACAATTTATTTCCAAAGACAGAGAAAAATGGTGACGTAGCAATGTCATGAAATAATGCAGAAAGCTTTTTTATTTCCCTTCTGCCTGAAGAATGCTAATCCAGACTATAGTTTTATTATCTGAGCCACAGGGAAAGACAAAATGCAATAATTAAGAAATCGAAAGACTGTCATAAAAGACAATGTGAGGCTGGAAGCTGAACAATTATTTAAAGTGCTCAAAAAGCTCTGCTCAGAACTTCACTGTTCTAAATTTTTGGAGGAAAATGAATAGTTACCTCAAGAAGGATTATATACTATAAGGTTAGACAAATAAATATGGGACCAGATTGAAATGTATTTATTTATTCATCACACATATTTTGAGGTGTAATATGCCATCAAATGTCAATTCTATGACCATCAACACATGACGTAAGGATTATTCCTGTATAGTCATCAATTGGAGGAGCTCACTGTGCTTACAGGGAACTCAATGAAGAGTTCTGAAGTTCAGCTAGGGTAAAAACAGAGTAGCTCTGAAGTTAGAGGAAGGGTTAACCAAGGTAAAATTGGTAACCTGGTGTAACAAGTGAATAGAAAAATACGTTAAAACCTCTGAGATACAACATAGTGCTATTAATACAAGGGAAATGAGAAGTTTCTCTTTAAACAAAGAAAGTAAGGATTGAGAAGCTTGTGGAACAAAAAACTGTGAGATGACAGTGACAGGGGTTAGAACACACATTATTAACTGTATGTCTGTCTTTCCTAGAAGATTGGTGGCAACTCATTTTTTTTACAATAATGAAAGAAGGCTACTGTTATGAAATATGTAAGAATGGTGTATCAATTACACTCCAAGGAAGTCCCTATGAGCAGAAGAAATTGGCTAATACAACATAGACTCCATGTTTGTTTGTTTTTTATATAGTTTTTTAATTAAATATTTTCTTTATTTACATTTCAAATGTTACCCCCTTTCCTATCTCCCCCTCAAAAATCCTCCTATTTTATCCGCCTTCCTCCTCATTCTATGAGGGTGTTCCCCCACCCACCCACTCCTGTCTCTCTGCCCTGGCATTCCCCTGCACAGGGCATGGAGCCTTCACAGGACCAAGGGCCTCTTCTCTGATTGATGGAGGAAGACAGGGCTCTACTCAAAAAATAAACAGGCTGAGAAAGAAATTAGGGAAATGCCACCCTTCACTATAGTCACAAATAATATAAAATACACTGCCGCTAATCTGTTACTCTAACTAAGTAAGTGAAAGATTTGTATGAGAAGAACTTCAAGTCTTTGAAGAAAGAACTAGAAGATCTCAGAAGATGGAAAGATATCCCATATCATGGATTGGCAGGATTAATATAAAAAAAAAAATGGCCATCTTGCTGAAAGCAAGCTACAGATTCAATGCAATCTCTATCAAAATTCTAACTCAATTCTTTTTTTTCCTTTTTTATTGGATATTTTATTTATATTTCAGATGTTATTTTCTTTTTTAATTCCCCCTCCCACCC
>JANHMN010000018.1:24194350-24213840 GCA_030674055.1 Rhabdomys pumilio | reverse complement strand
TTTTTTTTTTTCAGATATGGTAATAAAATGATTAGGAGAGAAAATAGCCGTTTTCTTTTTCTCATGGTTGGAAAGACTTAGATACACTTATATTATGAATATGGAACCTACTAATAATGAGTTAAAATTGTTCTACATACTCTACATTTTTGTAAGTCAGCATTAAAACTGATGTTTGAGTCTCAGCATAACAGCTCACAGAGAGGGTATTAGTTTTGTAGCTGTGTTGCATTTTTATCAACCTTATTTAAAGGTTGAATCACCAGGAAGAGGGAACTCTATCTTAGAAATTACTTCTATTAGACTGTCCTGTTGGTATAGCTGTGGGATGTGTGATTAATTGCTAATTTGTATATTAGAATTGATCCCACTGTTGGTGGCTCCAATTTTAAGCAGGTGAGATACATAATACCCACTTTCTAGGTTGAGTTCAGATGCTGACTTCACTCAGTGAAGGAGTTTTGAACTGGAATTTTAAAATGAAAGAAATTCTCCCCAACTTTGAGTTTTTGTCAGTGCCTTCTACAGTGACAGAAAACCAAACCATAACAGAAATTAGAACTATTTTGTGGATTCAGGATTAGTTATTCAAGTTGCCCAAAACCAAGATATTGTTTCAGATAAAAGAGGTAATCACTGCTCTGGAGGATAAAATCATATCCCAGTGAGCTCTGGAAGTGGCTCAAATCTTTCTAAGAGTTTAAAAGACAGTACATACACAGAGTTGGAAAAAAAACATTAGCACCAAGGATTCTCACCAGTGTTACCTCTTCTTGGCAATGATCCTCTTACTTTGCCTTGTCAACTGCATTCTTTGTATTAACAGTTTGTGACATCCAGTAAATCTTGCTGTTCTTGAGTTTTATGCAAGGATGAGGGAAGAGCTGTCTGTACTAATTATCACCAAAGTCTTCTCATGTGAGTTGGTGTAGCATACTTTTGTGTACATTATTTATTTTTTCTATACTACTATACATTCATCTCCAAAAATATGGCTAATTTTTATTTATTGTATGTATCAGTATAACCAATTGTGCTTAAAACATATCATAATTGAATTGTTGCCTAAATTTACCAATCATAAAATTACTATCAGGGACATTATGGTTCTCCATAATAGAATTAAAGAGTATATTTGGTTTCAGTTGGGAAAACTCAAATCCAAACTGTATATGAATTGAAACAACTTAATTGTGATTGAGCAATCGAATAATTCTGTCTTTAAGACTCATCTAGTCTGTAAAAAATGCTGTTTCTCTTTATACTTTAATTCTTACTCTGCAGAGTAATTATGAAAGTCACAGACATCTGTGAGATTTACATAAGAAAAGTCACTTTTAACTAACTCTCGCCATGCAATATATCTCAAGAAATACTAAAACTTTATGTTAGATTTTTTAAAATCATTTTAGTTGGCATGTATTTGAAAATCAGTGTTAGACATATTAATCCCAAGAATAAAAATAGTTGATAATGCTGGCCTCTTGCTCTTCTTGCCTGTTATTAAATATTGAAGGCAACCATGAAAGGTCACATGTAATGGAGTAATAAAATGTTAGGGTTTCACTCTCAGGAAATATCCCTTAAATTTAGTTATCAAATTAATTGCATCACTCATTTATTTTGGGTTGCTAAGGAAGATGACATTAGAGTTCAATAATAAATAATGTCTAGTGCCAGCACTGCTATTTATCATAACTTAATAGTGCAAGCTTCACTCTTAATAGGAAGACCATTACCGTAATGTTGTATTGGTAAGTGTTCACTGAGTCATATCAAGCTCAAAACTGAGATTTCATAAAGAAGAATATTAGAGGAGGAATTATCCAAGTGTAGAAGTTAGGTCTGGTTCTTCCTACCAGACCCTTGCTCCCAGAAATAAGTCTCAGAGTTAAAGTATATCTACAAATACCTTGGGCACACAGGTAGGCTGTTCTCTGACTAGATAATAATGTAAAATAATCCATTTATTTTAATCTACATCCTGCCACATGACTGTTTGCATGTGCTCAGGTAACATGCATCCATCTCATCACATCTTCCCACACAAATCTATCATGTGTGGCTCTATCCCAGAATTCTTTCCACCTCCTGGATGTCACATATCCTATTTCTTGCCTAAGCCACAGGCCATCAGCTTTATTATTGATAGCTACCACATCCATACACATTAATTTAAGATATTCTGTCTACACCCAAGTGGTGACCAGTAGAGATCTTAACAAAGACAGACAGACAAAGGACATTTATAATGTGTCCTATTCTTCAATATTAATGATTAGATATTTCTTTAATTCTAAAGTCAAGAGTGGAATCCTGAGTTTGACTCAAGATCTGACTATGTTTAGCTTGTTGCGGCTGTCCTCGTCATGACCTCACCAGCAAGAATGGACTCAGACAACAGGATTCTTCTACAGCAGGCTTTATTGCAGCCGGAATGGAAGGGAAGACCCCGATAGGAAAGGGAGACATCCTTAAATACCTATTAGGTCGGCGTGTTGTCGTGTACCTCTGTGATTGGCTAGCAGAGCTCAGGAGAATATGACGTCTCGGAATGTGTCACATGTAGGCTGGTTCAAGGGACTCTGAGCATGCTCTGAACACTTGTTTACTAGTTAAGCGGGATGAGTCCGGGCTGATGTCAGCGCCATCTTCCAATGGCAGTGGTGTGATAGTGCATGATGACGTTGGTGCACCACAGCTTGTTTTATGACAATGGTGTTCAACTCAATGTTCGTCTCAGAAATGGAAAAGGCTATGTATTTTGATTTTCACCCCAGAATAAAAATAAAAAAAAATACACAGGAGTAATTTGGCCAGTCGATCCTTATACATATATTTCACACATCAGCTTGTCATGTTCTGTAGTTGTCACAGGTAGAACACGTTTCTATGACAACTACCTAGAGGAAATAAAAAAGCAGAGATGAATATCCGTTTCTAAAATTTGTTTAATTTCTGTTTTCATTTGACACCAGAATAGCCAGGCAGACAGAGACTTTCCAGAACTGTGTCTGCTTTCCTCTGGAGAAGTAAATTTGAGTCCCATGGAGACTTTGTGAGTTACATAGAGGATCAAATGGGAAAAACAGGTATAAAGACCTTTCAGAAAAAACCCAGTGAATCACAAGTAATAAAAGAATGAACTTAGACCAAGTATGCACTAATATAGGGATGTGGAACTTTCTATGAGCCAGACATTCTCATTATGGCTTCCATTACATAGAAAAACTGACTATACTGAAATGGCAGGGGCTAGGCACATCCACATTCACTGATGCCAGCAAGGCAGCTCAGGTAGAAGAACATATACCATGGGATAGCCCCTGTTCCAGTTGTGTGTAACCCACATGAAGACAAGCTGCACATCTACCACATAGGGGCCAGAAGGCCTAGGTCTAGCCCCTTTATGTGATTTGGTTGGTGGTTCAGTCTATGAGAGCCTCAAGTGTCCACGTTACTTGACTCTGTTGGTCTTCCTCTGTAGTTCCTATTACCCTCAGAGCCAGAAGTCCTTCCTCTTACTCTTCCATGAGAGTCTCCAAGCTCCACCCACTATTTGGCTATGGGTCTCTACATCTGTCTGAGTCAGCTGCTGGATAAAGACTCTCAGAGGACAGTCATGCTAAACTCCTGTCTGCAAGCAAAACCGAATATTATTAGTAGTATCATGGATTGATGCTTGCCCACGGGATGGGTCTTAAGATATGTCTGTTATTGGTTGACCATTCCCTCAGTCTCTGCTCCACCCCCCATGTAGATAGGATGATTTTGGGGTCCAAAGTATTGCAGTTGGGTTCCTGCCTGACTACAGTTGGTGGCCCTTTCAGGTACAATGTCCCCAATGCTGTGAGTCATGGTTAAGGTCACAACATTAATTCTTGGGTACCTCCCTTATCTCAGCTCTCTGTGTCTTCCTGAAAATACCCTCCCAAACTTTTACAGTTCCAAATATCCATTTATTTTCATAGTCATCCGCCCATCTTTCCTGTCCCTCCCCTTACCTGATCTTGAACCTTCCAATTCTCTTCTCCATCACCTCTCCCACCATTTTGCTCTCTCTCTCTCTCTCTCTGTCTCCTATGTCTTCTTTATTCCCCCTTCTAAGTAAGATTGAAGCATACTTGATTTTACTTCCTTTCTTGTTTAGTTTATTCAAGCCTGTGGAATATAGAACATGTATCCTTTGTTTTATTGCTAATATTCACTCATAAGTAAGCATATACCATGAATGGCTTTGGTGAGCTGGTTACCACTCAAATGATATTCTGTAATTCCATCCTTTTGCCTGAAAAATTCATGATGTCTTCGTTTTTAATAACTGAATTGTATTGCATTGTGCATGTGTGTCACATTTTCTTCATCCATTTTTCTGTTGGAGGACATTTATGTTGTTTCCAGTTTCTGACTACTACAGATAAAGCTACTGTAAATGTAGCTGAGCAAGTATCTACATGGGATCAAGGCCCATCTTTTTTTTTAATTATTCAGTATTTTATTTATTTACATTTTAGATGTTATCGTCTTTTCTCTCCCCCGCCCCGCATTAGCCCCCTATCTGACACATGCTCTACTATGTTCATCGCAGCCTTATTTATAGTAGCCAGAAGCTGGAAAGAACCCAGATGTTCTTCATCAGAGGAATGGATACAGAAAATGACCATCTTTAGAGTGTAACATCTTAGTTATAGCTGTGTCTTGAGGTAGAACTATATCCAGTTGTCTGAGAAACTGACAAATTAATTGCCAACATGGTATACAAGTTTGTATTCCCACCAGCAACAGAAGAGAATTTCCCTTGCTCCACATTTGGGCAGCATATGTTCTTTCTTGAGTTTTTATTTTAGCCTTTCTTATGGTTGCAAGATGGAACTTCCTAGATGTTTTGATTTGTACTTCCCTGATCACTCAGGACTCTGAACATTTTTATTGTTTCTCAGACATTCAAGGTTCATCTGTTGAGAATACTCTGTTTAGCTCTATACCCAACTTTTACTGGCTTATTTGGGTGGTTGTTGTCTAACTTCTTGAGTTCTTTTTAAATTTTGAATATTAGCCCTCTGTCAGATGTAGGGTTGGTAAAGATTCTTTCTTAATATGTAGGGTGCCATTTTGTTGAATTGACAGTGTCCTTTGCCTGACAGAAGATTCTCAGTTTCCTGAGGTCCCATAGTCAATTGTTGATCTTAGCCATTGATGTCTGTTTAGGAAATTGTCTCCTGTACCAATGCTATCAAAGCTAGTCCCCACTTTCTCTTCTACGAGATTTAGTGTATCCTGTCTTATACTGAGATTCTTGATCCACTTGGACTTAAGCTTTGTGCATGCAGGTGAATATTTGCATCCTTTTACATGTAGACATACAGTTAGACCAACACCATTTCTTGAAGATTCTTCCTTTTTTCTCTTTTATGATTTTGATTTCTATTTCAAAAATCAAGTATGCATAGGTATATGACCATTTTCTCAATCTTTGATTCAATTCCATTGGTCAATGTGTCTTTTTTTGTATCAATATTAACGCAATCTTTATCCCTATTGCTCTGTAGTACAACTTGAAGTAAGGGGTGGTGATATCTCCTAAAGTTCTTTTATTGTTCAGAATCGGTTTTGCTACCCTGGATTTTTTTCTTTCATTTTTCCCATATGAAGTTTAGAATAGCTAGTTCAAGGTTTGTAAAGAATTGTGTTGGAAATTTGATGGGGATTGCATTGAATCTGTAGACTCATTTTGCTAAGATGGCCATTTTCAATACATTAATCCTACCTATCCATGTGCATTGGAAATATTTTCATCTTCTAATAACTTCCTCAATTTCTTTCTTCAGAAACTTGAAGTTCTTATCCTATATATCTATTCTTCCTTATTTACCAAGATAATATACCAAGACATGTTATATTACTGTGACTATTGCAGAGTGTTATTTCCCTAAATTCTTTCTTGGCCTGTTTGTCATTTGTATATATAAGCACTTGTGATTTCTCTAAGTTAATTTTGTATCCAGCCACTTTGCTGAAAGTGTTTATCAGCTATAAGAGTTCTCTGGTACAATTTTGGGGGTCACTTATGCATTCTATCAGATCAACTGCAATTAGCAGGTAAGTAGTATCTGTCTAGAAAATTGTCCATTTTGTTACTATATTTTTTTAATTTTGTGGAGTACAGGCTTTTGAAGTAAGACTTAATGATTCTTTGAATTTCCTCAGTATCTGTTGTTAGGTTTCTCTTTTCATTTTTGATTCTTTTTATTTGGATAATTTCTTTCTGTCTTTTGGTTACTCTGGCTAAAGGTTTGTCTATGTATTGATTCCTGTATTTTACTCCTCTTTGATGTGTTCACTTCTTTTATTTTTTCCTATAAATTTCAGGTATAAGTTAAAATTGCTTGTATGAGTATGTTCTAATTTCTTTATGAAAACACTTAGTGCTAAGAACTTTCATTTTAGCACCGCTTTCATTATGTTCATAAATTTGTGTATGGTGTGGTTTCATTTTCATTTAATAATTGAAAAACTTTAATTTCTTTCTTAACACTCTGACCTAAATATCTTTGAATAGAGAGCTGTTCAATTTCCATGAGTATGTAGGCTTTCTGATATTCCTGTTGTTTTTGACTTCTTCCTTTAAACCACGGTGGTCTGATATGATACAAGACCTTAGTTCAATGTGTTCGTATTCTTAGAGGTTTGCTTTGTGACTGACTATAAGATCAATTTTGGAGAAGAATTCATGATGTGCCTAGAAGGATTTATATTCATTTGTGTTTGGGTGAAATATTCTATAGGTGTCTGTTAGGACCACTTGGTTCATGATGTCTGTTAGGTTTTGTCTGAAACACATGTTCATTGGTGAGAGTAGGATGTTAAGGATTTCCACTATTAATGTGTGCGGTTAGCTGTACTATTTAAGCTTTAGCAATGTCTCTTTTACATGTGTTTGTGCCCTTGAGTTTGGGACATAGATGAGGTATCATCTTGGTAGATTTTTTTCTTTGATGATATGAAGTGTCTTTCCCTATCTCTTTTGATTAATTTTGCACACACACACACACACACACACACACACACACACACACTCCTTGTTTTTGCTGTTATAAAAGTACTTATTTTCTGTGTTTTCTTGGATGTAGTAGTTATCCTTCTTGGGTTGGAGTTTTTCTTCTACTATTTTCTGTAGGGCTTGATTTGGATGGATATTGTTTTAATTTGGATTTTCCTTGAAATATTTAGTTTTCTACATCAATGGTGACTGAGAGTTTTGCTTGTTATAGCAGTCTAGGATGGCAACTGTGTATTTTTTTAATGTTGCAAGATATCTGTTCAGACCCCTGTAGTGTTTAGAGTCTCCATTGAGAAGTCAGGTGTAATTCTGATAGGTCTGCCTTTGTATGTTATCTGGCCTTTTTACTTTGCCATTTTTTATATTCTTTCTTTGTTCTGTAGATTTTGTGTTTTGATTATTTTGTGGCAAGAGAGCTTTCTTTTCTGGTTCAGTCGAACTGGTATTCCATAAGCTCCTTGCATGTTTATAGAAATCTTTTTTCTTTAGGTTGGGAAAGTTTTCTTCTATGATTTTGTTGAGAATATTTTTTTCATCCTTGGACCTGAGACTCTTTCTTCTATTCATATCATTCTTAGGTTAGGTCTTTTCATGGTATCTCATATTTTGTTGATGCTTTGTGTCAGGAATTCTTTAGATTTAACATTTTTTTGAATGATATATCATTTCCTCTATTGTATCTTGAAGCCTGAGACTCCATCTTCCATCTCCTGTACTCTGTTGATGATGCTTGCATCTGTTGTTCCTGCTCTCCTTTCTTTTAGGTTTTCCAGGATTCTCTCACTTTCTGGTTTCTGTTTCCTTCACCTGTTTATTTGTATTTTTCTATATGTCTTTAAGAGATGTGTTACCTCTTTAAAGATCTCTAATTTTGATTGTATTTTCCTGTACTTCTTTACTCAATTTATTTCATTTCTCTTAAAGGCCTCTATCACCTTTATAAGATTGGACTTAAGGTCATTTTCCTGTGTTTCATTTGTGTTAGAAAAGTGAGGATTTGCTATAGTAGGGTAGCTGTGCTCTGAAGGTGTCATATTACCCTGGCTTTTCCTGATTGTGTCCTTTTGAGAGCCTTAAGCCGTCTAAATGGTTTTGGTCCCTGGATGTTCCTGTTGTAATAGGTATTGGGAGGGTGGTTATTCCAGATAGTATTGGTGTGGCAGGCCTCTGGTTTATATCCTTGGCTTGAATGGTTCTGGATCAGCAGGTGTGTATGTTTCAGAATTCACAGTTCTGATGAAAGCTGGAGAAGAGATGGAGAGAGAACTGAGGTTCACTATGGATAGCAGTTTGCTCAGGGCAATGTGGGGTGCCCTAGAGGACTCAGAAGGGAAGCTAACTTGTATGGTTCAGGATTAGCAGTTCTGATGAAGGTAGGCAGAGAGGTGTCATAAAATGGAGGACTAGCAGGGATAGCAGACTGCTCAGGACCAGGGTAAAATTTTATTAAGAAGTAATAATTAAAAATAGATCTAAACAGGTATTAGTATTCCCATACTGTGACAAAAAGTAGGTGCTTAGTAGAAAATACACGTTCAAATGTGATATGTATTTTCTTTCTCATATGTTTTATTGAAAATTACACAGGCTCTTTGTATGTAACATGAAATTGTGATAATTTTGTCCAACACTTCCAGGAGCCAAGATCCAGATATGTGTCCCTACACCCAGGTGACATTTGTCGTCTTTAGGGGACTTTCCTCATGGTCATCACTGTCATCATCATCTCCATCTTTGCCATTACTGCAAGAAGGACACCTAACCTGGAAAGGGATAGAAAAAATGTTTCAAAATGCACCCAACAAATCAAAATGTCTATTAGGACAGGGTTTGTGATGAGAACGCAGAGCTTTAAGTTGAAGTATCAGGATTTCTAGGTTCTGTTTTATTTTACGTGGTTATTTAAGAAGTTAGTGAAATCTAATTTGACATTTGGGGAGTCTCTAAGACTGAAAATCAGTATGACTCTCAGAGCATAAGCTATTGTACTTTGTGGATGTTTTTATCTGATTATCAAACTGATTATCCACAGCTGTCATATAAGATGAATACCAACATCTGTGACACTGCATTTAATTTTCCTAAAAGGAAAACCTCATCTGCTGCCAGAGTGCCAGAAAAGAAAATATTGAATACAAAGTTCTGGGAGGCAGAGCTGACCTTTGCTTCTCTAGCCTGAAGAACACCTTTAATTGCATATCCAGCCAGTGATGGCCTACAAGTGAGCTTGGGGCTCCATAAACACAAGCCTTTCGTGAATTTAATCTGCTGTCTGGTACCAAGGTTTCCAATGAGATTAGGATAATAAATACAACTCACTCCCCATCCAACCATACGTTATTTATATTGGAAACAATATAGAGAGAGTGAGCATAGGCTGTTCATCTTTACCTGAATCTTTCAAAGCATATTTTACACATTTCCAAATTCAATATAGGATTTTGAGCAAGGAAAAGAGGGAACAGTTTTAAAAAGCTAAAATGTGATGCTTCCCTTGCAGCTAAAATGTGGACATACGATTTGTTCCTGTCAATCTTGCTGTTAGAAGTCATTAGTTTGTACTCATAGGAAAATAGGAAGCAGAAACAGAATGGGCCCATGGCTTGTTTTATTGAGGGAAGCTCCCAGGTTGCTCCATGAAAATTAACATCTGAAATTTAGCCTGTGAATTGTTTCTCTTAAATAAACTTAAAGTCAAATGTCAGACCTTTCTAAAAAATTCTATGAAATATATAACAAAAGTGTTAAATCACTACACACTGTATTCCACAGCTGCCCTTCTGCCTACAAAAAAAAAAAAAAAAAAAAAAAAGAAAAGAAAACCATCCTGAAATATAGCGTTATAATGAAGGAACTAAGATTTCATATTTTACTTTAATTTGTATGTTGCACTTCCATATACAAACATATATAAATACAGAATATAGAACATGCATATATTCCTGAATTGTTCTATAGGAAAAGACAAATAAGAAAGCAAAGGCAGAGAGGTAAGAGAATTAGAGAGGAGAGGGGAGGGGAGGGGAAGAGAAAGAAAGGGGAGGATGTGGGTGTAGAGGAGAATTAAAAAATAAATCATACTTGCAGTAGAGAAAGTCAAA
Organism: Rhabdomys pumilio; assembly: GCA_030674055.1. Taxonomy (NCBI): domain Eukaryota; kingdom Metazoa; phylum Chordata; class Mammalia; order Rodentia; family Muridae; genus Rhabdomys; species Rhabdomys pumilio. The sequence goes on along the minus strand of JANHMN010000018.1, from coordinate 24,203,679 downwards.
CCAAGCAATCAGAAAAGTAGAAAGTACACTGAGGAAATGACTCTAGTCAAGGTGACAGGCTTTGCTTATGGCTAGGTGTTAACTCCACCTTCATTTTTTAATCACTCTTTTTTATTTTTTAATTTTTTTATTATTTTATTTATTTTCATTTCAAATATTATCCCCTCTCCAAGTTTCCCCTCCACAAACACCCTATCCCACCCCCCCATTCTCCGTGCTTCTATGAGGGCACGCCCCCACCCACCCACCCACCCACTCATGCCTCACCACCCTAGTATTACCCCTACCCTTGGACATCAAGTCTTTATAGGACCAAAGGCTTCCCCTCCCATTGATGCCAGATAAGGCCACCCTCTGCTACATATGCAGCTGGAGACGTGTATTCTTTGGATGGTGTTTTAGTCCTGGGAGCTCTGGCAGGTCTGGTTGGCTGATATTTTTGTTCTTTCTACGGGGTTGCAATTCCCTTCAACTCCTCCAGTTCTTGCCCTAAATCCTCCTTGGGGTCCCCTGCTCAGTCTGATGGTTGGCTGAAAGCATCTGCATCTGTATTGGTCAGGCTTTGACAGAGCTCCTCAGGAGACATTACCATTCTTAAGATCTCACCACTGAGGCTATGATCTCCACAGTCACCTGTCCTCACCCTGAGTACTAACCTTCACAAATGAAATTTTTCTTCCCAGTTACCAGATGATGTTAGCTTTACCAATATCACAGGACATCTGTGAGCCGCTGTCCGTGTGCTCAAAACAACAGGAAGTCTGAACTGGCTAGACTGGAACTGCTACGGTATAGGACACAACGAGTAAAAGTTTTCCTGGTTTCATATGGAAACATAAAACTCACATTTTGTAACAGAAAAAGTTTTAAGAGATCTAAATGGGTGACAGATTGTAAGTGTACAGAGTAAAGGGCTTAGTTTTGGATACAGTTTGGATACCCATCTTCCCTAATTATTATCACCTGGTGACCTGGTGCTGTTGCACTGGGTGTTTGGATACTCGTGGACACGGGCCTACCTGGAAGATAAGTCCATAAGACTGGGCTTTATGTGTTATAGACTATCCCCAACTCCTGTCTAATTCTCTGCTAGCTTGTTGGAGCTGCCACTGACACGTTCTCCTCTGGGGGTGTCCCTTACACCTTCGGACCACGATGGACTGTATCACCTGTTTTGAGCCAAAACAAATCTTTCCTTTAAGTTGCCTTTTTTTTTTTCTACTATTTTTTACCAAGGAGACGAGAAATATACAACAAGTGCACCGCCAAAGTTTCCTCTTACAGCCATTGTTAAAGTCCTACATTAAATATATTCTTTCAATATGTGATTTTCAATAAATATCAGAACTGTATTTCAGAAGTGAGACAATTGGTTTGTGATGGTTATCATTAATTGCCAGTGTGTGCGAATCTATATCGCCTGGGAGATGGACCCCAGATCAAGCCTGTAGGGGACTCTCTCGATTATGTTAATCATTGTGGGGAAAGCTGCTCACTGTGGATTGTAAACAGTCCCAGGACTGGGAACCCGAACCTCAAAGAAAGGAAGAAAGAAAGAAAGAAAGAAAGAAAGAAAGAAAGAAAGAAAGAAAGGAAGGAAGGAAGGAAGGAAGGAAGGAAGAAAGAAAGAAAGAAAGAAAGAAAGAAAGAAAGAAAGAAAGAAAGAAAGAAAGAAAGAAAACCTCGAATAATAGCAAGCCTGCACCCACCCAATGTTATCAGTGTTTCAAACCTCTGCAACCTTGCCTTCCTGTATGGGATACACTTTGAAACATGAGACAAAATTAAAACGTTTTCTTAAATTTTACTTTTGTCCAAGGCTCTGATCACAGTAACAAGAAAAGAAACATGAGGCACATGATAAAATGGTTCAAGGCTGACCCGTTTTAAAGGACATCTGCTTTTAGACTCAACAGTACTCCAGACCTCAGCACCACATCCATGTACCCCTGTGTTTCTGTGATGTTACAATAAATATGAAGCCGCCGCTTATCTCTTCTCCCAGGGCATTTTGAGTCCCTTGCTCTTCACTATGAAAGTGAGCACCTACAGAAACAAGGCTAATCTCTTTGAATAGATTTTTTAAAATAACTGTAATTAGCACTAATTACCCTCCCAAGGCTTACAAGGTTAAAGAAGTTATTACTGTTTTTTTATTATTATTATTATTATTATTATTATTATTATTATTATTATTACCACAACAAGAGCAAGATACATCAGATTTCCTCAAGAGAGCTGCATTTCTAGAAGTTGAAGACTGAGTTCATTAAATGTGTATGTACACAAATTCACTCACACTTGTACAGCTGCATATATGTGTCTGTGCATATGCATCTATCAGATCTTAATTATTGAAAAGGAGAGGGGGTGCTCCAGGCCATTGAGCTACCTGCAACACTATAGTACTTACTCTAATTTATACTTTACAAACAAGCCTAAATATATCCTCCCTTGAGCAAAAACAGTAATTCAGCTCATGCTTGCTCGCTGAGGAATTCAAGGTAACATTTTCTTCTGAGGTTAGAAATTACGCCTAATGTATGCTGTGTTTCTCTTTTGTGATGCTAATTAAGACAGAGACTGAAGGAGACAGCTGATTCCTATTATATATTCTGAACCAATTGTGCCTCCTATTTCCATACGGTAAAAAATAGAAAGATATAAGAAATAACTTGAAAACAATTTTACATTCCTTTCTACAACTTCCCCTAATGTTTTTATTTGACAATTTAAAAAAGAAATTATAATGATAATACTTAGTTAAATGTTAATTTCCAGGTTTATTTACTTTCTAGTGAGTTGAATTTCTTATATATGTGTGTATATATATATATATATATATGCATATATATATAAATTTTTATATGCATGTATAAATATTTACAAGCTTAATTTTTACCATTCTATAGGTTGAATCTTGACATTTGATGATGATTATTATTTTATAGCATATCAAACCTTTTTGGTGTAACAGTGCTATTTTCCTATTTTTGCATTATTTTCCTATGTTTTATAAGCCATTGTAAATTATATTGAGTGTCAATGTTGTAGGTTTTCCCTTACGTGTTATTTTCAGTAGTCTCCTTCATATCATGTTTAAGTATTTACTGCATTTTGCATAGAATTTTTAAATATGTGAGATAAAGATCTAATGATTGAATGTGCATATCGTTTACATAATGCCATCTATTCAAAAGATAATCTTGTCCGATTGCTGTGATTGGCATTTATGTGACTTGCATAAAAACATATAAAAGATTTGACTAGACTTGTCTCCATACAAGACAACATAATAACCAACTGGTACATAAAATTTATCCACATCACAATCAGCAGCAGCACTGAAAATTAAAAGCATCATACATTAATACCTTAAAGGCTTAAAATAATTATTATCCACAAGATGAGTGATTATAATAGTTGAAGATTAAATAAAACCCTGTACAATGCTAGGAATGTACATTAACACACTATTGTGGAAAACATTGTGAAATTCTCCTCACAAAAGTAAGATTAAACTATAAAGTAATCTATCAGTTGCACACACATGAATACACACACACACACACACACACACTATGTAATCAATATGTTGAAGTTATCATCCTACCCCACACTCACTGTAGATTATTCACATATTCCTGATGTGGAACATCCTGTGTGTCTAATGATGGACAAAGTAAATGTGGTTTATATCAGAGTTGAGATATCATTTGCCAATTATAAAAAATAACTTCCATGTTAATAATAATAATGTGGATAAACTTTAATATATTATTGTTAATAAAATAAATCAGGCATAAAATTACAAATACTTTTACCATATGTAACTCGAAACAAATGTAGCAAGTAGCTATTAAAATATGTAAAAAATGTAAAAAGGCTTAAACTTACTGAAGTAAGGAACAATAAGGTTGTTATCAGGGACAACATTCAAGGATCCATTCGAAGCTAGGAAGACATTGTACAAAGATACAAAGTTTGCAGTATGTGAAACAATTCAAGAAAGATACTATATGATATGTACCTTTGATAATTCCCTGCAAAGCAGAAAACAGTGTGTTTATCAGTCAGTTTGGGTTTTGTTGACACAGAATGCCACAATAAGCAGTTTAAAAGAAGAGAAATACCTTTGCACATGGTTGTTGTGCTTCCAGTTATCAAGGCTGATAGGGCATTGCAGAGAAAAGGAGCTCATGCCATGGTTCCCAGAAGCAAAAAGTAAAGAAGTTTTACACTCACCACCCTCCTATGCCTCTTCTTTTAACAAAAAACTCTCTAGACTTATTGGATAGTACCACCCATGTCAAAGAAGGATAGGCTTTCCTCAGTTAATATTCTCTGGAACCAGCCACATAGTTACAGCTAAAAATGTGTTGTATACTGCCTAAAGTATTTTCAAGCCAATCAAGTTGACAGTATAATTTAATTATCAGTATATATATATATATATATATATATATATATATATATATATATATACTGGCTTTGTAAAGACTTGAGAATGAGGATCTCATTAATCATAACTAAAGAAAGCTACAGTTGAAAAAAAGCTTAATATCAAGCTTAATTTAATGTCTTACTGATCCTGGTAAACTAATACTACTAACCCCTATACACTAGTTATTTAGATACTCAATTTTGAATGATTAGTTAAAGAATCGATTTTTCACTTGCAAGGAAGGAGTTATCACATGGTGTAATGAAAACCTTCTTAATTTGGAAGGAAAAGAGGACTTACCATAGTACTTCTATTTTTGTGACTTTAAACACATCTACAATACTTTGAAAGGCTGTCCTCTCATTCTTCTTGTTTTAAACAGAGTCTAAGAATTAGATTAAATGATCCACTCCTAGCAAAACCTTGACGTTCGTCATGAGGAATTTTGACATGCTACCATCACCTTCTCATGGAACATAACACAGACAAGGAATTTCTTGATCAGACTGTGACTTTAAATATTTTTACAAGTGAAATACTTGGGAATCTAGCCCAGACCAAAGAACAGAGATTCTGGTTTAGATGCGAAAATAGAACATAAAACAAAGCACCTCCTGACATAGGCACATTCACCACACAGGATCCATGGAGGAGGCGTCAAATAAATCACGGAGGTGTCAAATAAATCACAGAGGCCGGACATCATTCATCTACCTGGTATATGATGAGGAAGGTAACTCCTTCATTATGTATTTAGCAAAAAATATGATTATATGGGAGAAGACTTAAAGCCAGACACATTTTTAAAAGCTTTTGCTCATGTTTGCAAAAGGTTATCATCTCACCCAAGCGAGATATCTGAGAAAAAGATTGGAAAACTGGTATAGGACACTTGACTCTAGTGTCCACATAGAGCACATCACTTTTGTAGCCTGGAGAGTAATGAAAAGCCATCAGCAAAGAGAATACACTTCCAAAGACTGCCGGGTCTGTGGAAACCATAGACAAGAAGCATCAGTGGCTTTGACAGGAACATTGACAGAGAAACTAGCAATGTATAAGGGGAAGCAGGAAACATTCATGGCAGAGGGAAGACTGCATTTACCTCCTACCAAGTCAACAAATTCACAAAAATAAATCAATTCTGAGATTATACATATATTCTGATTATATATATTATAAATACTGTCCTGCTCATATTATAGATAAAGTTATAGAATAAAAATAGTATTAAGCATGTTTCTCTAACGTAGAAAACTGAAATTATTTTGAGATCTTATCTTCCCTTTATTAGAATTTCTAAGATTTGTAAAGAGAAAAGGCAACAGATTGCAGAATATGTGAGCACGTATTCACTTCCGGTAGGAGTACAAACTGGTAGAGCCACTATGGACATCGGCATAGGTTTCACTGCAAACTGAAAACAGATCTGTCACAACATCAAGCTTTACCACTTTTGGCCTATACTCTACATCTTATTACAGAGATGCTTGCAAATCCATGTTTATCCCTATTCTCTTTTTAATAGACAGAAATTGGAAACAGTCTAGATGTCCATCAGCTGATGACTTGATAATGAAAATGTGGTTCATTTACACAATAGAATATTAGCCATTTGTTAAGAAAACAACAGTTATACATTTTCAGGCAAATGGGTAGAGCTGGAAATAGTCCTTCTAAGTAAAATAACCCAGACAAGGAAAGGCAATCATTGTGTGTTTTCTCTTATATATGAAGGTCAACTTTTATATTGTCGAAATGTGAGTGAGTTGTTTATAATTCCGACAGAGGCTGGGTAGCCAATAAAAGACCAGGGAATAGGAGGGTTATCATCCAATAAATAGAAAATAGAATATAGTGATATAAAGGAATAATGGTGAAATTTGAAGAGGGTAATTAAAGAAGAAGGGCAATGGGAGGGAAAGCTAGTAACACACGTAATATCTGAAAATCCAAATTTTAAAATGAGCTGGTTGACTTTTATTCAATCACGTTCCAAGGTGCAAGGATCCTTTTCTGGGTCAGTAGAATTAGTGGGATATATTCACCTCCGGGCACACACCTTTAGAAGAAGTGGAGAATGTAGGAGAGAGACAAGGGGGTTATTAACTGATGTGACATAAGAAAGTCTGGCACCAACCTCAGAAATTTCTCAGTGGCATGACAGAGTGGTGATATCTGTAGAGCTCTTTGCAGTGTACAGAAATTCCCAATGCTGTCTTATCAGCTACCCTCTCATCCGCTCCCTTGAATAAGCCCCTTAAACAACATTGCACAGCAACTCTCCTCAACCAGGCATCAGACATTAACTGGCCCAAGCCAGATCTTGAACCAAAGGGTTTTCCCTGTAGAACAAAAAACAGAGATAAGAGGGCAGAAGAGAAGTACATAAAGTTTTAATAAGAGACACACAGAGAGAAAAAGACAGAGACAGAAAGAAAGAGTGAGAGTAAAATTTGTAGAAAGGGCATTTGACTTCTTTTCTCTGATTCCTGCCTCCAGGAAGGTATATCTGTGTTCTATATCTTACTAATAGCATCTAGATATTTTAAAATGTACTTTGTGTTTATTGCTATGACTAGAAAGATGCTTAGTTAATATAACTGAGTCAAGCAACAAAGTTTAAATTATTATAAGGAGTAATAGTATTTAAGGAATATGCTAAGACATTCTCAAAAAATAATTTTTATCCTAAGACTATAAACTGTGGAATCTTGCCAAGATATAATAAGCAGACATCTGGACTAGGTAAATAGCAAATAACTACGGAAGATTATTTTTCTGGTGTTTAATTAGATAAGTCTCATTCCATTCAGAGTACTGCTTTACAAAAATTTAGTATGTACTATATTTCATGTTATCAAATTCCTTCCATTTCCTTACTTTGCTGAATTTGAATACATTATGAATATGCAATTTAAGAGCTCAAAAAAGATGAAGCAAAAGCAGTTGACACAATCTATCACCTTGCTCCAGCATAAGATTTGGTTTTAATTACACTAATTAGAAAAAAAGACTCTAAAAAGTGCGCATAATTTTTAACAGGCTAGCAATGTAAGTTTTTGTGTTACTTATTCAACTACAAATCTGTGAATTCCCCATTGGAACTATTGTTAACTTATAAGCTTCGTTCTTACAGACTTAATGACTTACATTAGCTATTGAACTACATACACACACACACACACACACACACACACAGAGAGAGAGAGAGAGAGAGAGAGAGAGAGAGAGAGAGAGAGAGAGAGATTCTTAGTTGTATGTTACAAAGAGATCAAGCAAAGAATACCCTATACAAACTGCCAGTTTTTTCCCCACTGCTTAATATAGTAGTGTTCTGTGATGATTTACGTAAGAAATGTTCCCCATCAGCTGAGGTATTTGAATCTTGGTCACTAGTTGGTGCTGCTGTTTATAGGAGATTGTGGAACATTTAGCATGTATTGCCTTGCTGAAGGAAATGGGCAAATTTTTGCAGGCATAGGTTTCATAGAACTCTAATTCTCCCTCTTGAAGCTTCCTGCTAGGATCACCATTTTCATGCCTCCACTGCTCTTACACACTCTGGCTGTTTCTTTCATCAGTTTCTTTGGTAGTGGTATTTTATGATAACAATAAAAAAAAACTAATAGCAGTTCTAAGCACTGTTATCTGCTCTATGAGAATAGTGCTATCTGTGCTTTCACGGGGAGCGGTTATAGACAAAGCCATTGCTCTTGTGTGCAATGATTATGCCATCACATAAGATGATGATATGCACGACCCATGCTTTATTTTGAAATCACTATTGCCAATAATAAAAAATACAACTAAAATTCGTTAGGGTTACATTTGTTATATAACAATGATTGATGTTATTTGTGATAAAAATGTAATACATATAATGTATATATATACATATATATACTATATATATACATATATATATTGTATATATATATGTATATATATATAGTATCTTTGGTTGAATTAAAATATCTAATATATAAAATGTGAAACACAACTCAATCGCAGTGGATCTCAACTCTAAAAATGCATTTTCTTCCCATAAATAACTTGAAGATATCTCTGAAAAGTTTTCAACTATAGCTGAAGTCGAGGAATGCAGCTAACATATATAGATGGTGCTCAACAACTCTCAATACAAGGCAATCTTGTATATCTAGAAATCTTCTGCTTAAAACTTTCAACATGCTTAGACTGAAGAATTCTTACTATAATGGTTCTCTGTACACCCGAAATAGGTTATTTCTATCGTTTTGTTTTAATACAGGTTGAGAATCAAGACTCCCATCTTACATAAACTGATCGGAATTCTCACACATAGCAAACTACACTCTATAGGTTAGTATATTGGAGACATAAGGATGCCTCAAATGAATAAATTATGTTTTGATCAAGTTGGATTTCTGATGATGAGATCTTTCTATCTCATTTGAGGATGAAATAGGAAGACAGACTGTTTTACTTTTCATTAAGTTTGTAGACACTTATTAGATGTATCAAGCTATCAAGTGTGAATGGCTAGTTACCATCTATGATATAATCAAAGGTTTCAATAAAGCATGATTTTCATTTGAATTGTGTTTGTTTCCAAATAAAAGGTCAATTCTTGCAATGGGGAAGGTCACATCAGTGTAAAACTTTCAGAACAAGTAATGCACAGTGAAGTCTTCACCAGATTTTTTTTTCCTAAAATTTTTTCTGAACTCCATTAACCTTTCTCTGTCCCTCTTCCTCTCTTTCTTTCTCTCTTTTTCTCTGTCTCTCTGTCTCCCTGTCTCTGTCTCTGTCTCTGTCTCTCTCTCTGTGTGTATGTGTGTGTGTCTCTCTCTCTTTCTCTCTCTCTCTCTCTCTCTCTCTCTCTCTCTCTCTCTCTCTCTCT
>JANHMN010000018.1:24106636-24194340 GCA_030674055.1 Rhabdomys pumilio | reverse complement strand
TCTCTCTCTCTCTCTCTCTCTCTCTCTCTCTCTCTCTCTCTCTCTCTGTGTGTGTGTGTGTGTGTGTGTGTATCTTTGTATGTACTGGAAACTGAACTCATGTCCTTTGGAAGAGTAGCAGGCACTGTTAATCACAGAATGAGCAAGAGAATCGGTTGGTAAGAATTGTTTTTTAATAAAAACATAATAATACTAGTCACCTCTTTGTTTAAATGGGTCATTTCTGATTATTTCAGTTGCTTCAGAAAATGTTAAGCAATGAATTCCATAGAAAATATATTTAAAATGTGACCTATCAGAATTTTAAAACAATTATTGGAACAATTAAAACATTCTTTCAACACCCATTAATTTTTAATTTTAATAGTAGTCATATCTGACTAAATTTTTGAATAAAATGACTATATTTAGTTTCTCTCTTTTTACCCCTTGTGTATGTTTGTATGTGTGACATAGATCATATACAAGACACCATTTCAACATGGCATGTTCAATACCTGCTACCTGCTATCAAGTAACCATCCTTTTCTTTTTTCTTTTTTCTTTTTTTCTTTTCTTTCTTTCTTTCTTTTTTTTCAAGACAGGGTTTCTCTGTGTAGCCCTGGCTGTCCTGGAACTCACTCTGTAGACCAAGCTGGCCTTGAACTCAGAAATCCTCCTGCCTCTGCCTCCTAAGTACTGGGTTTAAAGGTTTGTGCCACCACTGCCCGGCTGTAACCATCATTTTCTAATACATATCTTTCATTTACTATTTCCATTCCCTCATCTTCTAATCCTTATTTTGACAACATAGTTGTAGTTTTTAATTCATTTAAAATGAACTTTTTTCTATTGTGTCTGACACATTTATTTTTAACTGTCTTTCTTTCCTTCTTTATTCTTCTCTCACACAGTACATCCCTACCACAGCTTCCGCACCCACTCTTCGTCCCAGCTCCTCTCACACCTGCTGTCTCCCATAGATCTAATGTGCCTCCTTAACCATTCAGAAAAGAGCAGATCTCACAGCAATATATCAACGGAACATGATGAAACCATACTCACTGTTGTAGTTTTCATGTTGTAGTTTTCCAATATGACTGACATTGTTACAGATTTGCCAAAGGAAGTCTCAAGGAAGCCTCACTATTTTTTTTTTTTACTTTAAGTGTGCATGAAGATACTTTTAACGTTATTGCAGCCACTGAGCAATTGATGTGTTTCCCAATGCAAATCATGATTACAGTCTCCACACATACCTCTTAATTTTGTTAAATTCATGAACTTGAGCAGAGTTCATCCATCAACAGAGGATTCCAGTGTACTAGGACTACATCTATTTTCTCTTAGTGTAGCTTTAGTTACAGATTTTCATCAATTTAGAGTGTTATACGTCTTACGTTGGGTTCCCATTTCTATGAAGGTATATTAGGACCAAGGCAATTCTTATAAAACATTTAATTGAGGCTGGCTAACAGATTCAGAAGTTCAGTCCATTATCATCAAAGCTGAAGCATCATAGTGTAGAGGTAGGCATGGCTCAGGGGCAGCTAAGAGTTCTGCATCTTAACCCACAGGAACCCAGGAGAAGATTGTCTCTTCCAGAGAGCTAGGAGAAGGGTCTCAAAGGCCAATTTACAGCAACACACTTCTTCCAACAATGCCACACCTCCACTTCCTGAGTCAAGCATATTCAAGCCACCACATTAGGTGTTCAGAGTTTCTCAAGATGAGTATTTGATATGTATTTGAAAACAACATTCTTAAAGTATGTTTAGGTTTAGTTTTATCATAACATTTAGCATTCAATTTTTCAACAGCAGGGATCAGAGAATCTCTTCTATGGAACATTCTGATACGTAAGCAGAGAGAGGAAATGTGTGGAATCTGTATCTTTCAGTTTGTGAGTTATAGGAAAAGCAAGTTGCATGGCTAAGTGATTATGGTAAATGTGAGACATAGTAAACACAAATAAAATTATAGCAAGAAAATTCATTTATGACGAAAAATAACCCTTCAGGGAGTGTATATTCTAGCTGAATTATTCTTAATTTTGAAATGTGTTTGTTTGGTGTCTGCCTGTGTTTGTATGAGGGTATCTTTGTGGATGACAGTGGATAGATTTCTTTTCACTATGTGGATTTTGTGAATCAAACTTATGTTATTAGCCAGCAAGTACATTTATCATCTAAGCCATAGTGCTGTCTGTCCCTTGGCTGGGTTTCTAAAGAGCTTATAACTTAAAAAGAGAGAGAGAAGCTGTGGTGGAGTAACCCAAGCAAGGACACAGAATAAGACCCTCTGAATTACTACATACACCCTTGACAGTTGAAATGTAAATATATTAGGTATGGGTTTATTCTTTCACTCAATCCAAAGGGATTCAGAAGGTTCTCAAAGAATCAACAATGATATTTATATTATTAATTTTAATTGTAGATTTAAAATAATGTACAGGTACAGATGAAATTAGAACTCTATAGTTCTATATTTCAGTTTTACATTAAGACTATTGAGACATATCAAAGACAAACAAATGTTAATCCAGTTTATAAAGCAGCATGGATTAGAAATATTCTATAAAATAACATTTATTTTGTGTTATATAATTTGTTTTGAGATAAGAGTTGTCCTTTATTTTTTATCTTGAAATCTCTCTGTCTCTCTGTGTCTCTGTGTCTCTCTGTCTCTCTCTGTCTCTCTCTCTCTCACTCGCTCTCTCTGTCTCTCTCTGTCTCTCTCTTTCTGTGTGTGTGTGTGTGTGTGTGTGTGTGTATCTGTGTGTATCTGTGTACGTGTGTACCTATATGTGTGACCAAAATAATAAATAAGACAAATGAGACAAGGAGGCAATCTCCTGGGTCACTAAAAAAAATGTAACAGAAATGCTATTACTAATTTCTAAAGCACCTCATTGAGAGAAAGTACCTGTTAACAACTTAATACAAAATAGTATAATTTAATTTGCAAGAAATATCACTTGAAAATGTAAAATTGCTGTTTTCTAAAAATATCGTATTGTTGGAAACATTATTTATTGTACAGTGAATCCACAGCTTCTATCAATTAGACACTATTAGATACAAAAAATATGATTGGTGATTCTTCCATAATCTGTTTTGCACCAAAATCTGCTAGTATGTCGAACAAAAAGCAAAAGCCACCTTAATACTTGTTTATTATTTAGGCTGTGGATTTCAATTATTTCGCGTATGTTGCAAGGCATGTTGTTAGAAAATCTGTACATTTCCTTAAGAAACTGTGCTAGAAGAGCAAAGTCTTTTCTTTTCTCTTCTCGTGTAACTGGTTATTGCAGCTAGATTTATGTCTACCTCAGATAAGGATCTGACTATGTGGTTTTCTGTGATGGCATGAAACACATGCTCAAACAAACTCAGGGTTGTCTGGATCCAGGTTTACTCATTTTAAAAGCTCAGCACAAATGCATGCAAAGCAGCACACTGATGTCATCACATTGCAGTGAACAACTTGGTAGCTCTTGCCTGTTCCTTTGTGACACTAAGAGCCTAGTGACCTAAGAACACTTTCAGTTATGATCAAATAAGGAGGGATTGGTCATATCATTCTCACAACTAATGTCAACAAATGCATTGTAATATGAAAATATACAAAAGAACACTTCTTAACATGTGTTAACATGTATAATTGAATATATAAATCTGATTGAATAGAGTTTAACTGAATATATAAATCTGATTGAATACATAGTTTCTTCAAAGATTAACCATGGACCTGACCATTACTTGAAAACAATAAAGAATATTTTCTTTTGTAAGATGTGTGTCTCTTTTGGTTAAAATGTAACATGTAATGATACATGTCAATGTATTTATGTACACAAGCACACAATAATTTTAAAGAACATGGAAAATGTATGCTGTTACTTAGAGAGATGTGTCTCTTCATTTCATTTTGTTGTTTAAAATAGAAACAACAAAATAAGTAAAAATGAGTGTTACTTTTAACAAATACTTTTCAAAAGTACAAAGAGTTATTGTTAAAAATTGTGTTTATGTGACAAAACATGACATTTATCAATATTTTGTTTAGAAGGTATCATGTAAATATTTCATAAGAGTTCAATTAATATTTATATATAATTTTAATTTAGAAATTAATCTATTTGCTCTGTTTTATATAAAACAAAACCAATTGGTTCTATTACTACTAGATTTCAGTAACTCTACTTCTACTTACTATGAGGCCTTAGAGTATTTACTATACTAAGGTAGATAGATGGTAGATAGATAGATTAGATAGATAGATAGATAGATAGATAGATGATAGATAGATAGATAAATCTAACTTGGCTAACGCCAAAACATTTTGAAATTTGAACTAAGGTCTTTCATTCCATAATGCCATGTGGAATCTAGCTTTTCTTAGTATAAGGCCTGAGGAAACATGCAACAGAGGTGGAGGATGGGAGAAATGGTATGAAGACTGTGAGCTGGTTGGAGCCCTGGATGTGGGAGCAATGCACATTAAACACATGTCCTCATAACCTCGTCACCTCCCTCATGTTAATCACAAGCTTATTAGAGATTTCATGATACAGTTTTCAAATGATCCGTTTTGTCATAGAAATAGTAAAAAAAAATCTTAAGGGTCTTTTAATTTATTTGTAATGTTATTTTAATAAAAGCATATTTTTCTCTGAATTTTTATTTGCAAAACGTTTTTGACATGTGATGGCTATAGTTTTGAGTTAAGATTATGGGAGGATGAAATGTAATCTTGCAAAGAGTGAGGATTCTTCATTGTTTTCTCACAAATATACTAAGTAAAAAAGATGACCGTTTCCATATACCCGTTTAGATATCATCAAAGTACATAATACAGCCTTGGTCATCTATTGATAAAGTTTCTCCTTACATACATGATTCACTTTTTTATCCCCAAAGTCCTCTTATAATTAAAAATGGTATACGGACAAGTGTTTGATTTGCTCCTAGAAGTGACTATCTTTTAACACACAGTTTGACACTGCTATAAATGTGCAAAGCTTTTCTTCTCAACATTTCTCACCCAACGTCTGTGTCTTCCCTTCTTTTCAAACAATCTTTATCCCAGAGTACAAAAAGGGATGTTTAAAAGCATGAATATGACAATGTCACCTCTTTAAAAGCCTCTTGTGATTTCTATTTCCACTTAGCAGAAAGTAAAGCTGCATAACCTTGCACAGTACACAAAGCAACTCTTTTCCTTCTTCAACATTTTGTCTGATATTGTTCCTTTTCTAAATAACATTGTTGCAATATTGGTCTTCAGACACACCAGCACAAGATTCACCTTAGAACACTCACCATCTGTGTCTACTATTGGCCTTGACATTGCTGATTTTTCAGAACCAACTACTGGACTCAGTTTCTTTTGTCTTCAAGGACTTGGAGTGTATTTCTCTTCTTCAAAGAGGTCTCTGACAATACTTTCTGTATAAAGTCACCAAGCCACCATTCTGTATCCTTTTGCTTCTTTTTTCTTTGTTGTTCACTTTTTTATGCTGTGCTCATTTTTGACTGCATGGCTGTGAACATGCAGAAGCCTGCTCAAAACTGAGATACACTACCATCCACTTATTTGGTCTTATTTATCTAATGTCTCATTAAGTACATAGATTAATTTGACAGTGACATTTCAGTGCACTAGACAAAAATATCCATGTAAAAAAATGTGTTTCATATGCATTCAAAGGTTTCTATATTGCAAATAGTAAGGTGAAACGATTGGAGAATGTGGGTCAGCACAGATTAGAAGATATATACATGTAAAGTCTGAGAAGGAAAGCAGATAAAGTGAATGATGTCAGGTTTGGGCAGCATCTGGCTTCATGAATTTGATAAGCATTTTTGGTGGGCTAACATTGCTTTATCTTTCCATAGTCATTTTAACTCTACTGAGCTACTAACAGTTTATCCATTTATAGGCATACAGTTTTGGAGAGAGTCACAGTGTTAAAGGAGGAATAAGTAATTCAATATGTGTGAAGGCTATAGGCACATGGATTAAACATCCTCCAGGTAGCTAATAAAGTTTCATCTTCCAATATCTGCCATGTATGTCTTTCACTTCAAGGCAGAGAAATATTTGTTTCTAGAGGCAAATGAATGGAGTTAGAGAGAAGACTGAAGGAGCTGAAAGGGTTTGTGACCCCATGAGCAGAGTAACAACACAACCAACCAGAGCTCCCATGGTCTAAACCACTACCTGGGAGCACATAGGGAGGGACCCATGGCTTCAACTGTATATGTAGGGAAGGATGGCCTTTTTGGGCATAGGTGGGAGAGGAGGTCCTTGGTCCCGTAAAGACTGGATGCCTGCCCCAATGTGGGTGAATTTGAGGTTGGGAAGTGGGAGTGAGTGGGAGGGTGGGGGCACATCCTTATAGACACAGGAGGAGGGGGAATGGGATGGGGAATTCCTGGGTGTGTGTGGGGGGTAATAGAGAACGGGGATAACATCTGAAATGTAAATAAAATATCCAATAAAATATTATTAAAAAATAAATATAAAAGACCAAACAAAAGTGGGTAAAAGTGTGGAATATGAGAACAAAGGATCAAGACATTATTAACTGTAGTCACATTATTTTACAATAATATTTCAGAATTTAAACTTTATTTTTAATTATATTCCTGTCCTCATAGACCAATGTCTTCCTTTCTCTCAAGAAACCTTTCTCCCATGGGCTCTGTTAATGACAATTTTAGTCTCCATTTTTCTGAGTTATTGTTTGATCCCATAGATTAGTGAC
This sequence comes from Rhabdomys pumilio, assembly GCA_030674055.1. Classification (NCBI taxonomy): domain Eukaryota; kingdom Metazoa; phylum Chordata; class Mammalia; order Rodentia; family Muridae; genus Rhabdomys; species Rhabdomys pumilio. Next base: position 24,187,586 of record JANHMN010000018.1, on the reverse strand, counting down.
ATAATATCTTATTTCTCTCTTTGGCCTGCAATAACTAAAAGGAGATTATAAACAGACATGTTCCAAAAATAGGATAAATAAAATAAATAAATAAAAATTTTATATATATATATATATATATATATATATATATATATATAATGCCAGGCGGTGGTGGCACACCCCTTTAATCCCAGCACTTGGGAGGCAGAGGCAGGCAGATTTCTGAGTTCAAGGTCAGTCTGGTCTACAGAGTGAGTTCCAGGACAGTCAGGACTACACAGAGAAACCCTGTCTCGAAAAACCAAAAAAAAAAAAAAATTAAATATATATATTAAATACATCAACCTTATTTTGTGTACATATATAAAAATAATAATTTATAACCCGTGGATATAAATAAGTATTATGTTCTATTAAAGATCAGGTAGTTTAAAATCTTCAATAAAAGAAGGGCATTAAAGTATGAAAAAAGTTGAGCTTGACAATATATCAGAAAGCATAAGTCTCAGTGGTATTCTCCAGGATGCTAGCCAATGTGTAGGGTCTGTGTGTACCAAAGAAAATGAGTAATATTTAAGACATGATGGTTACTGAGACATTCATCTCTCGCCTCTTGTCAGCTTTCTAGTTGGCTTATGGTTTCTCCAAACCAGTAAAAGCATACACAGAGGATAAAAATACCTTTTAAAGAATTCTACGGCTCTCCTATGGCTTCTTAGTATCTTGAGTTTCCAAACAATGCTTCCAAGCAAATATCTCCCACGTTATTCACTTTGTATTCTAAATACCATCTCTGTCTATTTACGTACATTATGCACTTCTCATCATTATACTGAATATTTAAATGACCTTCTTGGGACACACCTTAAACTTGCTTGCCTTGATAGGTTTCTGTTTCCCAGAATTCTCCTTGTGATTTGGATCATTTATTGACACCAAATACCTCCATTCTAAAATGGGAACCTGGTGCAAGCAAAACAGAAAGCACTGACTTGTACCGTATCAACTAAATACTACTTTTCTTCCTGCTTACTTTGCTTATTTACATTGTTATTTACTGGTTTTCACCCGGCTGTTTAAACATAAATACTAGTAAAGTTTCAAGAAACACAACTTTAATAAAACAGATAATTCACATTCTTTAATTATAACACTAAAGGTTATTGACTTTCAATGTCAATAATAATATTTGCATAGTGTTTTCTGTTTTATTATACATTCAGTTCTATTTTTCTATTGAATTATCTGCAAATTATGTTAAATATGAGCTGGTAATAAACATTACTCATTTACGTAGCAGAGATGAAGAAAAGATGTTTTAGTTCAAGCTCTTTAGAAGGCCCTTTTTGTTCTCAAAGAAAAGGAGGGGGAAGCATAGAGTGGAGAGTAAGACTGCAGACAACAAATATATTCATTCTTTTTCAGCAAAGACAGTTAACCTATGATCAAAGAAGGCTAAGGAGTATGTAAAGAAAGAAAAGGTTTATTTCCCCCATAAACCAAAGAAAAGAAGATCGAAGGGAAGGGAAGGGAAGGAAAGGAAAGGAAAGGAAAGGAAAGGAAAGGAAAATAAAGGAAAGGGGAGTTATTATTTAGTTTCTGTATTAAAATAGCTCACCCACTGTTCTTTTAGAAAATTAATTTTGATGTTTTTGGAGTGTGGCAGGGACTTAGGTATTCCAGGCTTACTTCCAATGTGCAATGTGGTTGAGAATAACCTTGAACTTTTTATTCTTCTGCATCTACCTAACTTGTGCTGGAATTATTGACGCTTAGTGCCACATTTAGTTATATTCAGTGCTGAAGATCAAACCTAAGATTCCGTGCATGTTTGCAAATCCATCTACTAAGTAAACTGGATCACTTGGATTATCTTATATGTTACATATTAACGAAGATCTCGAAATAGATTCATCTCAAAATAATTCATCTCCTGTGTTATTGCTTCTACTATGGGTTTTAGTAGAGGCAGCAAAGTATCCAAATAAGACTTTTCTACATCCTGATCAGCATGGTCCTGAATGTGCTGTCCCTGCCTCATGAACTAGCAGAAGAAACCAGGGCATGAAGCTGGCCTGCATTACCCCATCATGTAGCTTCAAATCTTCAAGCTGACTTTAGGACACAGCAGTTTCTAGTGGCTCTCACAGCAGAACAGTAAACCTGAATGTTATAAATGGGTTGTTTGGTCAAAATATTGACAACCTAATTGAAAAATATATATCCCACTGTTTCACTGTTTGCTAGGCTATGAAATGAGACAGAAACCCCAAGGAATCACAGAAGGCTTCATATGACCTGCCACTTTGACTTATGTAACCACATTACCCCTGTGGATGAAAGGCCTTGCTTATTTTTAGTTTCTTATTTTTCCTCTCATCAAATCAGTGTGTGAGGCAACTGTAAACAACAAATGTTGAGAGGACAAAAATGTTGTTAAAACTCTCACCTTCCCTCCATCTGAATTCTTAAAGAGACAGAGATGAGAACTGTTAATGGATGTTATCTCCACTGAACCTCTCAATGAATAAGAATAAAAAAAAATAAAATCAAGGAGCCTCTGATCAAAATTGAGTTTAGGGGGCTTGATATGTCCCCACATTCAGCCATTCTGATTGAATAATGATTAATTTATTCCCATGTATACTCTGTAAAAATAAATGGAATCTGTTGACCATTTTGTCCTGTGACCCTGAAATAGATGTGAAGTACTATTTTGGACATGATTCTTGATGAGATTAAAACATGAAAGATGGTGGATTGCTTCCTTTTTATTGCTGTGGCAGAAAGACTAATAGAAATAAGTTAAGGAAGTATTTACTCTGCCTCAAGGTTCAGGTGTCTCAGTCCATCATGGGTGGTGAGGAATAGCATTTGGCAGTTGACAGGGAAGGGATCTATTGTGACAGGTTAAATCTAGTTGGCAGTCAAAGTGTTGGCAATCAGAGTGGAGAATGTTGTTTTCACTTGCCTTCCTCCTTTTCTCTTCTTCTTCAGCCTGGGACTCAGTTCATGAGACATTGTTGTCCACATTCAGGATTGGTCTTCCCATCTCAGCTAATTTCTTTAAGAATGCCATTATAAATAAATAAATAAATAAATAAATAAATAAATAAATAAATAAATAAATAATCTCAGTTACTTGTTAGGAATGCTGTCAAAGAACCCAAAACAAACAAAAACAAAACTAAGGAGAACAAAACCAAGGTTTTGTTTGTGTTTGTGGGCCTTTAATGCCCTTCATGATTCTTTGTTTTTACTTTGAACAACAATTATTTTACTCACTACTTTTTATTAGTTCTTTAAGAATTTCAAAAATCCTGTTTTGATCAGATTCAACCCTTTACCTGTCTTTTCTCAGATCCATTCCAGCTCCTCATGTACCTGTTCAATATCCTGCTGTTTTTCTCCCATGGCCAATTAGCTCTGTCCAAATATTTATGAATATAAGATCTTCCACTAGAGTATGATCAATTTACTAATGTCTGGGCATTAATGGAAAAATGACTCTTCTCCTAACATCTAACAATTGTATGTAGGGGTAAGGTGTCCTGCCCAACTCCCCTTTCTATGTTGGGATTTGTTCTGTCTTGGACTCCTATATATCATATCTTTGCTTTAAAAAAAATTGCTGTGAGTTCATATGTGCTACTACCCTGCTGTGTCCAGAAAGTACTGTTTCCTTGGAGACCTAAATAGCTTGACTCTTGTACTCTTTTCATCCCTTCTTCTGAAATGATATCTGAGCACTGAGATGAGGAGATGTCGCACAATTTTAACAGAACCATCGTATCTGGCATAAATCTTAAACGAGGTCACATAAGCCTTGAAGTAGCCTTTTGTCAGCAATTGTTATTTCAGATGTTATGGGGTTATTCTTTAGAAGGATTATCAGAGCCTTTGCATAACTTAGTCTTGAGTCAGGCCTGGCAAGTCAGGAAGTCTGCTACAGCAGAGAATTGCTTAGGTAATGGGTCTTTCAAGTTAACCCCTAGATCAGACAAGTTTTGGTATGTAGAAATTGACTTGTGAAATGTGCCTTTTTGTGTAGTGATACAAAGAGCTTCTAGGAAGCTTTCAGTGTTAAATCCTTCAGAGTCTGATCCCCTTGCTGCTGAGAAGCCTAAATTCATTCAGAAATGGATCTCTTTCTCCCAGCAATCTTCCTGCATAATCTAGAACATGAACAAAAAGATGTGTTATATATGTTCTATTTAAGAATAGAATCTCCAGTCTCTTGTTTTCTGTGCTTTAGTCAATTGTGAGTCTCAGTATAAACCACTGTCTCATACAAACTTTTGATGAGGGTCAGGAGATTTATTAATCTATGACTTTATGAAGACACCATTAAAAGTCAGTTAAATGCTCTGTCTACTTAGCAAAAATAATAGTAGTCAATTTTCCCTGGGGGCCTATGACATGAATACTTGATATCTAGCAGGTGGAACTTTCTGAAAGAGATTAAGATATGTGGCCTTGGTAGAAGAAGTGTGTAGCTTGGGCATGTTTTGGTGTTTTAACAGTCTATGCCATTCCCAGTGTTTTACCTTGTTGCTGTCAATCAAGACATGGTCCTCATCCATTCCTGCTACCAAACCTTTGCTTGGTTATGATAGACTCCAATCTTCTAAAACCATAAGATCAAATTAAACACTTAATTTTGTAAGTTGCCTTTGTCATAATATCCTATCACAGCAATCTAAAATTAACTAAGACAGACACTAAACAAACAAACAAAAAGCAGAATAATTTACCAAATGATAGCAGACCACTTATGATGAATTGGTAATATTCATATTGTAAAAATGGTCATCCTACCAAAAGCAATCTACAGGTACAATGCAGTCTCCATAAAAAACAGAACCTGACTCAGTATACAATTTAAAATTGAAAAAATCTAAAATATATACTCTTATGAATAATTTTTATTAATGATTTCATAGTGGGCTTTAACAAAACAAAAATTTGTATAGCCAAACAAATACAGAAATACATTTTAATATGATTTTCTTGAATATCTATTTGGGAGTTCTAGGTTCCTTCTGTATGACTGGGAACTTAGGTGCTTCTGATAGAAGTGGATATGAAGCATAATTAGAAGAAAGTCTGTGTTATTAAACTAAAGGCAGAACTAGAGTAAATAAAGATGCATGGAATATTGCAGCTTGGGGCAATCTAATGAGAAATTCCTATCTAGTAGAAAGAACATTTACCCTTTTCCTTTTATGCTTTATAGAATTTGACAGAATAAAATTAGTAGTCATCCCAAACAATATAAGAAAACAGTTTGTAGAAGGAAACAGTCAGGTTTGAAATTGATTGGCAAACAAAGTGATAAATCAAAGAAGATCTGACAGAATGAATCAAAGATAGGATATGTCCAACTCTTGTGAGAACAGCACAGGAGAGAGAGGCCACTTAAGAGCAGTGCAGGGAGAGGCAGGGGAGGGGGATGAATCCAATTGAGTTCAGTGCAGTTCAGGTGAATGCAGTTCACTTTACATCATTGCAGTTCATTTCAGTGCAGCCCAGTTCATGGAGTTCAGAGGCAGTCTTTCCAAGCAGAGCAATTCAGTCGGAAGCTGAGAGAAGCCAATTTGAATCATTCAGCTTGGAGAAGAGTTTGAGCCAGAACAGCTGATTTGGACCAGCCAGCCAAAGTTCAGAAAGAACTAGAACGTGTAAGTTTATTCGGTAGTAAGCCTCAGAGGTGGAAAAATTCTAGGCCTAGATTAGTAGTCAGAGGTTGGAAGCTGAATTCCTTAAGGACTGGGCTTGCAGAAGATTAGACTGCATAGAGGCTATAAGCTTCCAAGCTTAGTCAAGGGATAGTTAGCCTGAAACACAATGGGCTCAGGCCATGCCAAGTATTCACAAAGTTTGGGTACAGCTCTCAACTCTTAACTTCATCTGAGGAAATGAAAGTGGCATTCACATTCACATTGTTCAATATAATTCTATTCTAGTCTACCTTTAGAGTTGGTTGAGTACCAACCATGTCTAGGCTTCTGGATCCAGTATTAGATAATGCCAAGAGAATCACGTCAGTTCCTGGGAGAAATAGTCTAAAGTTGGTGACAGTTCCCTTTGAGTACTTTCCCAAATAATGGAGTAGAGACATGAGGAAAGGATAAAGGAGATTTAAATAAGTAGAAGAAAAGGCATATGAATTGGGGTGGAGGTGTCAAATTTGGCTTACAGAAGAGATTAAAAAACGGAATCTTCGAGACTTTTTCTGATGATTTTTTTTTATTATGGTGGATATGAAAACAGAATATATCCATGATGACCTAAGTCATAAGCAAGAAACTTGCATTCCAATTTTCAGGACCAAGTAAGGAAAAAAAAATTAAATGCTTTCTATTACTGTTGAATTTAACTTGGGGTCACTTAAAGGTAGTTTCACATGGCAGCAAATTCAAGATGGGTTTTGATCCTCCCTCAAGGTAGCTAGCCAAATTGATTACTGTCAGTCTGTATTTTGCCTTTTGTTTGCTTTGGGAGCAGGGAGGAAGAGCCCATGCCTGTCATTGTGACACAGAATTCTCTGTCCACATTAAAGCTCCCTGCTGATCTCCTTGTTCATTTTTAACTAAACATCAACAAGCAGTTTAATGTTTGTTAGCATCTGATAATTTAAGCTGCTTATTAATAAATACGTTTCCTCTCCCAATTTCCCAACTCTTTCCTATATCATCCAACCCCAGAGCCTCATTTAGGGAAGAAAGCCTATTGAATAGTTACTACCACTCCCACTGAATAGTTGCTACATGAAGCAGAAAGATGAGGCACCCCGAGAAGGCTGGAGGAAGAGAGAGAATGAAGAAGATATTTAATATTTTTCTTCTCTCTAAAGAAAGAGAATCTGTGGCAGATTTACGGCCACATAAGGGAAGATATTGTAAGAATGCCACGTATTTTCAGGTCACTTCTAGGTAAAGGTAATGAAGCCTAAATAAATAAACTGAGCATCTTTGAAGGCATAGAAATTAGTAACAAACAAAACAAAATACTACTGCCAGTTTTCTTTTTTTTCTTCTTTATTTTAAATTGAATATTTTCTTTATTTTCATTTCAAATGTTGTCTCCTTTCCTGATCCCCCTCCCCAGAAAGCCCCTATTCCATCTTCCCTCCCCACCTTTCTATGAGGTTGTTCCTCCACCGATTGACCCACTCTTGCCTCCTTGCCCTGGCATTCCCCTACAATGGAGAACTAAGCCATCACAGGACCAAGGGCCTCTCCTCCCATTAATGCCCAACAAGACCATCATTTGCTACATATGTGGATGGAGCCATGGATTCCTTCATGTGTACTCTTTGGTTGGTAGTTTACTTCCTGGGAGCTCTGGGATGTCTGCTTGGTTGATATTGTTTTTATAGGATTGCAACCCCCCTCATCTTCTTCAGTTCATTCTCTAACTCCTGCTGGTTTTCTATGACAAAATACCAGAACACTTAACCCACACTCCTTACAAGAAACATTTATATGGTGAGTCACTCAGACTTCATTCTCTTGTTTATTTTTTTTTTTGTCTTGTTTTGCTTCATTTGTTTTTCTTTGTTGGTTTTGTTCTGTTTTGTTTGTAGATGTTTGAAACAACAGAAACTGGATTTTGTAGAAATATTTTATGTGTGTTGTATATTTTCATATGTGCAAACTAGCTAAAATCCATTCTACCTACTACAAAACAAAAATAGGAGGAAAAAGTTAATAAATAAATATAGGACCATAGTTTGTTAAAAAGAGTATATCATTTAACCTTTCCTAGGTAAAAAAAAAAAAACAAAAACCTAAAAGTCAGTCAGTTTCACAAAATTACCTAAAAGGTTTAAAAATTGACAATAATAATAATAATAACAAAATAAAATTATAAATTATACAATAAATTCAACATCTTCAAATGCTGACAGGCTTGTAGCTATGAAAGAAGTATATTTACATGATTCCCTTAAATCAAGTGACTGTGGATAAAATATTTGAAAAGATATTTTGTCTTTACTAAACATGTACAGATATTTCATTTGTCATCGACAATACCACAGGACAAGAATATTGGTACAGTAAGTACACTGATTGCATGTGTTCAGTGATATACAGATGGTTTGAAGTAGGTAGGAGCGTATTTGTCAGTCATATATAAATATACTTGAGCACATTTAGGGTGTGGTATATGCAGAGGATGCTGGAAGTAATTCACTTGAAAAATGATGGAATAGCTTACTTAACTGACACCTATTAGAACTAGATTCTAGAACTAATTTTGTCTAAATACAATTTCATAGATTTTTGTTTTGTTTTGTTTTTTTGTCAAGCAATATTTACAGTGAACTCTTAAAATCCTAAAAGACAGAAGCCCTTATTAGTGCTGTTTTTTTTTTTATACTCTTTAGTTCTGCTTCTTTCCCTGGATGTAACTATAATCTCCTCAGCCATAAGAAACTTTTCTTTAAAAAAGGGAAATGAGAAATAACAACATATTTTAGACTGTTACCTCCAAAATCTCTCCCATTCAAAATAATAAAATATAAGATTTTGCTTTAAGCACATAAGTCACAGGCAGAAACAAAACAGACAACTTGTTTTTCTAAACTTAATTCTTCCTCTTGAATTATTGGATTCCTCTCTTCCAGGATGCCACCATAAGAATTCTGAGTGAAATAGACCTTGCATTCAAATCTCAAAGATTAAAACCAGTTCGTATGCTTTATGATTCTGTCAGAGGACTTGACTTCCACAAGTCATCCAAGAGCATCTTTCCTGTGGCATTCAAAGAAGAAATAGCTCCCAAACTAACTCCTTGGTTTGTGTTTGATTTTACAAAACTCTTTCCTCAGCACCAGGAAAACCTAAATAGCATCAGATCATCATCCTTCTTCAAATCCTCCATTGATTTTTCCATTATTTTAAAAATTGGATTCAGTCCATTGACTGGCTTACAACACAGGATATTTTGGAACTTGAAGTTTTCCTGCCTCTCATTCTTTCCACACCTAGTTTATAATGCCTACCTTAATGACACAAAATATTCAATCACTGATTCTATCCTAGTTTAGAATCCTTTAAATTTTATCTTACTTCCTACAAAATCCTAGTTTACTGTGACTCATTCCTCTTCATTGATCTTCTTCCTTAAGTCCTATTTTAAAGAGGCTACTCTTCACTAACACTCATAAGTGTTCTTAACATTCTGGTAAGGAAGGCATATCATGAGATCTGCTATCTTTCTCTTATTTAGTGTGTAATTTAGTAGTATTAATGAAAATTTAAATTGTTCCACATCAAACTGTTGAACTGTTATATACTTTCTATACACTAGATACAATATTGGTGTATCTATGTACTGTGTATCTATGTATCTATACATATTTCTCTCAGTCCATTTATTATCTATCTTTCTACCTATCTGTCTATACATCTTTTTCACGGTCTATCTATCTATCTTTCTACCTATCTGTTTGCCTGTCATTTATCTATCTTTCTGTCTACACACACAGATAAAGATATAGATATAGAGATATAGAGATAGAGATAGATAGAGATAGATGATATTGATATAGATAACTTGAGTTTGTAAATGCATATTGTATATTTTTCAAAATTTTATATATATATATATATATATATATATATATATATATATATATATATATTGGTTTTATTTTTGGTTTTTTGAGACAGGGTTTCTCTGTGTAGCCCTGGCTGTCCTGGAACTCACTCTGTAGACCAGGCTGGCCTCTAACTCAGAAATCCACCTACCTCTGTCTCCGACGTGCTGGGATTAAAGGCGTGTGCCACCACTGCCTGGTTTATATACTTTTTCAATGTTGATCCATCTTAGTCTCCTTTATTCCCCTCTTCCCTTACCCCATCTACTAGTTTGCTTGTTCCCCATAGATTCCATCTACATTCCCATTATATCATATATATTTCCTTGATGCTTCACTGTGCATATTGATAAGTACAGTGACATTTCTGTTAAACATGCATTGTATAATGCTCAAAATAGGGTCACAAGCATATCCATCAGTGTTTACATTTACCACTTATTTATTGATGAGAATATTAATATTTATGGAATGCTAGTCATAGTGGCATATGAGGTTAGTTTCAAAACATAGAGGCAGGAGCATGTGGATCTTTGTTACTTTTAGGCTAGCCAGGGCTGCAACATAAGACCATTTTCCAGGAAAAGCAAAGCAAAACAGAAAACAGGAAAACAAATCATTCTATGGTGGGTAGCAATTAAAAGATCCCTCTCTGTTGTGAGAGAAGTGACATATAGGTATTTATTTTATTCTTTGTACTGGTTTTCAATTTTATTGTTTATATTACTGTGTTGTAAATTTGGTCTAATGCATATATTATGTTAATTGTATTCCCCAAATTGCGGGAGAATCTACATGTAAAGATGTGGGTTCTGATTGGTAAATAAAGTTGCTGGTGGCTGGGCAGGGAGACAGAAGCAAGGATTTAGGTATCATAGGCAAGGGGACAGAGAGACAAGAGGGGATTTAAACCACCATGCCAGGAAAGGATTAAAGTCCATGTCTGAGAGGTTCACAGAAGAGAGCATACCAGTCCTTTAAGAGCTGGGGAGGACTGGCTGCATGGTCCTCCCCAATTGGATCTAGGGCAACAATGATGGAATATAGACTCAGGAGAATTAGAGAGGAGGTGTTAGCTATGTGGAGGTTTGGGTGTGACACAGCCATTGAGCAGTTTAGGTCATATTAAAATAGAAGGCTGCGTGTGTGTGTGTGTGTGTGTGTGTGTGTGTGTGTGTGTGTGTGTGTTTTATTCAGGAACCCAAAATATTTGGATAAGTAGTGAGGAATGAGCCACTGCCTCTGGGTTGATTTGAGGAGAGGTCAATTGGCAACTGCAACATATACTAAAGATTCTAAAAGATGCTGAATACTACCAATTCATACGGTGTTGAACAATTTGAATCTTTTGAAAGATTTTGACAAATTCTTTTGTAAAATAATGCAGATCACTGTGTCCCGCCCCATAACTCCTCTCACCTGGAAATACTGAAAGCTCAGGCTGGTTAATGAGTCTGGAAAAAACACACTATTTATGGAATTCTACTTCTCACTGTAATACTTTAACCACTGTTCTACCAGTCTCAAGCCCCCTTCTTCTCTTCACAGATTCCCTCATTTATTGGAAGAGAATAAATATGACTTTTTTCTTTTAGCATTTATGAATACCATTTAAAAATATCAGATGTGGAGTATATTTGATATATAGTTTGATTTTTGATTTTTGATATAAACCTAGTAGTTAGAGTGTGAACTCACATAATATGCATTGTATTTTAAAAAGAAATTTCATGCTTTTAAAAAATGGTCATACTTGTTTATATCATCGATAGCATTAGCTTTTCATTTCTGTGCTCCCTGACAATGCCTCAATTGAATTAATTGGCTTGTTGATATTACGGTTTTACAACATTTAAATATTAAAAATAACATTTGAAGATTGACTTTTCCAAAATAAGTTGTGACACTTTTGTAAATTTTTTTGACCATATATGAGAGAAAGTGAAGTGAGGTGTGCTATCTACTTTTATTGGCATATATGCATTTTACCACAATTTGAGTCTGTTCTCTAGGGTAGATTTAGACATAGAATTATGAACTTTTGCTTACAAATTATATTATTGTAATTATTTAAGGAAAAGTTCCTATCATATGAATTTAAAATATGTTATATATAAAACTATCAAGAATGACATTTAATTTTTCTGGCATCTTTCTACTTATTTTCTTTACCCATCAATGTGAAGAAAATATTGTATGTAATATAAATATGTATGATGACATGTGTGTATAAAAATCATCTCATATCTTTATATTTTACTATGTTTTATAAGGTCTATTTTCTTCTTAAAATTCCATATTCAATTATAGGATAGGTTATTTACATGACTTACATATACAAACATATTTTCTAAAATTTCTGATTTTCAGTATAGACTAAAATACTTACATGCATAACTTGAATTATTAGGTCAAGTTGTTTGAATGTTTTGAAAACTTTTGAAACATGTTCACAACAGATTTGCAAAAGTGATATAGGGATTTTTCACTCCCAGGAGTAAGGTGCAAAGGAAATAGCTCATTTTAAGAGCACAGCAGTAAGAAGGTTCTGTACAAAAGAGAAAAACTAAAAATACTTGTTACTAATTAAAGAACAAGGTAAATGTCTTTCTATACCTCCTAATTCACAGGAATGTTTGTCCTTTGCTCTTTATCTTGAGTTATAGCCAAGAGGCAACAACACGATTCTGCCATGAGATCACCTATCCCCAGGTGATTCTAAGCTTACAACAGTGCACGCCCTCCATTTTCTTTGATTAAAATGAAAAAAAAATCATAGATTCTAAAGCTATTTTCAAAGGTTAAAGAGTATTATAGGTGAGTGATAATTTTTGTCAGCTATTTACAGTTTGAGGGTTCTTGTATTTATGGGTTCTTGTTGTTCGTTGTTGTCCATTTGTTCATTTTTCTGTTTAGGACATTTCCAAATGTCCAGACAGTAGCAGAAGAATTATAATCCAAACGTTTGCTCATCAGTCACATGTCAAAGAAAGACATTTCATGTGTAGTAAAATGAACCCAGGTATTTGATGATTTTATTGGGTCTTACATTGTTTTAAACAATAGCCTGTTTTTAGCAAATAAGAAAATAATCTCATGCATTCATGTCTACTCCACATATAGCTAAATTTTATTTAACTATTAATCATTCTGAGCCTCAGTATTTCCAGTAGTTGGAGAAGGGAAAATAGTGATTAAAATATGTTGTATGAAACATATTTTGTCAATAAAATTTTTGACAACGAAAAAACTGTTTAATGCAAATTATTAATGAGTTTATGAAATTTACATATTAAGAAGCTTTAAAAATCTTTGAAGTATCCAGTAATACTAACAAAATAGAGCATTATATATTTCACTGAGACTGGGAGAAAAAGTTCATGGGAAGTTTTAGGAGTTCCTTGACAGACTGCTCTTCCCTCTGCAGAAAGTAGCTCTGGATTTCCTAAACGGTCATAATATTATGTGGTTTTATGTTCTACTAAATTAGAACCTGAATTTGATGAAACTTTTGCTGTGTACAGAACTGCTTTATGCCCCAAATATATGAGTGAATAAAACAAGAAATGACAGACTGTGGAATGTTGGGCAACCATGGTATTTAAGATCACAGTTTACCATAACCAGTTAGTTCCTCTGAGCTCAGTGCAAAATGAAGGACTCAATTTACCAACACAGCTTTCTTCTCTGACCTCATCTGGATAGGCTGACCTCATCTGAGTAGGCTGACCTCATCTAGGTAGGCTGACACCCTCTACCTGGAGAAATGTCAACTAGTTCTTGGCAGACAAACAAAGTCAAGTTTCTCTTTCCCAAATAAGAACCTGCCCAGCAAGTACCTAGCATTTCTGGAATGCCTTGCCATTCCAATAAAGCATTCATAGCACTTTAGCAAATGATTTTGCATTAAGCCTGAAAATGTCTTCCCACTCTCCAAGGTTTGTGGGGCAGTGGGCTGTGAGAGGCAGCTGGGTACCTGGTAGAGCACAGGCCTCGAACCCTAGACCCTAATGAGATGGTAGGTGTTCGGCCTTGCTCCTGGGCCTCCTGGTTCCTCTCACAGAGCTTCAACCCTCCATAGCTCCTCCCACAGAGAGGTCTATGGCCATCAGTCATGCAGGAACAGTGCCTCAAGCACTCCTACATGTAGATGAGGTGTCTCCAAGCTCTCAGACCAAGCCAATAGGGGTTATCTGCTGTTAGACCTTAACACATCCCAAAACTATATATAGGAACCCTAGTCGAGAGAAGTAAAGATGTGCGAGAATCATCCTGTTGTCTGAGAGTTTCTGTCAGGAAGAGCTGTAACACTTGGGAAGAGATATACTCTCCTAAAGCGCCTTCAGGACGCTCCCCTCCTTGTTTGCTAGACAGCTTCTCACGGACCCAGCCCAGACTGGTTCATCACAGAGAGACAGGTGCAGTAACTGGGTGGCAAGAACAGAGAGGTGATTCTCCCTCCTCCCTGCTCGCACTCTATCCTCTTGGCCTGCACCCCTACACCCAGCCAGACTGGAGATCTTTGTAGAAAGACCGCCAGAACAGGGACCCACAAAGGTTCATATACTGCCATGGTTCTCCCCAGATAAAGTGTATGAATACAAACCCATTCCAAAAAATAAAGGTGTGCTCACAAGCTAAGATCTAAAACAGCTGTTTAATTACAATCCTCAAGAAACTCCTCTTTCTTCCATAATTCCCAGAGTGGCTGAGATCCCGAACACCTCACCTGCTACAGACTCTGTTGTGTTTTATAAAAGGATAAGGGGAGAAAGAATATATTTTGTGGATGTGCAGTCAGGTGTGGGGTAATGGAGTACCTCTGTGGGCCCATGCTGAAGGACTAAGCACAGGAAAGATGGCAGAGTATAAATTAGAGTTTATTCAGGGCATGTGGAGAGGAGTTAAGAGTGTAGTAGAGACAGAGAAAGGCAGAGAGAGGGAAGAGAAGTAGAGAAGTAGAGGCCAGCCATGAGCACTTGGAGAGAGTGGGAAGACGGTAGTAGAGAGAGAGGGAGAATGGGCAAGAAAACAGAAAGCCAGCCCCTTTTATAGTGAGTCAGGCAGACTTGGCTGTTGCCATGTAACTGTGGGACAAAGCTTATACAAAATGCTAACAGACTCTGCTTCATCCTTTATGCATGGTATGTAGCATTGCCTGAATACCAGAAGGGAGAAACTGGCCCCGAAGACACACAGTGGAGACTCAGGATAAAGACAATATACTCATAACACTGAGAGTCCTAGCTGTTTTGGTATCACATGTCATGTGATACTTCCTTTGGATGTATGCTTTATATCCTCTTCTGCAAATGCCTTTGTATGTTTACAAGCTTCACTTGTCCATCTTATTCCTCTGGAAAACAGTGATCAGCATTTTCCTTACAACCTGTTTTATTTCCTTCTTTTTCATGCTAAGCATATGAGGAGTTTCATAATTTTTAAAATCTTCATTCACTCTTTGTCAACAACAAGGCCAAAGATCAGAGGGAGAACATCTTTCACTGGAAAGAGAGTGGATGTTAGCTAGAAAATGAGAAGAATGCAAGCAGTTATGGTCATTTTAGCAGGATGACTTTCAAATCACCTGACTAAGGTATATTTAAAAAGTAAAGGAACTCAATTATACTTAAAGATTTCAAGTCGAGTATTAGCATGATCTACTCTCTGCACGCTAGCTAGAGGTATGATCCAAACAACCAGCTCTTGTCATCACAGCCAGAAGAGTTTCATTACCTGCACTTCTTTACCATGATGGTCTTGAAACCATGAACCTAAGCAAACCATTCTTTGATTAATTTGTTTCATCTGGTAACTTGTTACAAGAATGAGAATGTGACTATTGTAATTTAAAACATCCCTTGGAGGATTGTACAGATGACTCAGTACTTAAGAACATTTACTTAAGTTCTTGAAAAGGACTTGGGTTCCGTTCCCAGCACCCACAAGGCAATTCACAATCTCCCACAGTTCCAGACTTGTTCTTTGGTTTACACGAACACTTGCAGTTCCTGATTCACACAAATGCATTCTCTCTTGGTGTCTATGTCTCTCTGTCTCTGTCTGTCTGTCTGTCTGTCTGTCTGTCTGTCTGTCTCTCTGTGTATCTTTCTAACACATATACACACACACACACTGCTAACATACACACATGGAGATGCATACGCATAAATAAATAGAAACTTTACCAATTTAGTAGTACAATTTATAGCATTAGATATTGTCGGCTCTGAAAGAAAAGACCCTAAAAGAATTTGGAGGTCAATGTATAGTGGGGAGGTGGCTACCTTCAACACATACACACCCATGAAGGGTTCAGAATGCGGGTAACAAATGTCTTTAAAGACAAACTGTGGTCATCAAAAAATAAAATAAAAATATGCAAACTATTTTCTAGTCATAGTTTCTCATTTTATTCCCGTTTTGCTTTCTTCTCTACATTACCTACCAGGGAGTTTCTGAATTCACTCTATTAAGTAAAAATAGGCATTTTACTTCTAATGCACTCTTCCTGCTATATAATTGACACCAGACCCACCTTTGTACTTCTAGAATTGGCAGGAGAGAAAGTTTTCATGGTATAGTATGTTCTTTCAGGAAAATTTACTCGTTTACCTTATGTGATATTTTTGTCTCAGTCTGTAGACTGAACCCTGGGCTTTCTGTGTATTTCTTTCTAAATTGCTTGAACTCCAGTTTTGTTTGTTTTTCTTTTTGGATTCTTTAAGGAGGACCTCTCCCCTGTATATGATGAGTCATACAGAATTTACTGTTTATTTTTTCTGCAGGTCATGTTTCCAGTATGTACAATTTAATGTTTCTTTTTATTTAAATAATTTTGTCTCAGATAGTTTTTTACAAGTAATTTGTCCTTCCTTGCCCCAATGTTTCTTTTAATAACCCACTTTCCTGGTCTCAAGTGATTTAGTATTTTAAGTGGGCATTCAAACACTCTGTCAAATTCATTTGTTAAACCTTTATTAAGTTTAACAGTACAATCTCATAAGTTTGGCTTGGTTAATCTATCAATTTAAGGCTCATTAAGATAAGAAATGACAAAGCTGGAAGCAAATGCCTGACTTTTCTTGAAAACGCTTATGAAATTAAGCACTCAGCTATTTCCTTATTGCATGATGCTTTGGAAATGGAAGGCAAGTAAGTATGGAGTGTCAGAGTCATCAAAAATATTGCTGGCATTGCAAATGGAACAATGAGTACCAGAAACAGAGAGCAAAGGACAGGGTCCAGGAAGTGCTTGAGAGAGGGCTGAAGAGACAGCATCCTCCATGTGAAGACAAGTGGTATCTCATTTGTAGATCTTAGTGTTGGGGAAAAAGTAACACAAGAACACAGCTGCCTTAGAAAGATTTCTCCATTTTTTTCTGCTCAGCCGTGCCTATTTTGCCTATGTCCTACCAAAGGAAGAAGGAAATATGCGATAACAAAAGAAAGAAAGGAAGAAAGAAAGAAGGAGAGAAAGAAGAAAGGAAAGAAGAAAGGAAAGAAGGAAGGAAAGAAAGAAGAAAGGAAAGAAGGAAGGAAAGAAGTCATTCTTCAAATACTTTTTTGTTTGCTTATTGTTTTTGTGCTGCTTGTAATGATTTAAATAAACAGAACTTATCAAAACAAATTGTAAATTCTGAAGGTTAACTATAATTCTGTCTATCCGATGTCAACAATTGACTGTGTGTGTAATTTGAACCCAGATACTCAAAAAGAACCTTGGTTCCAACTATGAACAACTAAACTTTAATCCTACTGTTGCTTTTGGGGATACCATATTGAATACATCACACGGAAGTATTAAAGGTAGAGTTTTCGGTTCATAATTTCCATTCCCTTTTGAGGCTGAGCAGGACTAATCATGTCAGCTCCACATATCAGCTGAACAGGTTCTCAAGCATTTGTCAAAGAGCTCTGATGTGCTGTTAACTATGGTACCACATTGTAACCTCAGCAGTTGGGAGGCCAAAGCATAAATTTAAAAATTCCAACTTATGTGGGAGTTTATCTAATTAAAATATAATGTAAATTTAAAAATGAGTAGGATGTGTCAGAAGTTCTAGATGGAGGACAGTTTTAGTAGCTGAGGATTTCTTGTGGTAGTTGCAAGTAGAAGGATTGTCAACAAGGAATGGATCATGTATTATGAAGAGTATAACTTAATGTTACAGTGTCTGGAAATAGGTCCCAAAACCTTTCTCACTATGACTGGAAGCACTTTGTTCAAGTATTTTCCACAATGAATAGTATATATTATATGTAAAATTTAGAGAAAGAAAAGGAGAGAGAGAGAGAGAGAGAGAGAGAGAGAGAGAGAGAGAGAGATTTGAACTGGAATTTTCAATGACATTCATATTCCTCTGATGTCTAATATCAATGTTCCTTTCTTTCTAGTTGTTTTAATTTCTTTAATATTTTGTTCTAGATGAATGTATTTTATAAAGCTTCTCACAGCCTTTCTCATTACCAGTGATGACCAGTCAAATGTCTTCTCAACAAAACGACTCTAAACCTTCTGTGGCCTTAGGAAGAACATAGGAAATGGGGATCTAGCACAACATGTACACAGTAAAATGTGGCTCATAGACTCTGTATTCTGCAACCCCAACTTTTTTTTTTACCCCAAAACTTAAGAATTTTCTAACATCACATGAGTGAACTGGTTTCTATCAAGATTACCGACACCTTGGTGGTAGTAACAAATTGCTGAGAAAGTAAATAATTGTTTTAATCTTTGATTTTGTGAACAACACATTATATCCTCTCCACTTGCTACACTAAAGTTTTCATCTCTCCTCCAACTTTCAGGAACATATTTTTATTCTACTACTCCATTTCTGAGTTTTCTCTTTTACATTCTCCTTGATGTTATTACTGGGCATATTTTTTTAATCCTTGAAATTGCTTTCTTAGGCATCAAGAGGGACACTATGACATCTTTGACATAGTATTAGCAGACTTTCTTTTAAACTTCCCTGTGCTGAGTTCAATATATTATACTCTGCTTCAATAAGTCACTTGTGTCATTTTAACAAAAAAAAAATAATGTTTCATTTTATCCAGACACAGGGATACATATCACAAAACCATATGGTTTTCAATTTCTTATAGAATATTAGAGAATCTGTGTAACTAGCTACTGTGTGTGTTCAACTAGCAACACCTAAATGGCAACATCCTACTGTTCAATGGTTGAGCTCCTAAATTGTTCTCCCTTTTCTCATTTCCCTTGCACTTTGATCTGCCACTTGTCTCTAGCTCCTGTCTCTAACTATGATGGGTACAGGCTTCTTTCACCTATATTTTTAATCTCTTTTCTACCACTCCTTCAGTTCTCCATCAATATTATGAATTAGTTTGATGTTGTTGTTGTTGCTGTGGCTTCTTTGCTTGGTTTTAGGCATTTATATCTGTTTTGTTGGTGATTTTTGCTTTGGTTAGATTTGTTTTGGTTAGGTTAAAGCTAAGACATTAACACTCTAGACTTCATGTTTTTCTCCTAATTCTTAGTTTTCTTTATAACCTCAAACTCCACCTCTTTGTCCTCCTTCTCACTCTCCTCTTCCTCTTGTACCCTTTCTTTTTGTCTTGATTCATTATGATGGCACATACTTAGACACTGACATTGCTGAAAATTACAATTTGGAAATTTTACACTGCTAACTTGATTGTAGCTAAAATTAAAATGCTTCAAAACTATTACAGGAGATTTAGGATAATAAACTTTATATTCTAACCTTCCCTGTGTCTGTAAGACCACTAAAATTACTTTACTTTTGTGAAATTTTGCAAATGTAGATATTAATGTTGAGTTACATTGTGTTGAAGAAAAGTTTTACTAAATTTTATTAATTACTCTGCCTTTAAAATCTATGGAAACCTAGTCAGGTAAGTACCACATAAGGGATCAGACTCCAGGTAAGACAAACATTTCAACAAATTATGGCCAGATTCATTTAAAGGTTTATTATAATTTTGATATTCACATGTAACTTCGCATTTTATTTCTGAATAGCTTTCCTTCTTTTAGAAAGTATTATGGAAGTTTAGACATTTTTGAAAATATATAGCCTAGTAAATATGACTGCCTTGATGTACATTTTTTCTATAATTTCTTTTTCTCTTGAGTAAGCCTGAAAGAAGTTGTGTTAGAAATGGAACAGTGGTCTGCAGGAATTCAGAGATAAAGCCTGAATGTGAATCTGTAGCACTCATTCTCAACAGAACAAAAACAAGCTCTTAACTACCCATCACATTTTAGTTTAGACAGGTTAAGATGAAAGACACTTATCCATCACCTGTACCCTTCTATTGTCCTTTTAGATCATTTGGGTATCATTTGAGAGGAAGGGAATTATCAGAGTAATGCATCCAACATACCAGACAACACATTGGCTGCAAACTGAAAACTAGGTGAATGCAAATTTTATTTCCTAATCCTCAGTACCTACATCTGTACTGAAAAAGCCTGCATCTTCAGTCTCAATTCAGTCAAGTACTGTTGACATAAATTTCATTCTCAGGATATAATGATTTGCATCCACGTGTGTTTCCTTCCCAGCTTTCATGCATGCTAAACAATATAAATTAATGGTTGAAATTGTGTAGCCCACTTGAGTTATTTAGATGTCAGTTTCTTGAAGAGACAAAGTTAAGTGTTAAAGGAAAATCTTTCAATCTATGCCACTCCACCCTGTACTACAGTATGATGTTAGCATATTGTTTCAGGAGGTTTCTCCTGGCATGTAAGAAAGATTCATGCCTACATTTACTATTAATCCTGAAGTTCTATGATTTATTCCCTCAAGTTTATGAAGTAATTACTTGCAGGAGCTCTTTCTTGTATGAACTGTAATAAAAATGACTTAAGAAAAATGGTTACTCATTGCATAAAATTAAATAGAAATTAAATTAAAAGGCAAGACATCTGTTCATTTCACACAAAACTTTTGTGGACTCTGAGAACCTTTGGAAGTAGCGATAAGAAAAATGGGGAAATCTTTCTATCTAGTAATTCACAGGTCCAGTTTCCAAGCCATGGATTTCTCCATTTACATTTCACTGGAGTCAAAATTTCCAGTTGTGAAGCAGGACACTCAGATCAATCAACTCTTTGAAGTGGGTATCCCCTCTGTGATCAAACTTGTTCAAGAGGATATCAGGAACTATGTGGACAAGTAATAGAAAAACAATAAAATGTAGAAGCCACTTTTGTTTATTGACACAGCAATGTATATTGGAAACTATTTGCATTTATTATCATAGTAAAAATTGAAAGGGCTAAAACAAAACATCATGAAATTGCATCAGGGATTTGACATCTGTAGATTCATCTTTAGGAAAATAAAGACTGTCAAAAAAGATGAAATCACATGATGCCAAGTTTGCAAAACATTTGCTTTGTGTCAAAAGTGTGTACCCATTCTTTTTTATGTTATGTTTCTAAATCTAAGATATTCTAGCATGAAGCATAGCACTAGTCATTCTTGTATCATAGGTTAGACATGTAATCTTCAAAAAGTTAAGTAATTAATTCATAATCCCTTATTAGTGATGCTCAAGTGATAAGGAGAGTTGCAATTAGATTTCTTAACAGTTCACATTCTAAAACCATGGGAACTCTGGCTTTCTGAAAACTTTTCCAGTGGCGGATGGGCACGCTGTGTCAGCATTATTGAGGGCATATAGAAAGTTCTCACTATCCAAGCAGCCACAAAAGCATCTCCTCTAGAATCACATCACACACTTTCTTAGTTCCACGAAAAGGAGTCAGCAAAGAATATTCTTGGAATTGTAATTCAGACTCGAGGACAAATATGAATGGCCATGTTATTTTAGTCCAAGAAAGTGGACATGACATCATTATGAGATTTTCTTGATTTTCCCAGAAAAAGCAAGGAGAGCTAGTCTTTTCTTTTTATCACACATTTCCACGCTTTCCCTTATACACGGAAAAAGCAATCAAGGAGAAGGCATTGCCTCTTAGGAGAACATAAGACAATGTTTCACTTTATTAAGGACTTAAAAATTTCTCTTTGTTCTTCTAATGGGCTTTAAGAATAAAAATAATTACATTAAAGGCAGTAAAGTGGAGAGGGAAGGACAGATACATACACACACATATACACACTAATGCACACACACATATGTACACCATTTACACACTCACACACATACCAGAAACCATGTACCATATATAGATAGATGATAGATAGATAGATATAGATATAGATATAGATATAGATATAGATATAGATATAGATATAGATATAGATATAGATATAGATATAGATATATAGATATAGATATATAGATATATATCATATTCACTCACACACTCATACACTACACACATACACACCACACACTCAGTCATACACACTCACCACACACACACACACACACACACACACACACACTGTATACACATTCATATACCATACACAGAACCAGAAAGAACCAGAGAGACAAAAGCAGACAGAAACAGAAAGAGACAGACATGCAGAAAGAGACACACATAGAGAGAATATAAATATGACTGAATAATGTAACTCATGAAAAGAAGTTTGACTATTAAAAGCAGTGAGAATTCAGGGAGTGAGCTGGCAGCAGTCACTGTCAAAGGATTAATAAAGGAAGCATCTGCTAGGGACAGGTGGCAGCCCAGCAGAAAAGGAAATAAAGGCTTCTGGTGTAAAATAGAAAATGTAAGGAAAAACACTGTTCCATTTTATCCATTAAAAATAAAACCTACTTGTGTTCATTAATGACAATATTCCCATTTCCAGTGATACCTCAGATTGTGCATGGCATTAGCACAATATTGTCTTTATGAAAATTTTGTTACAGAAAGAGATAAAATCAAAATGTAGATGCATACTTTCTGTTAGTTACAGTGGGAAATCTGGGGATTCTAAAAGAAACACCATATTAAATAGAGATTATTGGAAATTATGACAAAAACAACTATCAGAAAAGTATGCTGAAGGAGGTTTCACTTCATCAGTGATCCATGAGAGGGAAAAACATTCTCACTAAAAGAAAGACAGTGTCCTTGAAGGCTCGGTGCCAAGACCGTCGCTGATTCTGGGCAATATGCAGGGATGCTCTCTTGGCTCCTCAGGTTTCACAGTTAAAGAAGGGAAATGCCCATAGAAGCTGCAGGTGAACTGCTGATGAACAATTGGATTATTCTGTGACTTAATTTGTTACCTAAAGTGTAAAAGATAAGTAGAAAGTTAGACTGTGCAGATGGGAGGGGGACTCTCTTTACAGAATAAGTTGATAACATCTGCATCTAGTCTAGTTTTAAAGACAACCAGAGATCGCCCACTACATGTGCACTGCTGAAATTTGTAGATCAGCATGTCTTAATATTCATTCCTACCTTCTAATGCTGGTACACAATAATCATGCCCAAACATTTGTGAATTTCAGGAAGAGTACTGAGACTTTTGCAAATGTGCTTGCTCTTCATTTGTCTTCTCACTTGTGTGAACCACCTGTACCTGGTTACAGAAGACTCTAAACAACTCCATAGCAGACACACTTATTCTAAACATCTATTAAAATGCCTGCACTTGAGGTATTATTGCTGCCAACAGTACAAATTCTCTCACGCACATTTGGGTTAAAAACATCTTTAAATATTGGTCCCCCTGGAGCTGACAATTGATACTGGAAACATTGCTGGAGCTTAAGCTAATGAGTTAGAAAATATTGTTGTTTGAAAGTTATTTATTGTTATTGTGTATATATGATGTACTGTGTACAAGAGCAAGTACATCCATGCTTATGTGTGTGTTTGTGTGTGTGTGTGTGTTTGTGTGTGTGTGTGTGTGTGTGTATGTGTGTGGATGCAAGCATGCATGTGTCATGTGTCGGGGGTTGGTGCTTCAGGAATAATTTGTCTCATTGCATGATGGGTTCCAGGTACGCTACTCAAGCCCTCAGGCATATGTGGCAAGCACTTTTATTCACTGAGCCATCTCATTCATCTTTAGTATTATAGTGTCACAGTCCACTGACAAATTGAAATATGAAAAAAAAAGCCCAGTACAGCCAACGTATCACAGAGCACCTACCCTAAAGCATGATATCTGTCCGCCACAGGATCCCTTTTCCTCTAGTAAAACAATGGGTTGTATAAAAATGAAATCACCATTTTTATGATTATAGTTTCCTTAGCTTCTTTTCTTGGTCTGATGGTTTGTATGCCCCAGAAGCAACTCAACACTTTAACCATAAAGTAAGATGTATATAATACATCTGTTCAGCTCAAACAGTTTTAATTAAAAAATATCTGAATATAGTTTAAGTCAAAGTATAGAAAACAGACTTATACCTAAGAAGTTGTAATGAAAAGGAGGAATAAGAGATACACAGAGACTGGAAAGAAGTCAATTCCCATAGTAGACAGGTGGCAAATTTCTGACAATTATTCATAGGGTCCATAGCCACCAGTAACAGATTTTTTTCTTTTTACTTTTATTTATTTACAGGACAGTCATTCCTTGCTTCCTGTCTGCCCTCCCACAGTTCCTCATATCATTTCTCTTCCCCCCTAACTCCAAGAGGAGATCCCTAACCCTACCTCCATCCCCAGGCCCACTTCAGCAGAACTCCCTACTCCCTGAGGTCTCAAGTTTCTTGTGGGTTAGACATAACTTCTCTCACTGAGGAGAGACCAGGCAGTCCTTTACTGTATATGTGTTATGTGTCAGAGGCCTAGGACCAGCTAGTCTATGCTGCCTGGTTACTGACACAATGTCTGAGAGATTTCAGGGCTCCAGGTTAGTTGAGACTGCTGGTCTTCCTATGAGGTAGCTAATCTCCTGAGCTTCTTCCAGCCTTTCCCTAATTCAACCACAGCAGTGCATTCCATTGGTTGGGTGTAAGTATCTGCTTCAGTCTCAGTCAGGTGCTTGTTGGGTATCTCAGAGGACAGTCATGCTAGACTCCTGTCTTTAAGCATATCATAGCATCAGTAATAGTGTCAGGCCTTGGAGTCTCCCCTTGAGATTGAATTCAATTTGGGCCAGTCACTGGACCTTTTTTCTTGTCAGTCTCTTCTCCATTTTTGTCCCTGCAGTTCTTTTAGACAGGAGCTATTCTGTGTCAGATTTTATTTTTTTGTCTGTGAAATGGCAACCCTATTCCTCCATTTGATTCCCATGTCTTTCTACTGGAGTTGGACTCTAATTTTCAGATAGTTACAAGTTCACAAGGGAGATGAAATACCTAGTTCATAGGTCATAGCATTTTTAATGAGCAGCATCTATGAGATTATGTCCTTTGCCCAGATTTCATTTTTTTTTTTTTTGCTGAGATTTTCTCAACACAGGCCATTGCAGCTGTGAAGGAGATGGGTTAATTTCAGGTCTTCACTTCCCCCTCTAGTCCTGAAAATTAATTCACCATTTTCATGCTAGCTTTGAAGCACAACACTGTTTGTAGTTTCCTTGACTCCCCTGGACTTTTCTCCTGTGGATTGCACATATTTACCCTCCAAACATTGCAGTGTCCCAAAACATGCACTCAGGTTTATTCCAGTAGTCAGTCCTTGGGAATCCATAGACCATTCCTGCCAGTGAAGCAGCTAAATGAACTGCAGATTTTCACCTCTCCTTTAGCCCTACATCTCCAGGTTGGTAACAGACCTTCCGCTGTGGTCTCTCCTCACAGTCTGTCCACAGGGGACTAACAGATTCTGCAGAACATTTTGCTTTACTCCTTCCTGTGAAGTTTCTCTACACCCCACAGACCACTGCAATTCCTAATCTGAAGTCACAATATGCAGACACATATTTTATTTAGAACCCTTAGTCCCCATACCTATCAGAAACCCAGAAGATTGTCCTACAGGAAACATCCAGTTACCAGACTCTCCTACGAAGCAGAAACAGAAACCAAGGAGAATAAATCACCAATTTTTGCTAAGTTATTCTCTAGTTACTGTTTGTAATTCCACACCACTGACAAACATCTACATGCAAAGACACTTGAAATGAATATTATGAGCAAGGAAAATAACACTGGTTTGGATTAAATATATGTGTTCTAAGTGTCTCTAAAGTATATATTAGATTTTACACATCCTTGTCTATAAATAAATCCATATCCCATGCAGAATGTTAAAAAGAAAAATGAAAAATTAAAGTATGATGCCTTGTTTATTTATATATCATTTGTGAGACACCAGGGGAAAGATAAAGGGAAACAGGAAAAAAAGAGATCTGAAAATAAAGAAAAAAATAAAAGAAGAAAGGGATTATCTGGGTTCAAAAGATGATTTTTTATATATTATTTGTGCCTATTTGCCTTTTATTACACCTTTAAGCTTACTATGAGCTAAATTTACTCAAAGCACAGACTATTAAGGAATTAATAAATTATGGCTGTAACAACAAATACTTAATACATGCTGGATGAATAAGCATACCATAAAAGTAGTTTATTTCTTTGACTTTAATGATTATTAGTCATGAAGAAACATTGTGGGGTGGTTTCTGATTTTGCAGTATAGAACATATGTAATATCTAGTGACTCACTCTTGGCCTTTCTTCCCTTACAAATGGGGGTCATTAATTGGATAGATTACTTCAAATATAATTAGCCTGTCTGTTGAATATGAAAAATTGTTTAAGGTATGGGAGATACAGCAGTGAATAAAATAGCAAATAATACTGTCACATTTATTGAACTATATGCACATAGAGGGAAGATTGGCTTCAAAAGAAGAAAGCAAGTTTGAGTTGATGGGGAATGAAAACACACGTGCTCAGTCTTGTGATATGTAGTCATCCTCAAGTTTGGTTTGTGAAATAGCAAATTATAAAATCAAAAGATTAGCAGTAGGAACATCATATATATCTGTGATTGCCTGTATTTTTTTCTCAGCCCTCTTTACGTTGGCATAGTTGCCCTGTGTAATAGGCATAACACTGTCCTTTATAGGATCTCCTTCCTTTTGCAGATCTTGGGAATATAAATTCCTTCATAGCTCAAGGAGCCAGGTACAAGTTTGCACAGAAAAAGTTGATGGACTTAAACTGCAGCTGACTCTGAAACTTTTAACACAAAGTGATTTTTTTTTTCCAGCCAGGGGTGCCTAACCCTCTTTAAATGTTCTTTACAAAAGCAATCAGATCCAGAATTCATATCTTTAGAAAAGCAGCCTTCCTCTTTCTAGAAGCAAGCCAGGCGCAAAAGCAGTATTCTTGCGATAGCCAGTCCGCTAAGCCACATAAAACTGGGCCATTATTACTTGTGTCCTTGTAGGTATTTTAGCCTTTAAATGGTGATACTATCATTTTAATTAAAGCTGAAGTTTCTTCAGCATTCAATTCAAAAAGAGACTGAAAGGTCCTATTCTACAATAGAACCTAAATCCTCAGTTCTCAAGTAAAGCAAACTATATGTATGAATATATGGAGGGTAGGAAGTTCTTAAATTTAATGATGGGAGATCACTCACAGATGGTTAGAGCAAAGAGATACCTCAGAACTATAAAACTTATATTCATAAAACTCCTTTCATTGTGAATATAATGGGTTCTAGGAAAAATTCAATACTGAGGGTGAAAGAAGCCAGTTAGCCTGCTACATACTATAAACTCATCTTAATTTTATTATCTGAATGAAATAGATGACTTTATTGAGATGATTATTTTATAAAACATCATGGAAATACTGAGATTCTTAGTCTACATCGCCACATAATAATGAGAAATGATATAGTATAAAATATCATATTTATATATTTAATATATTTTATAGTAACAACTAATGGTATATGAGTGAGCTGTATAATTATTTGTTGAGGAGCAATGTCTTGATCGTCCTAGTATATTTCAGAGAATCCTTTAATCCTTCACACTCTATGACAGTAATTTTCTCTATCTAAATGCAGCCATCAGACATGTTTCCAGGTAGTAACATACCCTAACAGGAAGGGACAGTTATAGCACCTCTGCTTGAGAACTAATAATATGGACAACAGGATTTCAGTACTCTCTAGAAATATGTACTAACTTACATGGAATATTTAACAAAATGAGGAAGAGGGGGAGGAAGAGGAAAGGGGAGAAGGAAGAGGAGGAAAGAGGAGGAAAGAGGAGGAAGAGGAGAAGCAAGGAAAGAGGAGGAGGAGAAAGAGGAGGAGGAGGAGGAAGAGGAGGAGGAGGAGGAAGAAGAAGAGGAGGAGATGAAGAGGAGAAGGAAAAGAGGAGGAGGAGGAGGAGAAGGAGGAGGAGGAGTAAGAGGAGGGGGAGGAGGAGGAGGGAAGAGAAAGGAAAGCCAGAACATTTTTTTCTTTCTACCAACATCATATGTGAAATTGTATGTAAAACTACTCAGCTAATTCTTCTCCTATCTCTCATTAATTTTATATATTATGTGGTCTAGCTTCTGTAAATATACTCATTGAGATGTTTTTAATTTTACAACATAAAGGAGGATGGGAAAGTAAAAATTATAAACAAGTTTATTTTGGCTGACTAACAAAGTACAAAGCAAAAAAGAGGCTCTATATTCCTGTCCTACATACTGAATATTAGGTCTCAATGTGATATCACATTGTAATTCAAAACGAATCAACTAAAATATTCCACTTCTTCTAACTGACCATCTGCTTGGTGTATGCTTTTATCCACTTTACAATTTCTTGGATTCTTATCATAAACAAATATAAGTCGTTCATAGGCAAGTTATATCCTTTTTTTAATTTCTTTTTTGATTGGATATTATATTTACAATTCATACTTTATCCCATTAACCCATTCCCTCA
This sequence comes from Rhabdomys pumilio, assembly GCA_030674055.1. NCBI lineage: Eukaryota > Metazoa > Chordata > Mammalia > Rodentia > Muridae > Rhabdomys > Rhabdomys pumilio. Next base: position 24,159,207 of record JANHMN010000018.1, on the reverse strand, counting down.
CAACCCAGGAACCTCCTATCCCATCCCCCCTCCTCATGCTTCTGTGAGGATGTACCCCCGACTACCCCCCCAACTCCTCCTCTCCACCCTCAAATTTCCCCTCACTCGGTGTTCAGCCTTCATGGGACCAAGGATCTCCTTTCCTACCTATGCCTGACAAGGCCATCCTCCCTTACATGTGCTCCCAGACTGTTGGTTTAGACTCTGGGGAGCTCTGGTTGGTTGGTATTGTTGCTCTCCTCATGGGGCCACAAACCCTTTCAACTCCTTCAGTCTTCTCTCTAACCTCTCCATTGAGAAACCCTTGATCAGATCAATGGTTAACTGTGAGCATCTGCCTCTGACTATGTCACACTCTGGCAGATCTCTAAGGAGACAACTATATCAGGCTCTTGTCAGCATGCACTTCCTGACATCTACATCAGTGTCTACTTTTTGGTGACTGCACATGGGATAAATACCCAGGTGGAATGGTCTCCAGATGCCCCCTCCTTCATTTTCTGTCCCACACTTTGTCTCCATATGTGCTTCCTTGAGTATTTTGTTACTTCTTCTAAGTAGGACCGAGACATCTAAACTTGGTCTTCCTTCTTCATGAGCATCATGTGATCTGTGTGTTGAGTCTTGGCTATGTTAAGCTTTTGGGCTAATATCAGCTTATCAGTGAGTAGATACCATGTGTGTTCTTTTGTGATTGGGTTACCTCACTCAGGATGATATTTTCTAGTTCCATCCATTTACCTAAGAATTTCTCAAATTCATTATTTTTAATAGCTGAGTAATTCTCCATTGTGTAAATGTACCACATTTTTTCTATCCATTACTCTGTTGAAGGACATCTGGGTTCTCTCCAGCTTCTGGATATTGTAAATAAGGCTGCTATGAACACAGTGGAGCATATGTCCTTGTTATATGTTGGAGCATCTTCTGGGTATATGCCCAGGAATGGTATAGCTGGATCCTCAGGCGATGCTATGTCCAATTTTCTGAGGAAATGACAGACTGATATCCAGAGTGGTTGTACCAACTTACAATGCCACCAACAATGGAGGAGTGTTCTTTCTCCACATCCTCACCAGCATCTACTATCACCTGAGTTTTAGATCTTAGCCATTCTGACTGGTGTGAAGTGGTATCTCAGAGTTGTTTTGATTTTTATTCCCTGATGACTAAGGATGTTGAGCATTTCTTAAGGTGCTTCTCAGCCATTCGAGTTTCCTCGGTTGAGAATTCTTTGTTTATCTCTGTACCCCATTTCTAATAGGGTTATTTAGTTGTCTGGAATCTAATTTCTTGAGGTCTTTGTGTAAATTGAATATTAGCCCTCTATCGGATCTAGGATTGGTAATGATCTTTTCCCAATATGTTGGTTGCCGTTTTGTATTATTGACAGTGTCCTTTACCTTACAGAAGCTTTGCAATTTTATGAGGTCTCATTTGTCAATTCTTGATCTTAGAGCATAAGCCAATGGAGTTCTGCTGAGGAACTTTTTTCCTGTGCATAGGTATTTAAGGGTCTTCCCCACCTTCTCTTCTAATAGTTTCAGTGTATCTGGTTTTATGTGAAGGTCCTTTATCCACTTGGACTTGAGTTTTGTACAAGGGGATAAGAATGGATTGATTTGCATTCTTCTACATGCTGACCTCCAGTTGAGCCAGCACCATTTGTTGAAAAAGCTTTCCTTTTTCTACTAGATGGTTTTAGATTTTTTTGTCAAAAATCAAGTGATCATAGGTGTGTGGATTCATTTCTGGATCCTCAATTCTATTCCAATGATCTTCCTGCCTGTCTCTGTACCAATATCATGCTGTTTTTATCACTATTGCTCTGTAGTACAGTTTGAGGTCAGGAATGGTGATTCCCCCTGAAGTTCTTTTATTGTTGAGAATAGTTCTTGATATCCTGGGATTTTTATTATTCCAAATGAATTTGCAAATTGCTCTTTCTATCTCTATGAAGAATTGACTTGGAATTTTGATGGGGATTGCATTGAATCTATAGATTGCTTTTGGCAAGATGGCCATTTTTACTAAATTAATCCTGCCAATCCAGGAGCATGGAAGATCTTTCCATCTTCTGAGATCTTCTTCTATTTCTTTCTTCAGAGACTTGAAGTTCTTATCAAACAGATCTTTCATTGGTTGGTTAGATTCACTCTAAGATATTTTATATTATTTGTGACTATTGTGAAGGGTATCATTTCTCTAATTCCTTTCTCAGCCTGTTTATCCTTTGATTAGAGGAAGGTTACTGATTTGTTTGAGTTCATTTTATATCAAGCCACTTTGCTGAAGTTGTTTATCAGGTTTAGGAGTTCTCTGGTGGAAATTTTAGGGTCATTTAAGTATACCATCATATCATCTGCAAATAGTGAAATTTTGACTTCTTCCTTTCCTATTTATATCCCTTTGACTTCGTTTTGTTGTCTAATTGCTCTGGCTAGGACTTCCAGTACTATATTGAATAGATAGGATGAGAGTGGGCAGCCTTGTCTAGTTCATGATCTTAGTGGGATTGCTTCAAGTTTCTCTCCATGTAGTTTGATGTTGGCTACTGGCTTGCTGCATATTGCTTTTACTATGTTTAGGTATGGGCTTTGAATTCCTGCTCTTTCCAAGACTTTTAACATGAAGGGTTGTTGAATTTTGTCAAATGCTTTCTCAGCATCTAGTGAGATGATCATGTGGTTTTTTTCTTTGAGTTTGTTTATATAGTGGATCACATTGATGGATTTCAGACTATTGAACATCCCTGCATTTCTGGGATAAAGCCCACTTGATCATGATGGATGATTGTTTGGATATCTCCTTGGATTCAGTTTGAGAGAATTTTATTGAGTATTTTTGCATCAATATTCATAAGAGAGATTGTCTGTAGTTCTCTTTCTTTCTTGGGTCTTTGTGAGGTTTAGGTATGAGCATAATTGTAGCTTCATAGAACGAATTGGGTAGTGTTTCTTCTGTTTCTATTTTGTGGAATAGTTTGAAGAGAATTGGTATTAGGTCTTCCTTGAAAGTCTGATAGAATTCTGCACTAAAACCATCTGGTCCCGGACTTTTTTTGGTGAGGAGACTTTTAATACCTGTTTCTATTTCTTTAATGGTTACAGGATTATTTAGATGGTTTATCTGTTTCTGATTTAATTTTACTACCTGGTATCTGTCTTGAAAATTGTCCATTTTATCCAGATTTTCCAATTTTGTTGAGTATAGGCCTTTGTAGTAGGTTTTCATGATTTTTTTTTTATTTCCTCGTTTTTTGTTGTTATGTCTCTCTTTTCAGTTTGGATTTTATTAATTTGGATACTGTCTCTGTGCCATTTGGTTAGTCTGGCTAAGGGTTTATCTTTCTTGTTGATTTTCTCAAAGAATCAGCTCCTGGTTTTGTTGATATTTTGCATAGTTCTTTCTGTTTCTACTTGATTAATTTCAGCCATGAGTTTGATTATTTTCTGAGGTCTATTCCTCTTGGGTGTATTTTCTTCTTTTTGTTCTAACGCTTTCAGGTGTGCTGTCAAGTTGAAGTTGTTAGTGTATGCTCTCTCCAGTTCGTTTTTTTTTTTTTTGTAGGCACTTACTTAGTTATGATCTTTCCTCTTAGTACTGCTTTCATGAAAAGTTTTGGTAGGAAGTGTCCTCAATTTCATTAAATTCTAAAATGTCTTTAATTTCTTTCTTTATTTCTTCCTTGACCGAGTCATTATTGAGTAGAGCATTGTTCAGTTTCCATGTGTATGTGGGCTTTCCATTGTTTTTGTCATTATTAAAGACCAGCCTTATTTCATGGTGGTTTGATAGGGTGCAAGAAATTATTTCAATCTTTTTGTATCTGTTGAGGCCTGTTTTGTGACCAATTATATGTTCTATTTTGGAGAAGGTAACATGAGATGCTGAGAAAAAAAGTATATTCTTTTGTTTTAGGATGAAATGTTCTATAGATATCAGTTAAATACATTTGGTTCATAACTTCTGTTAGTTTCATTGTGTCACTGTTTAGTTTCTGTTTCCATGGTGTTTCCATTGCTGAGAGTGGGGTGTTGAAATTCCCCACTATTATTGTGTGAAGTGCAATGTATGCTTGAGTTTTAGTAAAGTTTCTTTTATGTATGTGGGTGCCCTTTCATTTGGGGCATAGATATTCAGAATTGAGAGTTCATCTTGGTATATTTTTCCTTTGATGAGTATTAAGTGTCCTTTCTTGCCTTTTTTGATTACTTTTGGTTGAAAATTGATTTTATTTGATATTAGAATGGCTACTCCAGCTTGTTTCTTGGGACCATTTGCTTGGAAGACTCTTTTCCAATCTTTTACTCTGAGGTAGTGGATGTCTTTTTCAAAGAGGTGCATTTCCTGTATGCAGCAAAATTCTGGGTCCTGTTTATGTATCCAGTCTAATAGTCAATGTCTTTTAATTTGAGGATTGAGTCCATTGATATTAAGAGATATTAAGGAAAAATGATTGTAGTTTCATGTTATTTTTGTTATTAGAGGTAGAATTATGTTTGTGTTGCTGTCTTCTTTTGGGGTTGTTGGAAGATTACTTTCTTGCTTTTTCTAGGTTGTAGTTTCCCTCTTTGTGTTGGAGTTTTTCCATCACTTATCCTTTGACGTGCTGGATTTGTGGGAATATATTGTGTAAATTTGTTTTTGTCATGGAATATTTTGGTTTCTCCATCAATAGTGATTGAAAGTTTTGCTGGGTATAGTAGTATGGACTGGCATTTGTGTTCTCTTAGGGTCTGTATGACATTCGTTTAGAATCTTCTGGCTTTTATAGTCTCTGGTGAGAAGTCTGATGTAATTCCTATAGGGCTGCCTTTATATGTTACTATATCTTTTTCCCTTACTGCTTTAAGTATTTCTTCTTTGCTTTGTACATTTGATGTTTTGATTACTATGTGACAGGAAATAATTTTTTCTGGTCTAGTCTATTTGGAGTTCTGTAGATTTCTTGTATATTTATGGGCATCTCTTTCTGTAGATTAGGAAAGTTTTCCTCCATAATTTTGTTGAAGATATTTACTGACCCTTTAATTTGGGAGTCTTAACTCTCATCTATACCTATTATCCTTAGGTTTGGCCTTCTCATTGTGTCCTGGATTTCCTGGATGTTTTGGGTTTTTAGCTTTTTGTATTTTGCATTTTCTTTGACAGTTGTGTCAATGTTTTCCATGATATCTTCTACACATGAGATTCTTTCCTTTGTATTCTGTTGGTGATACTTGCATTTATGCCTCCTGATCTTGTTCTTACATTTTCTAACTCCAGAGTAGTCTCCCTTTGAGATTTCTTTATTGTTTTTACATCCATTTTTAGATTCTGGGTGGTTTTGCTTAATTCCTTCACCTGTTTGGTTGTGTTATCTTGCAATTCTTTAAGGGATTTTTGTGTTTCCTCTTTAAGGGCTTCTACCTGTTTACCTGTGTTCTCCTCAAATTCTTTGAGAGTATTATTTATATCCTTCTTATAGTCCTCTCTCATCATCACAAGAAGTGATATTAATTCTGAATTCTACTCTTCCGGTGTGATGGAGTGTTCAGGACTTGCTACGATGGGAGAACTGGGTTCTGATGATGCCAAGTAACTTTGGTTTCTGTTGCTTATATTCTTGTGCTTGCCTTTGGCCATCTGATTAACTCTAGAGCTACCTACACTCACTGTCTCTGACTGGAGCCTGCCTTTCCAGTTATCTTGCTTGTGTCAGAACTCCTCAGGGTCCAGATGTCTCTGTGATCCTGTGATCCTGTGATCCTGTTCTGAGTACAGTGGTTCCTCTAGGATGTCTCAGGATATTGTGTTTGCATAGTAGCAGACCAGCTAGGTGTCTGCTGCTCTGAGTGCAGTGGCTCCTCTAGGATGCAGTATCTTCATGGGAGTAGACCAGCTGGGTGTCTGCTCAGCCACAAGGACCAGGTTAGGGGTGGAAGGGAAGTGGTATTCTGCAGGGGCAGAGTTTGGGTGCCTAGAGAGTCCTAAGTGCTCCCTGCTCCCAGTTGTAGTTCTAGGCTGTAGGACAGTGGGCAACTGTTCTTACCTGCTGTTCTGAGTTCAGTGGCCCATCTAGGATGTCTCAGGATAAGGTGTCCACATGGGAGCAGACCAGTTGGGTGTCTGCACCAGGCACAAGCAAATTATATCCTCTTATCTTCTGAGCATCTTTACAATATACTATGACACTAGACAGACAAGGGTCTTTCTCTCCAAGTGATGCTGGTTGTGCACATGTGACTTGTTTAGGGAATTTGTCCTAAGATTGTTCCTCATAACTTTGACTCTCATTGACAAGAACTCAAGCACACCTTTTTTACATAAAAAGTCCTTTGATGTCAAAATCTTGATTTATCAACTTCATTTTACCCATTGAAGAAAGCAAATAACCTGTTTCACTACTTTTCAAAAAATATTTGTAGGATAGAAAGGTATTTATCTTATATTGTTGCCAACTACTTTTCAGTGACCAGTGGACTCACACTTTAATAAGCAATTGAATATATTATCAAAATGTTTAGTATTAAATTTGGAAAAGGAAATGATATTATTAACAGGTAGCTTGTAGAGAAATATAGGGTATTTGTTAATTCTTTTGACATAATTGATTTTTAAAAATGATAGTTTATAACACATAAAAACCTTAAGTTATTTAATGTAAATAGCTCCCTTAGATAACAACCAGTTTTTAGAAATAGAATTGCAATATAACACATATTTGAAGCCTTTGTTTTATTTGATATTCATTCTCAGTATCATCCTGAAATATTTAAATGCACTCAGTTGCTGTGGAACTACCATGGCCAAATCAGAGAATCAACTGATTTCATTAATTAATTACCTAAATAATTAAGTAAAATAATGAATAGAATGGCATAGATATGGACCAGAGTCTACATTTGTTTGTTTTTTTAAAATGGAAATTATTTTATTAGTTGTTGGTAGAAAGTCAGTGGCTTCCCAGATGAGACATTTTTACCATAGTTTAAAGTGATTTTTAGCATGAGTAAGGCAGTTCTATTCTATCACAGATGCAACTTTTTTTTTCTTAGATACACTTTTAATTTACAGTTCTTGTGACAAAAACTCTTGGACACCAGGATGATTCTTGAGCATGCACACCTTTTACTTCCCCTAAACAGAGCCCTTATATACAGTTTTGGGGTGGGTTAGGGTCTGACAGCAGATAATGTCTATTGGCTTGTTCTGAGAGCTTGGATATACGTCATCTGCATGCGGGAGAGCCTGAGGGACCATTTCTCATGACTGAAGGTCATAAACATCTCTGTGAGAGGACTGAAGCTAAGTGAAAAGGAACAGGGCCTGGGAGCAGAGCTGAACTTCTGCCATCCGATAAAGTTTCTGGGGTTCGAAACTCATGCTCAACCAAACACCCAGCTGCTTCTCACAGCCCACTGCCCTACACCCTTTTTCCATTCCCAGTCTCTCTTTCAGTGAACTTGGTTGACTGTGGCTGCTGCGAGCTACATCAGTTCTAGGTTGAGAGTCTAACAACACAATAGATGCAAATAGTCAGTGAACAAGCAATACAATAAACACAAATAGTCAAAGAAAAAGTAAGGCATTAAACCCAATTATGTGAACACTCCTGTAATCACTGTTTCTAAAGGCTTATCAAGATGAGCAAAGTATCTGAGCCTACTTCCATGTCCTAGCCTAAGATCATTTTCATGTCTGAAGCCTACTTCCTTGTTCTAGCCTAAAATTTAGATTTCTGTCTGAAACTACCTTTTTGTTCTAGACTAATATTTATATTCCTGCCTGAGATTATATCTTTGTTATAGCCTAAGATTTAGATTCCTACCTGAAATTACTTCTTTGTTTTAGTATAATGTCAGATTCCTGCTTGAAGTCTACTTCCTTGTCCTTGGCCAATGTCATATTTCTGCCAAGCAGCCCATTTCTTTGTCCTTAGCCCATGTCAGCTTCTTGCCAAGCAGCCCCAAAGGCTCACTACCTTTCTCCCTTTTTTATTTTGTTAACAAGACTGAACCTGTCGTAGTTCATTCTGACAAGAATGCTTTCCTTACCCATCATGGAATATTCATTATCAAAAGCAATACATTTCTGTCTTTAGTTGATAAGGTCCTATGTAGAATCTTACCCTTCCTTGGCTTGCCAGACTGTTAATTTAATAACTCTGTCTGGGGGTCCATTTTCAGGTTTAAGCCATATACTTGGGCTCCATCAGGCTGATGTTGTTAAAGATAAGACTTAACATGATAGGCAAAAATAAAAGTATTCCCAGCAGAAGAAGGGCTAGCCTGATCAAGCTATATATGCCATTCCTGAGGTTTGACCAAAATGGAAATACTGACCTCAGGCCATGGATAATTTTATCAGCATTTTCTGCAGCATCAAAGTCCAACAGAGCAGCATTATTTAAAATCATAATCTCACTATTCAAAGTTAACACACCCAGAGAGGTGTTAAGATTATGCCAAATATACTACAGGTGTCTTTAAACTTTTTTCTAATTATGACAATCTTTGTGAATTTCAAAAGTAACACTAAAAAGTTATGACTAAAGTCATGACACTTGGGATGGTTCTTAACTCTTGAACCCTGAACCTCCTACATATAATTTGAATTGGTTATAGAGCATCATTCCATGTTCCAGATACCTATATAAATTCTTTTGTATACTCAATACATTAGTAACATTTTTTTTGCTAGATGGTTAACAAAAATAGTTGTCTTAACTCCTTGTGTCAATGCTATTGCAGAAGCAGTGGTGCTAGCAATTAATGAAATTAAAGCTGTTATACCAGCAATAATCAAGCCCACTACCCTCTTGCTTCTGCTTAAAATCTAACTCAATTCTTCCCAAATTTTCAAGCTTTTTTTTTCAGAGAATCAAGGTTTTCTAATACTCAGGGCAGTAAGACAAAAGCTGGTTGATAGTTCCCCATAACAGACATGTCAGATTTCAACACACTAACATAACTGAAAATTATACAGTCAGTGCAACTTACAATAAATACTGTAGAAGAGACAAAATCAATTTTATCTTAACAATTAAAAGAGCCTTAAAGCATGCACTAACCCTTGTTTTAAATCCAGATGCAGTTCTAACTTTATCTATTGCTATCATAACATCATAGTGAGCCACAGCTAACTTCCAAATATGTCTCTGAAAAAGACCAGATCCAGTCTTCTGAAAGTAGACTGTTATTTCCCATATTGGATTGATTTCTAGACCAGTACATGATTGAGACCTAATAGCTGGTAACATTTTTTTTTTTTTTTTGGTTTTTCAAGACAGGGTTTCTCTGTGTAGTCCTGGCTGTCCTGGAACTTACTCTGTAGACCAGGCTGGCCTTGAACTCAGAAATCCGCCCGCCTGCCTCTGCCTCCCAAGTGCTGGGATTAAAGGTGTGCGCCATCACCGCCTGGCTTAGATGGTCACATTTAAGAAGAATACAAGAGACCTTATAATTTCTCCTTTTGATTCTCTATACAACAAGGTCTAAAAACTTGAGGCAAGGCAGCTTGTCCCATCAGGGATATAGTTAAGCAAAGGTGGGTCAGGAACATATGCCCAATACAGTTCTCCAGTCACCCTTCTCAGGACACTCAGAAAGCTCACAAGTCAGCATCATTCTTTGTCTCAGCAACAGTATATCTCTTTGTAAAGTTCCCTGGGCCACTTCCACAACACCTTGTCCTGGAGGATTATAAAATATCCCTGTAATAAATTGTTGACAAAAGTCTCAACTGCTTGACTACAATTGCCATACCCATTATCTATTTTATTACTGGATATTTTATTTATTTGTCTTTCAATGTTATCTCCTCTCCTATTCCCCCAAAACCCTTATTAAGTCAACCTTCTCTTACTTCTATGAGGATGGGCTCCTACTATCATCCCATCCCCACCTCCCTGCTCTCAAATTCTTCAACACTAAGAGAATCCAAACTTTCAGGGAACAAGGCTCTCCACTTCAACTGATGCCTGACAAGGCCACCCTCAACTACCTATACAGGTGGAGCCACGAATCCCTCCCTTTGTGTTCTCAGACTGGAGATTTAGACCCTGGGAGCTCTGGTTGAGTACTTTGATACTCCTTCTAAGAAGGACCAAAGCACCCACATTTTTGTCTTCCTTTTTTCTAAGCTTAATGTAGTCTGTGTGTTGTATCTTAGGTATTGTGAACTTTTGGGCTAATACCCACTTATCAATGAGTGCATACCATGTGTGTTCTTTTGTGATTGGGTTACCTCACTCAGAATGATATTTTCCAGTTCCATCTATTTGCCTAAGTATTTCAGGAACTCATTGTTTTTAATAGATGTGTAGTACTCCATTGTGTAAATGTACCACATTTTCTCTGTCCATTCCTCTGTCGAAGGACACCTGGGTTCTTTCCAGCTTCTTTCTACTATAAATAAGGATGCTATGAACATATTAGAGCATTTGTCCCTGTTGTATGTTGAAACATCTTTTGGGTACATGTCCAGGAGTGGTATTCCTGGATCCTCAGATAATACTATGTTCAATTTTCTGAGAAACCACCAGACTGCTTTCCATAGTGGTTATACCAGCTTACAATCCCACCAATACTGGAGGGGTGTTCCTCTTTCTTCATATCCTTGCCAGCATCTGCTGTCACCTGTGTTTTTTGATCTTAGCCATTCTGACTGGTGTGAGGTAGAATCTCGAGATTGTTTTGAATTGCATTTCCCTGATAACCAAGGATGCTGAAAACATTTTTAGGTGCTTCTCAGCCATTTGGGTTTCCTCAGTTAAGAATTCTTTGTTTAGATCTGTACCCTGTTTTTAATAGGGTTATTTGATTGTCTAGAGTTTCATTTCTTCAGTTTTTTGTATACCTTGGATATTAGCCCTCTATCAGATGTAGGATTGGTAAAGATCTTTTCCCAGTCTGTTGGTTGCCCCTTTGTTCTATTGACTGTGTCCCTTGCTTTACAGAAGCTTTGTAGTTTTTTGAGGTCCCATTTGTCAATTCTTGATCTTAGAGTATTATCCATTGGTGTTTGGTTTAGGAACTTTACCCCTATACTCATGTTCTATGATTTTCCCCGTATTCTCTTCTATTATTTTCAGTGTCGTTGGTTTTATGTGGAGGTCTTTGATTTACTTGGACTTGAGCTTTCTACAAGGGGATAAGTATTAATCAATTTGCATTCTTCTACATGCTGACCTCCAGTTGAACCAGCACCATTTGTTGAAAATGCTGTCTTTTTTCCACTGGATGTTTTTAGATCCTTTGTCAAAGATCAAGTGACCATAGATATGGGGGTTCACTTCTGGGTCTTCTATTCTACTTCATTGATCCTCTTGCCTGTCTCTGTTCAAATACCCTACAGTTTTTATCACTATTGCTGTGTAGTACAGCTTGAAGTCAGGGATGTTGATTCCCCCAGAAGTTCTTTTACTTTTGAGAATAGTTTTTGCTATCCTGGGATTATTTTTGTTATGCCAAATGAATTTGAGGATTGCTATTTGTATCTCTGTGAAGATTGAGTGGAAATTTTGATGGGGATTGCATTAAATCTGTAGATTGCTCTCAGCAAGACAGTCATTTTTACTATATTAATCCTTCCAATCCATGAACATGGAAGATTTTTACATCTTTTTGTGATCTCCTTTGATTTCTTTCTTCAGAGACTTGAAGTTCTTATCACACAGATCTTTTACTTGCTTGGTTAGATTCACACCAAGGTATTTTATATTATTTGTTGTTTAGCAGGTTTAGAAGTTCTCTGGTGGAAGTGTTGGGGTCATTTAAATATACTATCATTATCTGCAAATAGTGAAATTTTGACTTCTTCCTTTTCAATCTGTATCCCTTTGACTTCTATTTGTTGCCTAATTACTTTGGTAAGGACATCCAGTACTATATTGAATAGGTAGGGAGAGAGTGGGCAGCTTTGTCTAGTTCCTGATTTTAGTGAAATTGCTTCCAGTTTCTCTCCATTTAGTTTGATGTTGCCTAATGGTTTGTTGTATATAGCTTTTACTGTGTTTAGATATGGGCCTTAAATTTCTGATTTTTCCAAAACTTTTATCATGATGGGATGTTGAATTTTGTCAAATGCTTTCTCAGCATCTAGTGATATGATCATGTGTTTTTTGTCTTTTAGTTTGTTTATTTAGTGGATTACATTGATGGATTTCTATATATTGAACCTACCCTGAATTCCTGGTATAAAGCCTACTTGATCATTATGTAGAATTTTTTGATGTGTTCTTAGATTTGGTTTGTGAGAATTTTATTGGTTATTTTTGCATCAATATTCATAGAAGAGATTGGTCTGAAGTTCTCTTTCTTTGTTGGGTCTTTGTGTGGTTTAGGTATAAGCATAATTGTGATTTCATAGAATGAATTGGCTAGTGTTTCTTCTGTTTCTATTTTGTGGAACAGTTTATAGAAAATTGGCATTAAGTCACCTTTGAAGGTCTGATAGTACTCTGCACTAAAACTGTTGGGTCCTGGACTTTTTTTGGTGGGGAGACTTTTAATGACTGCTTCTATTTCTTTTGGGGTTATTGGACTGTTTAGATGGTTTATCTGCTTCCGATTTAACATTGGTAACTGGTATTTGTCTAGAAAATTGTCTATTTCATCCAGATTTTCCAATTTTGTTGAGTATAGGCCTTTGTAGTAGGATATGATGATTTATTGAATTTCCTCATTTTCTGTGTTATGTCACCCTTTTCAGTTCTGATGTTATTAATTTGGATACTGTCTCTCTGCCCTCTGATTAGTGTGGCTAAGGATTTATGTATCTTGGTGATTTTCTTAAAGAACCAGCTCCTGGTTTTATTGGTTCTTTGTATAGCTCTTTTTGTTTCTATTTGGTTGATTTCACCCCTGAGTTTGATTATTTCCTGAAGTTTATTCCTCTTGTGTGTGTTTGATTCCTTTTGTTCTAGAGCTTTCAGGTGTGTTGTCACACTGCTAGTGTATTTTCTCTCCAGTTTCCTTTGTAGGCACTTAGAGCTAAAAGTTTTTCTCTTAGCACTGCCTTCATTGTGTCCCATAAGTTTTGGTATGATGTGCCTTCATTTTCATTAAATTCTAAAAAGTCTTTAATTTCTTTCTTTATTCTTTCCCTGACCACATTATTATTGAGTAGAGCATATTCAGTTTCCATGTGAATGTGGGCTTTCCATTGTTTTTGTTGTTATTAAAGACCAGCCTTAGTCCCTGGTGATCTAATAAGATGCATGGGATTATTTCAATATTTTTTTGTATCTGTTGAGGCCTGTTTTGTGACCAATTATATGGTCTGTTTTGGAGATGGTACCATGAGCTGCTGAGAAAAGGGTATATTCATTTGTTTTAGGGTAAAATGTTCTATGGATATCTGTTAAATCCATTTGGTTCATAACTTCTGTTAGTTACACTGAATCTCTGTTTAGTTTCTATTTTCATGATCTGTCCATTGCTGAGAGTGGGGAGTTGAAGTCTCCCACTATTATTGTGTGAGGTCCAATATGTTCTTTGAGCTTTAGTAAAGTTTCTTTAATGAAAGTGGCTTCTCTTTTATTTGGCACATAGATGTTCAGAATTGAGAGTTCATGTTGGTTGACTTTTCCTGATGTATGAAATGTTCTTCCTCATTCTTTTGATAGCTTTAAGTTGAAAGTCAATTTTATTCGATATTAGAATGGCTACTCCAGCTTGTTTCTTAGGACCATTTGCTTGAAAAATTGTTTTCCATCAATTTACTCTGAGGTAGTTTCTGGCTTTGTAACTGAAGTAGGTTTCCTGTATGTGTCAAAATGCTGGGTCCTGTTTTACATACCAAGTCCATTAGTCTATGTCTTTTTATTGGGGAATTTTGTCCATTGATGTTAAGAGATATTAAGGAGATAAGATTGTTGCTTTTTGTTACTTTTGTTATTAGTAGTGGCATTGCTTATGTGGCTATCTTTTTTTGAATTTGTTGGAAGAGGATTACTTTCTTGCTCTTTCTAGGGTATAATTTCCCTCATTGTATTGGAGCTTTCCTGCTATTATCCTTTGTAGTGCTGGGTTTGTGGAAAAATATTTTGTAAATTTGGTTTTCATGGAATATCTTGTTTTCTCCATCTATGGTAATTGAGAGTTTTCCTAGGTATAGTAGCCTGGGCTGGCATTTGTGTTCTCTTAGGGTCTGTATGACATCTATCCAGGATCTTCTGGCTTTTATAGTTTCTGGTGAGAAGTTTGGTGAAATTCTTATAGTTCTGCCTTTGTATGTTACTTGGCCTTTTTCTCTTACTGCATTTAATATTCTTTCTTTTTTTGTGCATTTGGTGTTTTGGTTATCATGGGATGGAAGTATTTTTTTTCTGATGTAGTCTATTTGGCATTCTGTAGGCTTCTTGTGTGTTTATGGGCTTCTTGTTCTTTAGGTTAGAGAATTTTTCTTCTATAATTTTGTTGAAGATATTTATTGGCCCTTTAAGTTGGGAGTCTTCACTCTCTTCTATACCTATTATCCTTAGGTTTGGTCTTCGCATTGTGTCCTGGATTTCCTGGATGTTTTGGGTTAAGAACTTTTTGCATTTTGCATTTTATGACAGTTGTGTCAATATTTTCTATGATATCTTCTGCACCCGAGATTCTCTTCAATCTTTTGTATTCTGTTGGTGATGCTTGTGTCCTTGACTCCTGATTCCTTTCCTAGGTTTTCTATGTCCAGGGTAGTTTCCCTTTATGATTTCTTTATTGTTTATACTTCCATTTTTATTTCCTGGATGGTTTTGTTCAATTCCTTCACCTGTTTGGTTTTATTTTTTTGTAATACTTTAAGTGAATTTTATGTTTCCTCTTTAAAGACTTCTACCTGTTTACCTTTGCTCTCAATTTCTTTGAGAGTGTTATTTATTTCCTTCTTAAATTCCTCTATCATCATCATTAGAATTGATTTTAAATCTGAATCTTTCTTTCCTGGTGATATGGGGAATTCAGGACATTTTAATATGGGCAAACTAGGTTCCAATGATGCCAAACACCCTGGGTTGCTGATGCTTATGTTCTTGCACTTGCCTTTTGCCATCTGCATCTCCTTAGTGCTACCTGTGCTGTCTCTGACTAGAGCCTGTCTTTCCTGTTATCTTGTTTGTGTCAGAACTGTTTAGGGTGGGTGTTGCTGCTGGGTTTAGAGCTGAGGCCCAAGATCTGGTCAGTGCTTGGGCACAGACTGAAAGAAACCATTGCTCTGGGCCAGGAGAGATTTCCTGGGTCCCAGTGTGTCCCAGTTACTTCCTGTTTGGGGCTTGTGTTGCTGTCTCCTTACCTAAAATACTACTGGGGTTAAAGCTCCTGGGAACATGCCTTCCCTGGGTTTTGTGCGATTAAGTGCAGAGGTTAAGCCCAGGCTCTGCTCAGTGCTTCAGAGTCTACATTTAAATGGGGGCCGAACTCCTATTCTATTCCAGCAATATCCTTCTCTAAGGACATATCATTTGTAGCTCCCATCATTTCTCTCTATGATTATTTTTGGGATTGTGATGCTTAGAGATATTCTCTGGAAGGCCAAGCCATGACAAAATATCATAAGTATATTGGTACATCTGTCAATATATATAAGTGGACCCATAAATCAACAGGCAATGAGATACAAGGTGTTGCTAAAGCCAAACCTTCTTCCCTAGGTTATTTTGTGATTTTGAAAATCAAAAAGAAAAAAAAAATGGTCTTGTTGAGGCAAAAAAGGTCAGAAGCCACAGGACCATCTGGCTGTTGTCTTCTAAACCCATGAAGTTTATTAAATAATAATTGGTTAACAATGTATTATTAATCAAAAGCATATAAAATCAGTACATGTACCCTTTTGGTTCATATGAAAAATTCAGTGTTTCAAGAATGGTCTTAAACATGTCAACAAATATTATCATAAACATATACGTACTCTGATTGGAACAAGTATTTCCACAGACACATCTATAACCCACTTTCTTCAAAACTGTTAGCATATACTAGCTTCAGAGAATAAATGGATTTTATTATGCATCTAAGTAAATGTCATACAATGTGTTTTGCTCAGATTTAACTACCATACATTGTTCTTCTCCATTTATGTCCTTTTTCTTTCCATGCGTAATTTAAAAATTCATTTTACACATATATGTAATAAAGATTGTGATCATACTCAACCTGCATTACCTTTTCATAACCTCATACCACTCTTAAATTATTAGTTCTGAATAGAATAATTAGTATTGCTTGTATATCATGGGTAGGGTATTACTGGAGCACAGACAAAAATACCAGGGCCATACAACTGGAAACAAAATGGTTTTCCTTTTCCAGGCAAATATTTACTGGGAACAGTGAAGCCTCCTGAGCTCCTTTTTCTGAAATAAGGTTATAGGGTCTAATCTGGTGAATATTTTTTAGAAGCATTTACAGATATTGGGTGTCTTATACAATACACAACAAAAATTTAAGTGTATTAAAAATTATATGGGCAAGTTTCTGTTATATTTGTAAACCTCTTAGAAATTTAGGAGTAGAACCATAAGAAGACCTTGGTGAACTCTCTACTTATTTGAAGCAATGTGTCCACATTTTCTGAAATGCTATGTGACAAATTAAAAGCAGGGTCAAATTAAAAATTGCTCACTGTACAACAAATTAAAATTAAAATATGACTAAGACATGATGCACTTCTGGTTTGCCTAGATTCAGATATTCCTATTATATTTCCCAGATTCTTAATATCATAAAGTTTCTTGGTGCTACATTCATCTGTTCAAACTTCAGTCCAAAGAATACATTGCTCAGTTTAACAGAGGATGAAAAATAACACAAGTTTCAAGTGGTCTTTAAAATGCCTAAGGACTACTCAAAAATACTGAGTGTCTCCAGTAGATAATATTCTAGTGATACTTGAATGCTCATAGTAAGAGCTATAGACACAAAAGTTCTCTGCATGTCCCGTCTTTTCAGTCATACCTACAACCAAGCTTCCAGGTTAACATTTCTGTTAATAGACTCAGAGGTGATGAAAGGAAATTACTTAATTATCAAAACATTTTTCTATTGATTATATTAACAATATTATAAAAGTATAGCTAACAGCAACAGCAAAAGAGGATCTGTAACACTCCATTTTCTTCCATGTTAAAAAACTATTTTCTAAAAATAAAATTTACATATTTAATGACTTACATGTTGGTTGGAACTTAGAGTATTTTTCTTTCTTAATGTAGTCAATAGTATTGATTATTTTTTTTCTTTGTATTATTAATTATCTGTCAAAGAATTAGAGTCTGGTGTGCAACAAGAAAATAGAAAAGAAAAAGGATAGAAAAAAAAAAACCCTAACATATCACCCACCTCTAGGTATCCAATAGCTAAATAAAAACAATAGAAAATCTGAGTATCTCTGCCTCCAGTTTTCATCTGACTTTTTTGGTGTGAGTCCCTTTGGTACCAGTCATTCTGTATTCTAGGAACACTAGATATGATGTATCTATTGACTAATACTAAAAATAATTAATAATACCACTGAATTTTGATAGAAATAAAGCCCTGACTGAACAGTCCCAAAATAATAATATTTCCTCAGACTACAGTATTATTAACATTGAATAACTATTCATGTACATTGACTCCTCCTTCTGTCCCTTCCTTGGGGTAATATGACAACTTATGTCAGGAACCAAAAGATGTGGCTAAGGTCACCAGTCCTCTTAGTGTCCTTGTGTCTCTATATTAATTAAAGCTCCTTTGTTTTTCATAATTCCATTTTATCTTGTCTCTGTATGAGTCGGAAGACCTGACTTGTTAAGGACTTAATAACTGGAGGTTTTTTTGCCTAGAACACTAGTAATAATTACCCTGAAAGTACATAAAATTTAATCTCAATATACTTTCTACAACAGCAGCAGTTTCACATCTTGCTTCTACTTTAAGATGTTTTATTTTGTCTTGCTTGTTCCTTGGCTATTTGCATCTATTGTATTGCTAGTTCCTCAAACTAGAAATGACCTTAATACTTGCATGGAATTAAAATTGTATAAAAGCAAAAAGGAGAACGCAGATGGGATAGGAGAGTTCTAGGAAGGGGAAATGGGATGGCATCTAAAATGTAAATAAATAAAATATCCAATAAAAATGTTTTATTTTAAGATTATTATAATGTACAAATTAATGGGTGTAAATATCATATTTACGCCAAAATCTGTAGGAAAAAACAATAAGCACAGCCAGGGAACATCAGGGTCTCTCACACCATGCTGTGTGTAGTCAGCTGAGAATGCCCTGGGTTCCTCCAGCTGGAAGTTAGTCCTGGCTGTTCACCATGGTTCCTCAAGGTTCCTCACAGCGCAGCCCCAACACATGAGGAAGTCCTTGGGTTTCCAAAACTGGTTTATTGGCATGGCGGATGGTGGATGGATCTGGATGCACACCCCCCAAAACCCAGGCAGGACCTGAGTTAAATAGGGAGGGGAAGAGGGGGGAAGGGCTGGGGAGGAATGCTTAATTGGCTCCACCCTCTGGCATTCAGGTACCTCATTAGTATTTAAATCTCTCTAGGGCCTGGGGGCTGTTTATCAGGCCCTCTACCTGTGTACATGACTTAGGGGTAAAGGTGGAATGGAGATTAGACCTCTTGACAGGAGCCTGAGTTCTGGGGGCACGGCTAAACCCACAACCCAAGAACCAGGACACCCTTCCATGGCCCAACAAAAATCCATTAATGTGCTTGTATGTGTGTGTTTTATAAAGATATATATATATATATATATATATATATATATAATTTTTTTCTAGAAAAATGTAACTGTCAGCTTGTCTCCATGCCAAATAAGTCAATCCTTTTAAACATCTAAAGCCAATTTAATGGCACAAGACTATCTTTGAAATATAACCATTACTTCTTGGGTTCTGTGGCCAGGTAGGAATCTATTTTTGCTCACCTTCTGCAAGGTGCCAAATTGTTCCTTATAATAATATAAGATGTTTGGTTTCATTTTAGATAAAGCCAAACAGGTAACACAAAAGTCACTTCAATTACCAAATTCAGTTGCATTATAAATGAGGAAAAATGGCCCTATGTCATCTAATTATATAATAAGGTAATGAGTTTTTGGTATGCTTTTGGCATTTCATTTTTTGAATAATACTATTACTGATGATTACATAAATTTTAGTGCAATGCCCTTAGTGTATGCCACATTCTAGCTTCTTGATTATGTAATAGTAGTTTTTCTTCTCTTAGATATATAGAAGAGTAATATATATATATGATATGCATTACCCTTTTAAATATATTATAGAAAGAATATAGAAAATATGTAGAATATATAAATAATATATTTTATATAGAGAATATATAAGTATATAATATTATATATTATATAGAATATAGAATATAATATTATATATAATGTAACAGAAAATATCTATTATATATACCATATGATTTTAGATATGATATATTGTTGGGAGCCAAGTCCTATCAGAAAACAGCTATCATCTTTGCAGTCATCTCAGACAATATACCCTGACAAGAGACTTGTTTTTCAACAGCCCACAGCAGCTGAGCACACTCTGATAAACATCTTGCTTTTCTCATATATCATGATTTGTTGTATAATGCCCCTCAGTTGCAAGGCACATGTGGTAAAGTGTCTTCAGCTGTATTCCCCTGCTTGTGCTTATATATACCCATGATTTCCTTTCAATAAATGGAACTTGATCAGACTTCTCTGTCTGGTCTCCATTCTTCCTGTCTCTTGCCCCTCCATCTCCACTCTCTCTCTTGCTAGATCCTGTTGACTAACCCATGGACTGGAGCACCTGGCCCACAAATGTGGGGCAGCGCAGGCCAAGTCGGCTGGTACCCAAATGTGCGGCAGTGTGGGCCAGGTCAATATATATACAATATATATTATGTAATACACACACACACATAACTTACAAATTTTTTCCTGTGGCTTGGCTCATTTCCTGGTATTCAAGTTCTACTTGACCTCTTATTGACTTCTTATATTAATCAGAACATATCAGATTTGGTTCTTTAGCATGGAGGGGCACGTTTTGGAGAGACTCTTTCTAATATAAACTACACAATTGTGCCTGTGGTGCATATAAATGCTTATATTTAAAAATTGCAAGAAAACAGCCATTAAGGATTAAAGTGAACTTTATCTTGGTAAAACAGAAACAGTAAGAAAGAAGGAGAAAGTAGGATTCCTATTAGACTCTGTTATTTGAAAAAGCATATACTCAATTATTAGGTCTCCAGTCAATGGTACAGTACTGGGATCTGTCACGTGATCAGACAGACACATCAAGTACAGCTGGTTTGGTTGAGAAATAATTGATAATGAACAACACAATGGTTATCACATGAATATTTGAATATTTATCATTTCCCTGGTGTGCACAAACATTACTCCCAATGTGTTGTTCAGTATTGAGCTTAGACATTTTTGATGTTCATGACATGATCACCTATAAGAAAGTATTCAGTACACCTGAAAGCCTATGAAAATCTCAAAGGATGGACATTTAAAATCTGTGATCTTCTACCTAAGGGATGTTCTGACCTTCCTATGGTTTCTCTCTAACGCTAAGCAAAGCTGGGTTTTCAATTCAGACATTCTCCTATCCAAAAAATGTTTTGAAGAGATTTCACATCTGTACATCAAACGTCACCACTACTTGGATGTTCTACTCATCAATATTCAAAATCACTTATTTTCCAAACTGTTAAGCATAATAATCTTAAAGAAACGAGGTTTAATTCTTATTTATCTCTTCTTTCAAGAGAGTCTTTGACCTTTAAATTAGATAAAAGGATTCTGGTTTTTCAAGTCCATCTACAAGTAATTTCTAGTTTTAGTGCTCAAACTGCTTTTTAAATGGATAAGACTCATGGTTATGAATGAATGATGCAGCTGAGAATCAATAATTGCTTTTCTTACATTCTTCATCCAGTGTTTAATGAATAACTGACATATATCAGCACCTGACAACACTCTGTACATGTTTTATCTCCAATTTGTAAATGTCTCTGCTTAGTTATTTTAATGTTACTTTGAGTAGGATGTCTATGTGTTGTTTTTATCTTTGGAAAACAAAGTCTTAATAATTGTATCAGTGTGTACATATATACACAGATACAGACAGAGTACACCAAGATGTAGACTGTGCTTATTTTGATATGCTTTCAAGACATGCTTCATGGAAGTACCTTATG
The DNA here is from genome assembly GCA_030674055.1 of Rhabdomys pumilio. Lineage (NCBI taxonomy): Eukaryota > Metazoa > Chordata > Mammalia > Rodentia > Muridae > Rhabdomys > Rhabdomys pumilio. The sequence continues at coordinate 24,138,024 of JANHMN010000018.1, read as the reverse complement.
AATCATTCCTGAGATATTCATGTGAGCCTTATTTTCTCAAAGATGCGAAGGATGACATATTCAATTAAGTAACTTAAAGAGAGCATTTAAAAAGTGTATCATTACATGTTGCTATTTAACAGTGCTATGACCACTGAAGTCCTACACTCATGATTTCCGGCTGTAGTGTTATATTTCTTTTTGCTGTAATAATAATACGTCTGCATGGCTGTGCTTGAATAGCAATGCTTGCTGCTTTTACAAGTTTATGTATAAACTTATGTATGATACATTCTGTAATATTCTATCCATGTTTTCTCCATTACTTGTATTTCCATGTATGTAGCTGTATTAGTACACCCATGTAGACTAAACGTCACAGATATCCTTTTGTTCAAATATGCTTATAAATATATGAACCCTGTGATACTAGGACATAGGTGTGCTTCTGGTATTTCTGTACAAGCTGTTGTCTGGCCAGGTTCCTTGCAGTAATAATAGTCCCAAATATTTTGATTTCTAGTAAATTTATGATCACCATTGTTCTTGTCTGGCACATTCTAGACAGTTGGACAATTGTTCTCATTACTGTATCATTTCTTACATTTGTGCTTTGTATGTGTCCAATGTAGAACGTTTTGCTTTTTTTATCCATGTGGTCTAGTTCAAGAAAGTTCAAAGCTCATAAGTACATTCTTCTCATTCACTGTAAATTCACATTAAGTTTAAGCATTAGCAATAGTACCTCATTATTTCTTAACATGCCATTGGGTCAGTAACAGAAGCAGTTGTGGTGTGCTACGAGTACATATATGTACGGCTGTACGTGGGCATCCATATTTGATGCTTTGGAGTGAAGAGTAATCACTTCTGCTTTATTTAATCCAGGGGGGCCTCTTGTATTTTCATGTGTGCTGCTGTAATAGTACATAGCTGTGGACAGCTAAATATGAACTTCCTTGTCCTAGTAAAAAAAAATGACACAAGTATGAGATAAAAAATGAAAATCTGTGAGTATCACTTTACAAAGTAATTATAAGAGGATATAACACTTTAGGTATTGTAAGTAGGAAGATTTCTACCATGTTTAGGTATGAAGGAGAAGGAATGGAAATGCATATTTAAGTGCTGAGAAGAGCAGAGGGAATAGAGTTGCCTGAAGGAGCCACTGAAAAGAAAAGAGCGAGATCAAGTCTATATAGCAGAGAAGACGTGTAGGAGGAAAATTTCTTAATCTTATTCCCCTACCACACCTGAGTATGGTACGTGAATTTCTTCTCACAGGTTTCTTGGTCTAAGTAAGCTACACCTGAAAACACTTGAGAACAGGCTCAGGATTGCTGAATGGAAAAAATCCAACTGTCAGTGCAAAGCATTCAAAGACAGATATGCTTAAAGGCATATAGCATTCCTCCCATCCAAAATATCTTAATCTAAAACCTAGAAATACATAGTCAATTCGAGTAATAAAAACAACAGCAACAACCAAAGTGCTGTTTTCCTCTTGCAAGTTGCCACATTTCCATGACAAGAAACTGAGTGACATTCTCACACTCCAAACAAATGCAAGTACTGTACATTCTTCTTGAGGTTATTGTAATTCAATAGTGATGTAAGTGTGAAAAAGTCTATTTGACATCCTGGTCTTTGCAGCAATTATCCCAGTGCTAAGAAGGCATAATATGCATATTTAAATAAATATTGAATCAATTACTAAATCACAAATGAATACATACATATGTGAGCAAATTAATAGATGTATGAATAAATTAGTGAATTAATGAGCTTATCATTTATCCACTCAATTTGGGAAGGTAAGGACCTTGCTGATTTTCTTATGATTTATGACCTTAACTGACAATAAAGACTGTTAAACTTTTCCATTTTAGCATTCATCCAACACATAATTTCCTTGAAGTTTTTGAAGTATTTGCTTTACTGAATTCAAGGACTATGATTTCATAAATGAAAAATTTTCAAAGTACTAATTTTTCACAGGTATCTATTATACCACTCAATTACAAATGAATAAGAGAAACAGTTTCTAGATATGTACATAACTACATATGTGAAGTTTGCTGCTTATTGGACAATTATTTTTCATTAATATTAACATATTTATTGATAGCATGGACATGTTTTTTATTGTAGACCTGTAAGTCAATTTGAACAATGAAGTTATATTGGAATATTTTTTAGAATATAATTTATGAAATATAGATAAACAGACAGATATACACAGATAGATAGATGGATAGATAGATAGATAGATAGATAGATAGATAGATAGATGCATACATACATGCATACACAATTTTCACACTGGCTGGAGAAATAGTTCATCCAGTAAATGATGGCCAGGGAAGAATGAAGAAATCCAGTCAGATCTCCAACACTTACATAAAAATACTAATACACTATATATATCTATATATAATAATGGGGAGGCAAGGACAGGTAGATCTCTGGAATTCATTGGCCAGAAATTAGAGAAAAATTGGCAATCTCCTGTATCATTGAGAGATCTTGTCACCAAAATTAGGGTAGGATACATATGAGGAAACATGTGACCTTTGAACATTCATGTGTATTCCCATGAACACACGTACACAACGAGCATACATACACACAAAAAAGATAATCTTCTCAAACAATATATCATCAATTCATTGGAACAAGTAACTATTGATATTATGATTCAGGTATTGTAACACATGGTTTTAATTCCAATATATTGAAGATAGATAAAAAATGATTATGACTTTGAAATCATTTCTGTGTCAAAAGCTCAAAATAAAACAGACACCAAAGGAAATCCTCAGTGAAGCTTTGTATTAGAAAAATTAATGTACGCAACACTATTGATTACTTCTATGTGTGAATTGTCAAAGGTATGTAATTTAATGTCTCTGAGACATATTTCTCAAATAGACTGTGGGGATAGACACAGCTGGTAAGAGGTACTACTGTAAAAATTAGGTAATTTCAAGTGTATAGTTTACAAATTTGGGAAAGTGTCCTTGCTGTAATCATTTGTGTCATTGTCATTAATGGCGTTAGTTATCAGCTGTTAAATTCAGAAGAGCCAGCTATTATTCGATAAATTCATAAAATCTAATGGCCTCATAAGACTTCTATCTTTGTAACAACAAATAACAATAACAATTTCATTTTTAATACTTTTCTATCCATTGAAAATGTTCACATGTCTTTTACATATATCTTTGTATATGTTTGTGTGCATGTGCATGTGTGCATTTATATATGAAGCAAAGGCTGTATCTATTAAAGTGCTGCCTGAAACATTTTTAGCACAAAGGTTGTGCTTGGCACATGACAGGCATACAGCATAATTTACAATTCCTTGATGAATTTCTCCAAATAATTACAATTATTGGTTTCTATTGCATAATATTTCTTTTGTAAAATTTTTCTGAACATTATAAATATAATTTATGAATTCAGTGATATTAAATATTAACCTTTTAATAGTTATGTGACTAAAAGGACAATTTCCATTCTTGTAGTCATCCAAATTCACTGACTGAGGTTTTCTGGTTTATACAACAAATACCAATTATGATTATGTATGAGGGAAGAACTGACAGAACAAGAATCAGATGCTTAAACACATGGAGTGAATGTGTTCCTCTATTATATATCTAATAAATGGAGACAGAAAATTACTTTGCAGCATTTAATTTAATGCACATCTTTCTGAGACATAATACTGTCCTGTCTCCTCTATACAAATGTCATCAATTTTGACAGTGTATATTGGTGTACTCTGTTTTTATAGGCAATAAAATATTTGGTTGGTTTTGTTTTATTTTGTTTTTTTTCAAACGTGGGACTTACTTTATAGCAACAGACTTTATAATCCTGGTTGAACTGGAACTCTCTCTGCATACCAGACTGACTTGAACTCATAGAGATCTTCCTGTTCCTATTTCCCATATGATAAGTTGGGCGTGTATGTCACCATGCATGAACAAAAAAAAGATTCTTAAACATTTTCCCACTGACAACCTTTTAACACCAAAGATATTTTATATGACTCTAGTATACAAGTATTTAAAACCAGGCATCCTCTGAAAATATATCATAAACAGATTTACTTTAAAACAGTTGTTTTCCACACTTATAATTTTTTACCATGTCTTAAAGACAAAAGCACATTTGCACATCACTGTGATGGGTGTGATTGTTTGTGATTGTTTATCTTTTATGATAATTGGATTCTGGCTCAATATTAGGTACTGCAGTATTTATAGCATATTCAGCAATTTTTTGAGTTTATTGGTCCTTAAATCCCTTAGTCATCGAAGCTGAGAATGTTGCTTGACAAAATCATGTAGTGTAAACTGTGAGGAGTGATTTTAGGACCATTTAAAAAGGAAAAAAAATCGAAAATTCTGTCCCCTCACGAGCCAATATCCATTGAACAATATTCTATGAAACTTAAGCTATTAACTAACAGCCACCTTTAAAATTAGAGATTTGAACACAATATACAATCTAAAAAAAAACTAGTCTGATATTAACATGACGAGATGTGACGATAACACAATATTACATTCTTTTTTTTTTGGACTTCAATAATTAAGAAACCACACTTCTATAAGAGTGAACAGATTTGTAGGCAAAATAAAGATCTGCAGGTTATAGCACCCAGCATTCTTGACTCCTTCTCTGTACATTGATAGATTCATGATGTGGCACCATGTGGCCTGCAAAGTGTCCATAATGTATGTTCACAACCAAGGCAATAATATAGTTTCCGAACGTGACCCGGGCCATGGCTATCAGAAACACCTCTGATTCATTCTGCATCAATTTTGGATTAACACTGGGCTCTCAGAAACCACTTACGGTTGCCACTTTCACCCCTTTTCCCAATTTGCGACCCATGTAGGGTCATGATCCACAGCTTAAGAAGTTTTGATGAAGTGTTCTTTAGTGTACTAAAATGTTTAATGTGCAATGTTCAAATGGTCAAAAATCTGAAGCAACATAAATGGTCATCAGTAGATAGTGATGAGAATGCCACTGAATTTATTCATAATAAATTCAAATGGCCCAAAGGGGCAAAATGAAGATATGATCTCAAAATTTACTTGAAACTCTCTCGCTGACATCTCAAAAGCCTGAAGGGAGACATTCCCGTGATTCCATTTTACTTCATCTTCTTCAACACTCATGTGTAATGTTTTCTCCTATCCTTGTAGTTGATATAATTTCATCTGTACAGGTTTTCTTAAAGAAATCTTATTGAATTCCTGATTTAAAATGTTTATCAATGAATAATTCTTTGCAATGTTCGGGGGGAGGGCATGAAGTATTTTTTGTTTGGTTTTTCTCCTATCAGATTTTGAAGTTATTTCTTAGGAAAATTCTGGGATGCTTCCACTAATTTGCTGTCTATAGTTTTTGTTTGCTTTGATTTGTTTTTCTTTTTTTTTTCTCTCTCTCACAAATAGAGCAGAAAGCAAGAAGATGCCACTAAAAGACCCTTCTCAAAGAAAATAGGATATAGTAGAAATAAATGACCTTTTCTTTCAGACAGATACAAGCTGTCCGCCCCAAATGCTACATTTTCTGTGAACTTGTTTCTGAAGCTACACTCAGAGTGTGACTTTTTGAGAGAGAGGAAGGATTCTAGCAGGAGTGGGAGGGAGGTGCTGGGTGTTAAATTTACAGTAAGACATGAAAGACACTTACCAGCTTCACTACAACTAAGACATAGCAGTTTCTTTTATGCCCTTAAATTACAAGCATAGAAAAGCAATAGGATATATTGATACCCAACTGTATTTGTACCTTGTGACTCAGCACTTGATGCTTATGCCTTCTGACACAGAGGATCATTCAAGAATAGTCTGGTTCCCAGTTGAGGTTTACTGCTGAGGTGTTTCTACTACTTTCTGCCCTTGGATTGCCTAAAACCTGCTCCTTAACATTTTACATACGAAAACATATGTAGATATGTTTCTAAAGGAGGCAAATGTATTTGATGAAATAGATACTGTTATCTGCTCCAGTTAGTTGTGTTTCCTTTCTAACTTGTTTTTGACCTCTCAAAACTTTAAAGAAAATGTAAGGATGTGCTTTAGGCTTTTTGTTGGAAAAGAAAACAATCTTTGATTGAGTATAATACTGGGAGACATTCATCAAATCAAGTTACAAATAAAAAGGAAAACAGAAGTCTGACTTCTGTCCCCTGGCTCTAGGGTAGGCAGAGAGAAATCAAACTTGGACACCTGCTGGGGGCTACTGTTGGTGCAGGAACCAGATGCTCTTTTATCTCAGATGGTCTTTGACAGGGCTTAAATATCTCTTTGCCTCTTGCTTCTAAGCATGGGATGGAACAATTTCAAGACCTAAAGTGGGCCAAACAGCTAGGTCAGAGTCAAGAACAAAAGACAAAATCAAGCCAAAAGGGAGACGTCTTCCTTCTACTTTGTGAAACCAAAGTTTTGATGGAACAAAAGATCATCAGACTCCTTTAGAGGAAGAGAAGCACCTTGCGGATTTAATGCTGCAGACATTCACCAGCCTTAACTAACTACCCTGGCTGGCCTAAAAGTGTTAAGAACAGTCAGGTCCCAGTCACTTGGCATAAATAACATTTGCCCAGGGTCTTGCTCCCGTTTGCCCTTTTAGCAGCCTTCTTGGCTGCTTTCCCACATGCTCACTGGCTGCCGCGTCTGTGAGGCGAGAATCTGGAGAGCTAAATGCATAAAACATAAATATTGACGCAATGTTTTGGTATTTGTTATTTTTTTTCCTATTAGGCACTATGCAAAGTGACTTATGGATACGTACGTCAAGGTATAGAAAATAAGACCACAGTTTACTGCTTGTGAATATACAATGTATATTCAGTACTCTTTTTCTATAAAGTGAATAACATAAGTCAAACACATCGGTAAGCATCTTGAAGGGTTTAAGAATTAACTTGGTAAAAAGATGAATATTGTCAGGTTTCAAGTATTCCACGCAGTGGTGAAACCGGATATGTTGTTTTAATACTTGTTCTGAGAGAAAGGTGTTATTTTGTCCTAAGTTTGTAAGTGAACAAATAAAAGTTCAAGAAGTTTCAGGTGACTTGGCCTGAATCACAAAAATAAATAAATAAATAAATGATGAAGATGGTATGTACAAAAATATGTTATTAGACCATATTCCTGGCTCAAATTTTTGTGTTTTAGTTTGTTCATTCTCAAGATATTTTCTTGACTCAGTAATCCCTAAATGCATCCATCTATCATATCATAGCTCCATGCTAGCATCTTTGTAGTAACACTAGATTAAGAACAAAAAGAAAAACTACTAGGCTCAATTTTATTTTTTTCTTTTTCTAGAGATTTCAAATATTGAATAGTTCTTCATATTGTCACTAATTGTATTACTATATGTGTGGAAACAGAGTATTAATAGATAGGTAGATAAAGTGCAATGGCTTCATGTACTATTAATGTGCTAATGGATATGCCTACCTATTATTGTCATTCAAATTGATATTTTTGTCTTTAATGGCTCTTAGTGTTCATCTCCTTGAGATGTTTTAGAGCCCACGCTGTTGCTCTAATACATTCCCTTGCCTTTGCTTTGATATCTCACCATTTCAATGAAAGCATCCAGTGACTAATGTGTTTAGAGGTAGTGATTGCTATCTTATTGAAGATAATAAGTCATAAGTTTGGAGCACCAGTGTTTGCTGACTTTCAGATGTCAAAGTCAATTAGTATTTAACTACAGAGTGTTCCATAATTCAAAAATAGTATAGCTGTGCTGGGGAAGCAAAGAGCTGGCATTGTTGAAGCTAATCATATCCTTTGATTGTTTTAGGTGTGACACCTACTGTAGAGATGTTAGAAGGTGAAAAGGTTGAAGAGAGGCAGAAAATGACAGAGACGGAAGTTTCTGATTAATTGGTTCAATTTATTCTCATTCTCTATCATAAACCAAGTAATCTGGAAGGTATGACAAGTTTTGAACTGAAAGCCAAAGAATAGAACCTACTTAAAATATGGATATACAAAGGTGATCTAAATGAAATCACCAAATACTGTGGGAAACAGATTCCAGACTGGCCATCTCCTGTCTTTAAATGAAGTTTCCCTTACTAGGAATAGATTATATCTAACTGAGATATTGGTGACCCTATTGAAACTGCTAAAGAACTCAGGCTGTTGCCAAGATTATAGGTTGCTATTCAGAGACAGAAAACAAGACCCATTTGCTGAAGAGATAACTCACACAATTGAACATGGAAAAGTTAACCTGTTGCCTCTGTAGATGCTTTACCTCGGCATACTAGTGTCTTTGGTACAGGAAGTACTCCACACTCTCCCAAAGAAAAAATGTGAATACCAACCCAACTACAAATGCTTCGATCTACAATGGTGTCTTGTCTACAAGTTATGCTATTGCAATGGTGTTACAAACCTCGTGGGAGAAACCAAACAATATCCGGTTTTACTGAGTCCACTACACAAGAAGGAACTCATGCCCATTACTGCTTAAGTGACCAAGAACCTGAGACTACATAGCCCAGGGACACAGAGTGACATCAAGTACTACTGTTTTATTAAAAGAATGCAGCAATAGAATGACTCCTAGTGATATTCTGATGAATCCAGAAAACAATGCATTAGTCAGTCATCACCAAAGAAGCTTCGTCCTGCAGCAAATGAGGAAAAGTAAAGAGGCACAGCCAAATGATATGCAGAGTGAGAAACCTTGTGACATAAACCCTAAACAGTACACCTCCATTAAATATCTCAGTTCAGGTCTAAGGGAACAGTATAGAAGAGAAGGGGGAAAAAAGCTTAAGAGCAAAAGAAAATGGTAGAAACCAGGATAAAAGGTTCTCTACATTAACAGGATTGATCTACCTATGAACTCACAGAGACTGAGGCAGTATCTACATGTCCTGAATGGGACTGCATCAAATTGAGTCATAGAGCTGAAAGCAATAGATAAATGCCCCATTCTTATCCTACAGTCTTTCTGCAATATGTAACCATTTACTAATGAAAAATTGTTTTCCAAGGATGTCTCACTGGAGAAATACACTATTCTTGAGTGTAGGCTGCATGTCCAGTGATAGAGGGCCAACAGAAAATGAACCTAATAGCATCTTTGGAGGCACTTTATCTCCTATCTCATACCTCAGGGCTTTCTTTTTTTCTTTTATTTCTCTCTCTTCTTTAATTTTTAAAATTGTATTTTACTTGACTTGTCCTTTAGTTACATATGATGGCTTGTCTACAAGTTATGCTATTGCAATGGTGTTACAAACCTTGTGGGAGAAACCAAACAATATCTGGTTTCACTGAGTCCACTACACAAGAAGGAATTCATGCCCATGAGTTCATGTTCAGTGTTTTTACAGGATTCCTGAGTGAGTGGGTCCCTGGATCTATTCCTATTTCATAGCTTATTTCTTGCATTCTTTTCCTTCTGTTTGTTTCTTTTGTCCTATTCTGATGTGTTAGTTTTGTTTTATCTTATTATAGTTATTATTATCACCTTATGAGCCTGTTTTCATTATCACTAATGAGACAGAAGGGTGAATCAAGTGTTTCCTCCATCACACATTGTATACCCACAGACCCAAAACAACATAGCCAGATATCTGTGAACTGAAATTACTGAAACCATAAGCCAAATAAATTTTTTAAATTCCTCAATATGTGTCAGATTTGGTTGAAGCCCTTGCCACAGAAAGCTATTCCCTTCATCTTAAGCAGGAAATGTCAGAAAGTATAGGCACATGCGGCCCAATATCTCCTTCAAATTCATATCCTATGAGAGAATTTACTTTCTTTAGCCTTCTCATCTCTCAACATCACTACAGAATGCCAACTAGGCCTTGGGCTTATGGCCTATACAGAACATTTTAAATCTATACTACATATGTTAAAGTAAATGGTGTGAATTTTAGAGAATATATTAGATTACCTTCTGTGACAAGTCAATATAGATTCAGTGACTTAAAGAGCATACATTTATTTCTCTCAGTTATGGTATTTAAAAATTCCAAAATCAAATATGTTCAGATTTCATTCTTCCTAACAGTATTCCTCTTGATTTGCAAATGCCCAAGTAGTCATAGTGGCATCACATGAGAGAAAAGCATTCTACTCTTCTTTATTCTTATTAGTTCCATGATGGGAACACTATCATGATGACCTGACATCCTAGAACTGATTATCTCCTAGGAAAATTGGTATCTTTTACTCATAGGGCTATGGATCAGAATAACAATATATACACTTTATGATGGTAAAAGTTTTCAATATATAGCAAAGAGAACTTTCTAGTGATTTGTATTCAATGGATATGTTGAACTACAACTACGGAGAATAAAGCATTTTACTATATCAAGGATGTGACATGCAGACATTTAATATGTTCTCTGAACTTGGTCCAAAAGAGCAGTTCTCCATATGTACAGTTTGAGATGAAGAAAATATCATTATCTATCGACAATATACAGTCATCTGAAATGTACTCTATTTAATAGAGACCAAGAAGTAGCAGACTAGGTCCAATATCATCTTCTATACCTGGGAATTATTGGATAACACAAAATGAGCATCAGTTTAACTGTTACAGTGTTACTGTTGAGTAACCCCAAGTATATTTTGGAGATACATCATTAACACTCAATGATTTACTCATAGATATTACAATCTTTTGTGTAGTGGTTTAAATGAGATGGTTCCATAGACTAGTGTATGCTTAGTAACCAGGGAGTAGAAATGTTTAAAAAAATTAGAAGTTTTAGAGGTATAGTGTGTGGTTTTGTTGCGGTGGGTGGAGCCTTGTTGGAGGACGTGTGTTACTGAGGATAGGCTTCGAGGTTAAAAAAGGCCTTTCACGCTCTTGCTGTCTCACTCTCTCGCTCTCTCGCTCTCTTGCTCTCTCGCTCACTCACTCTCTCTTCCCTCCTCTCTCTTCCCCTCTCTCTTTCTCCTCACCTGCAGATCAGGATGCAAAGCTCTGTTTCAGAGTTCCTGGCATGCCAACATGCTCCCTTCATGACAATGGACAAAACCTCTGAAACTGTTAGCAAGCCCCCAATTAAATATTTTCTTTTATAAGAATTGCTTTTATTATTGTGCATTTTCATAGTAATAGAACAGGGACTAAGACAGAAGTTGGTACTAAGTAGTGGCATATTGCTGTGATAGGCTTGAGCATGCTGGTTTCTTGGTGAGAATATAAAAGACTGGGACTGTAGTGTGGGAAAGTAATTGCATGTTTTAAGTGGGACTTGGAGCATGGATTGCTGTACGGTGCTGAGGCCAATATAAACAGTGGGACCCCAGCTCCAGAAGACTCATGAGAAAGCATAACAGTGGGTGGCATAGAGACTTCTCATGATAGTTTAGAAAAAAAATGTCAGGGCTGGAGAGATGTCTCAGAGACTAAAAGGATTGCCTGCTCTTCCACAGGCCCAGAGTTCATTCCCTACAAACATAGGTGCCTCACAATCATCTATAATGAAATCTGGTGTCCTCTGCTGGCCTGCAGCCATACATGCAGTCAGAACACTGTATACATAATGAATAAATCTTTTTTAAAACAGAAAGAAAAAGAAACAAGGAATGAAATAAAATTTTGCTCCATCCTAAGAATCCACAGGAGGCTAAATTGAGGAGTTTTGGGATTAGCATTTTGGCAAGGGATATTTTAAGACAACCAAGTATTGACTATGTTGTGTGGTTATCAGTACTCACTGTGGAAACTAGAATTGTTTGAAAGATTTAGAAGTATTATAAGACTTGTCATTGTTGGAGTAGGTATAGTTTGTTACAGAAAGTTTGTCAATGAGTGTGGGCTTTAAAGTTTCAAAAGCTCACCTCCCTCTCTCTCCTGTTTACTGTATCTCTTCACAGCAAAACCACAAACACAAAGAAACACCACTAAGAGCAAACAAACAAAGAAATGGACAAACAGCATAATTTACAAACATTGTGGTCATCAACTTAATGACAAATCAAGACTGGAAATTCTGAAATTTTGTTGCAGACAAGAGGAAGAAAGTTCTGACTCTGACATCTATTGAATGAATTAGATCCTGCGATGTAAAGCATTTTGGAAGTAAAGAGGACATATGCTGAATTAACAGACGGGGTTTAATGTTCTGAAGTGTCATAAAAAATGTTTGACAGTCTACTAGTACAAAATAATGAAAGAAAAAATACATATTAATGGGAACTTCAAGCCACTGCCATGCTTACACTGCAGAGGAAACTGAGGAGGGATAGAGAATCCAGAGACAAGTTGTCAAAGTCACTTAACTTCATAATGAAGTTAAATGGAGACACCCCAAGGAGTTGAAGCCACAGTAGTGGCTCTACTGAGCAGAGAGGAGAAATAAAAATTGTGACCTTCCTCTTATTTACACCAAATCAAACTCTTATTAGTGTTTTCTATCAAGAACTCACTAAAAAACCAAGTTCTAAAACATCAAGGATATCTTAAATCAAAAGATACACAAGAATGGACTAGATCATCAAAAGTGCCATAAAGTTTATACAAAGTGCTGTGACTTAAATGACTATTTATGCTCTGAATTCTACAAAACAGTGCTATCCAATGGCTTTTCATGAAACATAAAATAATAAATGTAAATCTCTTTCCCTAAAGAAAAGTCTCTATGCATTCCTTTGTACACAGATTTACCAATAAACCTTTTAATACTCTCCTTACACCTATTTGTTTCAAGCCGTAACTTCTTATTATTTCATTTCTGCTTATCAGTTGACAGAACTAGAAAAGCTTTTGTAGTTATTTGTATGTAAAATATTTTGATGTTTTACTTTCTAAACATTTGTCTTTACCTTCCCTTTTTTTTTTTTTTTTTTTTTTTTTTTTTTTACTGGTTTTCTAACAATCATATGCACATAACAGGTCCATCTTTGTTTAACTTCTTTTTTAAAGTTGAAGTGTCTTGTCATGCTAGACATAACATACATCTATTTAATAAACAAAATTTATTTACAAGATAATAAAATTCGCTGCTAAGTAGGGGAACTTAGAGTCCAGTGGACTGAGTTTGAATTCCATCTTTTAACCCTCTGCAGATTATGACTTGAAAAAACTCTATTTAACCTCCCAGTAATGACTTTTTAAACTCTTTACTTACATATTAGTGGTTATTAAGAGACAAACTGAGAAAAAAAAACTATAAAATTATTCAAATGTAAGCTTCCATAAAGAAATAATGACCATCATACAATATAGTGAAAATTGTATCTTCGATACCCATTGGGTTAATAAATAAATGAGATCTGATTCTTATCAATTCTTTACATTTATATTATGGTATTTTTAGTTGTAATTACAAAATTATACATGATATCCCTAAAGCAAATTTATCTTTCAAAATGGAAACAGTGCACCCATTGCACAAAAGTCCTGTATTTCTTTCCTGAAAAGCTCATGGAAATCATCACTATACTGCATTCTTCTACACATTTGATATTTGACTTACACATTATGTGAAGGTCAAATCACATGAGACTTGTCTCTCTGTTGACTTCTTTCTCTTATCATATTGTTTGTAAAGCTGTTCTGTTATTAACTACCTCTTTTAGGATTGTGTTCTATTAAATATATATATATATATATATATATATATATATATGTCATATTACCTTTTCTCTTTAGTTCCACATACATCAAAAGAAATAAATAATTCTTTACAGATAATGGCTTTTATTTTGAATAATTCTAACACATGGAAATATTTATTTATTCTTACTTTCTAATACATATATACATATAAAAGTATATATACATATACAGTAATATGTAATATATTAATACACATATCATATATATATACATACATGAGAATATATACATAAACATTTAATGCATATATGTGCATATAGATAATATAAGGTATATAGTATACTATATGTATAATATAGTATGGTATACTACATTATTATTATTATCACGAAACTATAATATACATAATTACCACTTTACATGATACTATATACTTATATATAATACTAAAATATAATACTATAATTTATCTCTAAAAATATATAAAATTGTCATTCTAACTGGTGTCATTTTAACAGGTGTCAATCTGTTTGTGTTTATGAAATGTGTTTCCTTAAAAATTACTTATATTGGGACTCATTTTCTCATATGCTTGGGTATTTAATGTTAGTTTTTGAGATTGTAATATAATTATAACATATTATATTACGTATGTAATCATTACATCCTAATATATTATAACATTTCCTCTTTACATACTCCTTCCATACCTTTTAATATAACCCTAGTGGTAGCATATTGTGTATTTGAAAAGTAGCAAATAGGGAGGAATTTGAATTACATAAGCACTAAGTAGTGGTAAATTGCTATATCTACTCTGATTTAATTAGCATATCATGTATACATGTATAAAAATATAATATTATAACTACTAGAATCCCAAAGAAGTGGGCCCCAATGCCAGTGATGGAATGGACTTTGTAGCAAGGCAAGGGCAAACAGGCATAGAGAAAGCTTCCTTCTTCTTTGACATTATACATGTTTCCAATAGGTGTGACCAGATTAAAAGTTAATTAAATTAAAAGTTCCCACACCAAGATCCAGATCAAAGGCATGTGTCCTTCAGCCTTAAAGGTCAGGGCTAGTAGTGAATTCAACCACTTCAAACCAAGCAAAAAAATCCTCACACATGTCTGCCCTCCATTTTTGGATTGTAGTTCATTCTGGGTTTACTCAAGTTGACAACCAAGGATAGTCATCACATCACATATGGGTACATTTAAGTTCAGTTCTTAATCTTTGTGTTACTTCTTTTTCTTTACAATACAATTATATTTTCCATTCCCTTTCCTTCTCCCAAATCCTCACATATATGTAAAGTGAATCTTTACTTACTGTGTGGAAGCATCATGTGTCAACAAAAAGCCTATGGCCAATGAGCTGAGACAGGATTAAAAGGTTGGACATCTGGCAGAGAATGAGAAGATTCTGGGAAATAGTCAGGTGGGGAAGATTTGCCCTGAATGCTGATGAAGTAGAAAGTTGAGGAGAGGTAACAAATCATGTGGCAGGACTAAGAATAGAATAAATGGTCATTTAATTTATGAGCTAGTTGGAGAACAACCTAAAGCTTATGGCCCAAGCATCTATTCATGTATAATTAAGTCTCAGAGTCATTATTTCTGGGAACAAAATGGCTGGGTAGAAAAGGTCACAGCTACTCATATACCCATCTTCACTCTCCTCAAAATGCAAGACCCCAGTTTCATCACTTGTTATTACATGCATATCTGTACATACATACATATATAGGAATATGTTATTCCTATATATGACATGCTCAGTTCATCTAAAGCTACTTCTATGTATGTTTTCAGGGCTGACTATTTGATACTAGATAAACAATTGGTGTGTGTTGTTTCCCCAGGGAAACTCAACTTTCCCCATTCTGGCTTTCTTAAGTTTCCTGTATTTCTTTGCGTAGGCTTTCTTTTGTACACTTTGGCATATCAAGTGGTATCATCTTCATTCAGCTTATATGTGGAATGTAACATTGATGAGATTTTATGGTTATGCTTTCTAACATTTGTATAGTCAAAATCTCACAGCAAAATCCACGATCTTCTGGCTTTTACAGTGTTTTTCCCCATCTTCTGCAATGTTTTTTGAGTCTCTGGTGTAGGAGTGTATTGGAAATCTATTTATCAGGAATGAGCCCTAAACCTTATCATTTAATTGGTTGTAGATTTTTTATACTAGAGTACAGCTGTTTCAAATAGAAGTTTCCTTGATAAGGGGTGAAGACTTCTCTTAACTGTGGGCATAAGGACAAATGTTTATAGACTATTATTAGAGTTTTTGCCAAAGGAGTAAAGAAGTGTTGATAGAGTCTCCTCTAGAAACTTTGAGTTCTCTAGCACTGAGTAGTTAGTTTTCCAGAACCAAGCATGTTTCTCCTCTCACAGAGCATCTAAAATTACACTTGAAAGCTGTTGGTTACCAAACAAGGTATGTATGTCACTACTGCACCAAAGATATTAGTGACCTGGTAGGGGAAATGAGAAGCAAGACTTGTTGGGGAGCAGGAAGGAGTTAAATACAGAAGAAGGGCTCACTAGTTCTATCAATGGACTTTAAGATTCATCATTTTGGCTCCTTGTTTCCTCTGTTCTCATTTTTCTTCTTACTGTATAGGTAGTACTGTCAACTTGACATAGAATATAGGTCTTTGACAGTAGAGATATATTGGAGAAACTGCATAGATCAGATTGTTTTCTGGCATGTCGTGAATGTCAATCCTAAGGGAAGGGCCAGCCCATTTTTGATGTCACTAATTTCTTAGTAGAGGGTCCTGAATTTTACCAGAGGACTCTCTGAATATAAGACAGTTCATGAACTGACAATCAACAGTCTCTGTGGTTTCTACTGTATATCTTTGTCTGTGATATGAATTAATTGGTCAGACCCAATGTAGTACGGTAGAGCAACCTGGCTCACTTTCAATTTTCTGTCTTGAGTTTCTGCTTTGATATTTCTCAGTGATGTTTTGTAATCTATAATTGCAAACTAAATAAATTTTACCCTATTCTAAGTTGCTTTTACTTAGCATGTTTTACTACAACAAAAGAAACCAGAACACTGCCTGCTTATGATATACTTAGTAGTCTCATGAGTTTTCATGTAGGTAGTATACCTAGTAATTTATCTGACCAGTGCAGCATGGCTGAAGTGAAACTAGGCCAGTTCTAGACTTAGGTCATGAGGAATGACAATTCTATTTTTTTTCTCTTAGAATCCAGATGCTATGTTAAAAGACTCAGCCTACTCTACTAAGTGTTGGGATGTCATCTAGAAAGAAATGTTATGTATTCATAGAGCCAAGGGGCCTCAGCTGGAAGCCAGCACCAGTGCCCTAGACATGTGAAGAAATATACTTTAAATGTCACAGCCTCAAACAGACTCATGTTTGAATGAAGCCACAAAAATCATTCCCAGCAGTTTCCATCTGTTCAGTAAATCTACCACGTCTTTAGAGTTGTGAAAAGTAACTTTATTATGGATCGCTAATCACTGTAGATTGTGATACAGCAGTGGGCAATGAAGGGAATATTGTTATACATCTTCAGGATGCAACTGAGTCAGTTATAAAGTGGAGCTTAAATGATGATACAAGCATTTCCCATATGAAAATAAAGACTTCACTTTCTGCAATAACATTCACTCTCTTTGGAAGAATCATCTTCAAGCTTTGTATATTGTGAACAATATTCGCCAGAATTCACTGTGCAGTTTAGAGAATATAAATCAGTGTCATCTTCTCTTTTTTCAAGATATACATTATATTAAATGTTTTCTTTGACATCTGCATCATGAAAATTAAAGGCTAAAATTAAATGACCTTTATTATTGTTCATGACCCTTCTGCCATCAGCTCATCTCAGTTTAGTTAAGGTCATTAAAAGTTGTATTGCAGAATTAATTAAAATGTATTAAAATTTGCTTTGTAGGATAATAAATCATCCACAAATCAAAATATATAAACATTATAAAGTAGAGTTTATAATGATTTGAATCAATCTGGGTGGGTTCTTCGCATAAGCTTAAAGCTTTCTGGTAACCTCAGAAAAACTGATAGCATGATGCAAATGCTACCTTCTTTGATCCCCAAACTGTTCTATCATTTGGTTTGCTTTGCGACCGTTATAGAGGGCATAACTAGACTAAAGCTCAGGCTGCCTGGATTTGAGTGTAACTTCTAACATTGATTGTCAGACTTCAAACACCCTCTTGGACCTCTTTCAGATTAAGTTCCTTATCTATAAATGGGAATAAAGCTCCGTTCCTAAGCCTGGCAATTGTGCTGCTGAGAAAATCAATTTTAATACTGTTCAAAGTGTCTGTGACCTACACAGGTCTTTATTTTACAACCTTCTCAGTCTTAATGAATATTCTTTGTTTAATTGAAGTCACTTTGGTATTTCCATATTTTTAAACAGAGATAATGTGCTTGCGTGTATGTGTGCATATGAGTACATGCATTTGTCTATGTTTCTGTATGTAGTTACATGTATATGCCTTGGTGCCTGTGTGTTTCTGATGATAGATCAGAACAGAATTATAATCGAATATTTGCTGATTTCTTTAACAATATTTTTGATTTATTCAGTTTTTTATGTAAATGTTTTGACTGAATATATGCATATGTGTCTGCTTTGTGCCCTCAGACATTAGTATGCCAAATCCTCTGGGACTCGAGTTACAGTTGAATGTGAACTAGCATGTGGGTGCTCTTAGTTGAATCTGAATCCCCTGTAAGGGCACTAAGTATTCTTTACCTCCAAGCCATCTCTCCTAACCATACTGTGGATTTCTTATTAAAACTTAGATAGCCAATGTGTTTTCTGACTTAAGTGGTAATTTCTTCAATTTCAATTTACACTAATATGATGGTATCATAAAATTTAAGTGTGATAAGACACCTCACAGAATGTTCTCCATTTCTCTGTTCTAAGTGATCCTTTCAAAGTTCTGTTCTCCATCAGTATGGATAAAGCCTGTCAAAGACAAAATACAGATTTCCTATGTTGACTAGTTTCTTGTTGTGTCCTTTAGTAGGATGCAGTTAACAAAACATGAAGAGTAGAAAGAACTTGAGATAATGAAATTCTTCATGGGCAGTGGTTAGATCTGCTCTAGAAAGACAAATTTGTTTCACACTTTGACCTTTACATATATTTAGTACTTGTAGTTGTTCTTTTTCAGTCTTAAGGGCATCAAGACTTTATCAAGGACATAGTCAGGGTCTTGCTAAGTCTCATTTGTTTCTTGAAACATCGCATTTTTTAAAACATAAAGTGAACCTTTATTTTTAGGTAAACTGACTTGAATTGTCCATCTCATGTCTTGATAGAACTTTTACGATTTCCAAACTTAGATAGGTACCTCAAAAACAAAGTTTAATCTCAAAAACAGTCAGCATACATTATTATAATGACAGTTATATTGGGTCCAGAATGTTCCCTTCCCCAGCTCTTTATTCTTTTCTACATTTGTATTTTTTTAAAGTAGAAATCAAACAGCTGAAATGATTTTGAGAAGAAAAATTGTGTAAAGAATAAATCAGAAGAGAATAGTAATCTTCAAAGAAAAAGGCAGAGATGCTAATCTCAAGACAATCTCAAATGATTGGTATAATGGAAAAGGAGGTTTGACTGAAGTAAAATGCAGGGTTGTAATATTGATGAAAATTCACATTCTCATTTCAACCATAACAGCAGGAGACTTTAGCAGAGCTAAAGAAGAGCCAAACTGTCTCCATACAGACACATTCATTGTGGAGTGTTGTGAAAATTCACCACTAATGTTACTCCCTCTCTCTATCTCTTCATTAAAATTCCTTACGTTTCTTTGGATTTAAAAATTTTTCTAATTAACATGAACAATTTATTAAAAATAGTGACTGTTTTTATCATTTCATTCTAATTCACTAAGCATGAAAAGTTAAGTAATTAGAAAATATAGGAAAGCAGTAAAATAGAATGTAATTTTGGTAGCTATTAGGCTTGTAAACTAATGATTGAATTAATAAATAGATCGCAGATGGCTTGATAAAGACAATAAGGTGATAGATAGCCTCTCGGAATATCTTTAAATTAATATTAATTCACATAGTTTTTCATCAAAATCCTATTAAGAAATAAAAGCAAAATTCTTATTTTAGCTATAAAGTTTTCTAGAACACGACAGTGTTGTTATCATGGGTTATCCAGTCAATGTTTTCTTTAGAAGATATAATTTTCAGTCACTCCAACCCTACCCTTTAATCTTTCCCCAAATGTCCACTGAACAACATCCAAAACACTTTATTGTGATCCACCTATATCTTGGTACTTTTCCTTTTGTTTGCATCTGAAATGGAGCAGACATCTTGTTTACTAGAGGCTGTAGGACAGTGAATTCACTTATTGATTGACATTATCAAGCAGGCAGACAGACATTGTAGCAGGTAAAATTGCTTTTTTTTGTGTTGTTGTCTGGCAAACTTTAACAGAGAAAGTGATGTACTTTTGCCAGAGAGGGTTACTATACAATCAGGTAATGGGTCTTAAAAATGCTGCAAACATTAATGGTGTTTGATCAATAATATTACTACCACAGGTAAAATGCTACTGCATTCATTATTAAGATATTGCTAAAAATGGAGTGACTCAAAGGACTTTGAGAATGTATGAATAATTGCAATATCATTAGTCCAATGAAATGTTAATGGGAGTTTCGTCATATAACATGCTGTGAGTATTTTTTTCTGAAAGATTTTAGTGTTCCCTTTAGCTAATGCCTGACACAGACCCTCAATTACCCCATCAAAGTCTCATCTTCCTTCTATCCATGAGCTAGTCTAGAAAGCCAAAGATATCATTAATTCTTTATTCCCATATTTAATTCTTTCAAACTATATCATGAAATGAAATGCAAGCCAATTAAAACTAGTTGTTTTTGTTATTCTTTTTTCATGATTACATAAAAAGATAGTGATTAAATAACAGAGGTCTT
Source organism: Rhabdomys pumilio (assembly GCA_030674055.1). NCBI lineage: Eukaryota > Metazoa > Chordata > Mammalia > Rodentia > Muridae > Rhabdomys > Rhabdomys pumilio. The sequence goes on along the minus strand of JANHMN010000018.1, from coordinate 24,117,456 downwards.
GATTATTTTTCCATAAGCAGCTGATATTGTGTTATCTCTCCAGAACATTACAACTCATTAAAATTATTTTTTATTCACCAAACAAATCCATATGTACATCATTAAATGAGATTAGAAAAATATCATCTAAAGTATTTGATTGCATTAAATGAATGTCCATTGACTGTTATTATTGAAGTTAGTCTGTCCTTATAAATATCATTAAAGTATATGTATATATAAATCAGTGAAAAGATCTAGAACACCAGATAGATATGGGGTAAAATGATCATGAATTCCAATTGTAGAGTTCTCTTTACTATCTTCTTATGCATTTTTCTTCTCATATATATTGCTTTAAGTACATTGTTTTGATGTTACCCATCTGCTTTGATAAAGACATAATAAGTAAAAGAACAAAAACAAAGAAAAGTAAAATATGAATGGGAAAAGGAAGGATGAGAAGAGATGGAAATGGGAAGGAAAATAAAAAACAGATGAGGCAAATAAGAGTCAGAAAGGCAGAAAAGAGGGTGGAACAAAAAGATGGAGCAAACAAAGAAGAAAGTAAGGGAAAGGGAAGAAAAAAATGGAAGAGAAGAAAATAAGAAGGGAGGAGAGAGAAGGGGAGGAAAGAGATGGGAATGAAAAAAGGAATGAAGGAGAAATCTCCTAATTAAATAAGGATAGAACTTTCACTCAACCATCAATAGGAAACTTGGCAGCTATGGGTTGAACAGTCTTGTGGGCATTTGGGGAGACTTTTTTTCACCCTAAGTTACATTCAGTTCTATTTCTAGCTCAAGCAACTTGAGCACAATATTCGTGGTATCAATTTTAGCTTGTGCAAAATACAGCTGTCTAATTGCTAACTGAGAGGGGAAAAATACTCTTTTTTTCCCTCAAATTTCTGATGATCTTCATTGGTTTCTAATCCTGTCACATCTTTATTTTAAAAGAGCCTTCCTTTTGTCTTTCCTAATAACTAGATGAAATTGTTACCAGAGTAAGTTCCTATTATTTCAGTGCTCTAAATTTTGAGTGTTTTATACAAAAGAAGTCATTGTTGATTGGTTAAAGTGGATTTTATTTTCAATTTAAGAGGCCCTAATTTACTAAATACCCTGTGGTGTGTGTGTGTGTGTGTGTGTGTGTGTGTGTGTGTTTGTATGTGTGTTCACTCTGAAAGTCAGATGGTGAGAAGATGCATAAATCTGGGAGGAAGGCTACTATCACTTTGTTACGATGTTTAACTTCTTTACTACCCGAATCTAGATTTGATATACGTAACATATACACCAAATCCTAGCTTGTAGAAGTCAAGACAAAGTTTGATATGAACATGCCCGACTAAATTAAACACACTGAAAGAGCAAAAAAAGAGATAGAGATATAGAGAGAGATAGAGAGAGAGAAAGAGAGAGAGAGAGAGAGAGAGAGAGAGAGAGAGAGAGATGGGTGGAGGGAGGGAGACTGCCAATCAATATGTATGTTGGGGTGGGCTAATATTCTAATAGATGAAATGACATGATGACAAGTACAGTATATTATATAGATTCACAATAGTCTTTGTAGCTGATAGAGTAGACTATTCTTGGGGATGTAAAAAGAAATATACAGGATCAGAGAGATGTCTTTCCACATGTCTGTCTAAGTTTATTTTTGTTCTTGTTAACCAGCTTAGTTCTTATCAAATTCTCTTTGGAAACAGATAGAAAACATTTCACTAAAAATAACAACAGAAATATTAAACCTAGTCATTATTAAAGCTGCAAGAAGAATAGTTTGTGCAAATGAAGGAAAATGAATATGATTGGCGGACAAGTTTTATTGAGCTGTAATAAATCCTCTGATAGAAAAAAAAAACAAATTGAGAAACAATAGGACATAGGACATAAAGTGTTCAAGAGACTGAAAGAAGACAGGTCATCTTCATGAGGAAGTTGTCAAGTTAAATGCTAAAGGTAATAGAGAAACATTGTATCTATTTATATCCTGTCAATACAGGATGCTATTATTGAGCTTAACCCATTGACCTAGAATAATGGAAGAAGCATAATAATTTAATGCTTTTTGAAAGAATTAAACCATTTGTTATTTACCATTTTATTTAATTAAAAAATTCAAGTGTGTGCTGTGAGTTTAGATGAACCTCACTTTTTAATAGACATGAAATTTGTTACATTTTTTTACATTCTTGTTCAGTATTTATCGTGAATTTCACAAACCAGAAATATTTATAATATTACACAGATTCAATATAGAATATATCTTCTTACTCATGGGGAAAGCGGTTCCTAAGTTCTAGTGATTATTTAATCAATTCAATATCTATATTTACAGTAAATGGCCTAGAAATTAACTACATTTAAAACAATTAAATTAGGAAGTTTACACTGTAAAACAATAAATTTAATTTGATATTCAGTTTTTTAATAAATTAATGCACATAGATGACTCCTATAGAGTAATTCAGGATGCTATCTGACTATAGGATTTCCTTTCTCCTCTCCCTTCCACTTGAGACCATTTTGGAGCCAATAATGCATGTAAGTATTTGCAGTTATTAAGTGTGTCCAGAGACAATTGCCATTTTACAATTGGTCTCCTTATATTGTGTTCTAAATGTTGCTAGTCTCACTGCTTTAATTATTTTTTTAATTGATTCCTAATTTTACTGTTAGGCAATTTAATTAATGATTCCATTGTAAGCTTCATGGTTGGTGAAGTATTTTTAAAAGTGGTTTACAGTTTTGGAAAAATGAACCCTGAATTTGAATTTTTGGATGTCATTATGAAATTTGTTCCCAGAATGCAAAAAAAATAAATAAATAAAAAAATGACCATTGGGTAATTTCTTGTTCTTGTAGATACCATTGAAAGAACTCGGAGCACTGATCAAGTAGAACAGTTCTCCAGTGATTAAAAAAATCAATGAAGATAATTCTCAATTCTTCCTCAGATGGGCAAAAAGGAAATCAAAGATAATTACAGTCAAAGAATGATCCTAAACATTAATTAGTTTTTTCTTTTAAGTAGTTTTATATCTTAGGGCTGGGAACTCTCATCCTCTGTTTGTTTTAAAGCAGAAGCCCAATCATGTTACTTCCTTCCTTAAACTCTTAGAGTGAATTCTCACTTTACCAAAGTTAAATTTGACAATGTTACCTGGAAAAGTTACATACCGTATTTTTTGTTTATACCTCTACGGTGATATTTCTCCCTTTCTCCTTCATTCTAATGACAGATACCATCAGTCTCTCTTCATTACCACACAGTAAATATTTGTATTATCACTATACCTGTTTAATTACTCTATTATCTTACTATTATATACATTCAGTTCAGTTATCCACTCAAAGAGAACTCTGTGACTATTCTTCATACTGTGAATATGTCTAAGAGTATGTTACTTTTAATCTCAATATATTGTGAATCTTTGCAACAATTAGTGTTATAACATTGCATTTGTGTGACTATTTAATTAAAGTATGTCTTTTTAAAATTCTATGAACATAAATGAGAATAATTATTCTGTCCATCTATACTCATCATTGAGTTCCAGAGGTATTGACAAAACATGTTGAATGATGGTTATTCAAAAGAACAGTGTTGTTGAATTAATGAATAAATAAATGCATATGGTATATAGTGTAATGACTATATACTGGATAAAGTGGACACTAATGCAACATTCGTACAGTAGTGAGACACTTGAATACTCTTATGCCTTTCGAATCTAATTAGTAAGAGTCATATAGTAGACATAATAATATTTGAAAATCTTTTAAGATTAGATGATATTGGATTTATCACAGTTTTCATTTAATTTTATTTATTTACTAAGCGCTATATACATATCATTTTATTGTTTACTCAACAAATAGACTGAGCATATATTATATACTCTCAAGCTTTGTGGTGTAGATTTTAAAGCAGAATTCTTGATTTTAACAAGATTTTTTCTTTTGCTTTGTTTTATTGAAAATTGATTCTTCTGTCATACAATGCATTATGACCACAAATCCCCTTCCCTCTACTCCTCCTAGCTTCTATCCCTACACTTCTCCTCTCTCCCAGATCCACTCTCCCTCTATCCCTCTTCAAAAAACAACAGGCCTCCAAGAGACAACTGGTCAACTGGTGGGTGTCATGCAGGAGAAACTGCAGTGGGTAAGTAAGCTTCCTGGACATGACCCAGCATTTTGCAATCTTTGTCCCAGAATTGCTTCTTGTTGCTGATGGACATTCTCATGTTTGCCATTGCTATAGTCCTCATTTTTTTGACATGGTGTGGTTGGTCAATGAAAGACCCTTTCTGCCTGTAATCTGTTATGATTGATTTCTAGATAGTAGCCCATCCTATTGGGCAAATTTCCTGCAGATCAACATGAAGACAAATTTTCAGTAGATAATGCTGTTTAGATGTACTAATGATTTTATACAATTCTTGATTTTATTCAAATAATTTTAGTAACTTAAAATAATTGATAAAAAGTTTATATTGTATTGCTTATATGTTTATATTATATAAGTTTATATTATATTGAGATTATACTGTTTTTTGTGTCAGAAATATATAATAAAGTTAAAATTAAGAACAGAATGTTCCCTCTCCTCATAGACAAGTAAATAAAGGCTACATGAAAAAGAATACAATGAGCTTTTATCCATTGCAAGCAAGTAAATTGCACTAGCAAAAGGAAGAGACTTCAACAGATATATGATAAAGAAAAAATATTCATTCTGGATCAGGTCCAAGGATAAGGACACAGGTACGCACCATGGCACCAGCTGTATATGTAGGGGAGAATGGCCTTCTCAGGCATAGGTGGGGGAGGAGATCTTTGGTTCCATGAAGGCTGGATGCCGAGTGTGGGGGAATTCAAGGGTGGGGAAATGGGAGTGAGGAGGTGGGTGGGGGCACATCTTCACAGAGGCAGGAGGAGGGGGGATGAGATGGGGGTTTCCTGGGCAGGGGGAAATGAGGTAAGAGGATGGCATCTGGAGTGTAGATAGAATATCCAGGTAAATAAATAAATAAATAAATAAATAAATAAATAGACCATGAACATATAAAACCATTGCTTTGAACTTTTAATGGGCTGATATGTGTGTATATGTTTGTATGCTTGTATTATGTATGTATGTATGTTTGTATGTGTGTGTGTGTATAAGACTATGTGAAATTGTTGGAACTTGCTTGTTGGAACTCACTTGTTAGAGCCTGTTTTTCTCTATCTACTGTGAGTGTGTGTGTGTGTGTGTGTGTGTGTGTGTGTGTGTGTGTAAGAGAGAGAGAGAAAGAGAAAGAGAGAAAAGGGAGAGAGAGAGAGAGTGAGAGAGAGAATAATTTTTTTCTTTCTTAGTGACGCTGTAAAGTTTAAGAGTTCAGAGTTTCTCACTGGTCACAGAAAGTAATAGCCTCAGGTAATTAATTTTTGCTTCCATCAGCACTACTCGTGCCGATCCTACTGCTGCTATCAGCAGAGTAGGAGGGTTGTATCCTCTGAGGGGTGTTGACTACTATCACAATTAAGCCCAATCACTGATGCCACATGTGGTGTTTTGAATATACTTGACCCAGAGAGTGGCACTATTTGGAAGTATGGTCGTGTTGGACTAGGTGTGGCCTTGTTGGAGTGGGTTTGTCACTGTGGGTATGGGATTTAAGCCCTCATTCTAGCTGCCTGGAAGCCAGTCTTTTCCCAGTGGCCTTCAGATGGAGATGTAGAACTCTAAGCAACTCCTGCATATGCCTGCCTTGATGTTGTCATGCTCCTGCCTGGATGATAATACACTGAATCTCTGAACCTGTAAGCCAACCCCAATTAAATGTTTTCTTAACAACAATTATCTGTTCTCAGCAATGCAAACACTAAAAGACCACACCTTGCTGCTTTTCTCAGTTTACTATGGATGTTTAAGATGACTGTAAGACCATAAAAGGCAACCTGCTTTCTTGTTGAGCACTAGCTGGAAACTGACAGAGACCCCAGGTGATCCTGAGTTGCCCCAGGTGGGACACAGGTGACCTTAAGGGACGATATGTATTTCACCATGCAACCAGACTCCAGACTCCTGACATGAAGTCGCAGATATCCATAGGTCTGTGCATTCAATCCGTAGAACAACACCCCCTAACCCCTCCACAGGTAGAGGGCATGGCTACAGGCCACAGAGCCTCAAGACAGATGTCCATATTAGTGAAATACCTAAAGGCCAGAGGGATATAGCCAGTTAAACATTCCTTACCAGACCCTCCTCCTTTCAAAAGGTTTTTAACCTCAGGCCTGCCCTGAGGAAACTCGGGTATAGTTTTCATTTACTTTCCACCATGACAATAAATATCTTAAAACCATGGACTGTTTCTCTTTTTTGGGATCTTCTGTGGGGAACAATAGAGCAGGCCTTTATCTACAGATCCACTGTCTAATCTCCCACAGAAGAACTCTCTGCGTTCCCAGTCCCCCAAGCAAAGCAAGCAGCCACCACACAACCAAGTGAGACTCTAAGCAACTCCTGTACCATGTCTGCCTTGATGTTGTCATGCTCCTGTCTTGATGACAATGCACTGGATCTCTGAACCTGTAAGCCAACCCTAATTAAATGTTTTCTTAACAAGAAAAAATTTGCTTGGGACACAGGCAAAGCACATCTCTCTCCCTCTGCCCTTCGGATGTAGGCAAATCCAGCCTATATGCCCGCACTTTGTTATTGGCCCTTCCACGGAACCCCAACCGCATCTGAGGGCCCAAGAGCCTGAGAACCAGCTGGTCTCCAGCCACCATTTGGCCCAGGGAACCCCAAGCCAAGAGCTCCAGCTCTCAGGAGGACCTCAGACTGTGCTTATCCACCCCTAGTGGAGTCCTGTGACTTCATACAGCCTTCTGTCTGCCTAGAACCAGTGTGGAGCAAGCACAGTCAAATTCTTGCTCCTCTGTTTTCTAGCCCTGTGGCCAGACAGATGTGGGACCCACACATCAACCCACGCACACTACAACTCAACAGATGACCTCAGACAGACAATAACCAAACATGACAAAACAATATATAATAACACAAGGTAAAACCTTTCATATCAAGATTAGACAAAATCATTTAATAGAGGAAAAGGGTCCCAAAAGCAGGCAAAAAAAAGCAAAGCAGAAAGACATTTACACACGAGTCAAAACAAAGCAAAACAAACAAAAACAAAACAAAAACACCAAAAAAAACCCACATAAAGCAAAAGCATAATATACTTACAATACAATAGTTTTTAATCACCATTTTTTCTTATCCTATACTAATGATAGTATTTATAGCCATCAAAAACTAATGACACTCACAATGAGCCACACTCTGATATGAATGTATAATCATGGCTTTTCACATGCCTTTGCAGGATTGCATGCTATCTACTGTCTTTTTTATTTTATTTTTTTTATGTTAAAACCATTATCACCTCTTAACTTTTGTCACCCTGAAGTTCTGCAGCCAAAGTGAAAGTCACACAATCAAGTGTGTCTCTCTAAACACAAGGGTCAAATTATGAGCAACAGTTCATAATAAGAAGTTACTTGGGAAAGAGTGTGCTTTTCTCTCTGTTCCTCTTAATAGGTGCTAAGCCTTCTTTTGGTGACCACTCATAAGGGAAGTAGATAATGTGTAGTTTATGAGTAATATGAAATATTATAACAGCTATTTAAAATGGTGTGGACCATGATTCAACATACAAAAATAGCAAACTATACATAGCACAACAAATGTTCAGCATAGGTACTGAGAATGTACGCCTGTCCGTAATATACTCTACATAATGAAAGAGAGTCTCTTTAATTAGAAGTTCATAGAATTTGCAGGCCATATTATGGATGAATTTTGATGACTTAGATAAAATCTATTAACATAAGCTATTGTTTTTATTTATCTGAATATGAAGCAATTGTGCATATGGCATTTACACTATTTTCAGGAACACTATGATATTATTAATCATGTAACACATACATAAAATATATAAAAATATACACATGTATTTGTATAATAAGGTGAAGGACAGCATGATAGCTTTGGGTTTATGCATGAAATTGAAAGCGAGCACAATAAAACTCTTATTATGCAAACAATCACCTAGGACAATTGTACATGCATATTTTTATTCCATATTTTATGATTAAGGAAATTAAAGTGCAAAGTTAATAAGTAACTTGCAAAAATCACATGGGTGATTAAGTATAAAGTGAATTATTTATCACATTTTTATCTGGATTAGAATAACATTTCTTTATAGACAGAAAATAATTTTATCTCATTTTACTCATTTGTTGTGTCTGTTTATGTTTGTTTGTGTGTCAGTACACATTATATAGCATTTATGAGCAAATGAAGAACAACTTTGGGGACTTGGTTCTCTCCTTTCACAATATTGGTAAAGAGTTCAAGTTTTGTCCTCATGATTGGCAGCAGTGCCTTTACCAGATGAGTACTCTCTGGCTGGAGACTGTATCTTAGCATTATAGTCATAAACGGAGTCTTAGTCTTGTCTCCTCATAAAACATTCATTTACCAATGATATGTAGGAGTAAATAGTTTTCTTAAGAATTCATTTTCCTGTCAGCATGCTGAAGGAGCTGAAGGAGTTTGCAACCCAGTGGGAAGAACAATATCAAACAACCAGAGCTCCCAGGGACTAAACCACCAAACAAGGAGTACAATTGGAGGGACCCATGGCCTCAGTCGCATATGGAGCAAAAGATGGCCTTGTTGGGCATCAATGGGAGAAGAGGTCCTTGGTCCCTTGAAGGCTTGATGCCCTAGTGTAGGGGAATGCAAGGGTGGAGAGATGGAAGTGGGTAGGTGAGTTGGGGCACACCCTCATAGAAGCAGGGGAAGGAGGATGGGATGGGAGTTTCTGTGGGGGAGAATTGGGAAAGGGGATAACATTTGAAACGTAAATAAAAAATATCCAATAATAATAATAACAATCTGTTTTCCAGGTAATAAGTTGGAATGTCCAAATAAATGTGAAATTTAAAATAGCAACAATTCAATGCCATAACTTTATTTGACCTATGTCAGATTCTCTCAAGCTGACATTGCTGAAAAGAAAATGAGGTATAAATTTGGCCAGTGACTTTCTCCACATGGAGTTGAACATGTGTGCTATACCCACCACCTTTTGTCATAACATATGATTCTGCCTCATCTCCAATAACACAGCCAAGAAGCTGGTTGGGTCAGATACCTAGGAAGAGGTAAGAACCAAAGACTAAACAAAATAAAGAAGGGGCCTAGTGGATGTCAGAACCATGAAGGCTGGTTTTCTTCTAAGTAACTAGAGACTGAAAACAGATGCTGGTTCATTAAGTGCATAGATATCAACACTATGGCAAAAGGACAGTAATCAATGGAAATTATCTATTCAATTCAGGAAAGTAAATCTTAAGTAAATAGCAGTAAAGTAATGGTGGTCTATGACTTAACTGACAAAAATGCAAAATAATATAATATTTAAAGCATTTCACTAAGGCACATAGAACAGAGAAATCCAGTTAAAAAGGTCTCAAGAAAATCCAAAGAAACTAGGAATACCAACCATTAAAAGAGAAGCAAATACAATATTTGGGACTAAAAATATAAAATAAATGAACTAAAAAGATTATGAGATGCATATAAGAGCACAATAGGTCAAACAGAGTTACTTAATTTTACGAAATGTAATTGGAAATTACTAATTAAATCTCAAAAGCAGAAAAGGGTGAAGTGCCTTTGTAATGAAGTAGTGGCAAAAACTTTCCATGTATGAAAATGAAAATGGACCAGAGTGCATGAAGCTAAAGAGATAACAACAAGATGAAGCTCATTAACTTTCCAGTGAAAGAGACTACAACCAAGATTTTATGGGATGAGGCTAGATAGGAATAGTATTATCGAGATTTCCAAGGAGATCCAAGAGAAAAGAAACTCAACGTTTGGAAGAAAGCATCTACAAAATGAAGAGAAAAATAGATTGCATAAATCTGGCAAATTAAAAAGGGAGAAATACCAGTCAGTATCAAAGGAAAGAATAATGATCATATAAAAATGCATATGGAGAAAACTGCTATTCAAAGAAAAGGAGAGAGGGAGGATATTTTCTCAACCAAATCTACTGGAGTATGTCTGTTCTCTAGTGCCTTTTCAGAATTGTAACAGGAATGGATTTAAGACAAAATGAAAGGATGCAGAGTAGCAACATAAAGGATGCAGAGTAGCAACATAATAACTATCAAATATAAAAGTCCTTGTTAAAAATACATAAATAAACAAACATAGATGACTACAGTATTGTAACATTAGCTACTAAGTCACTTTTGATTGTAACTTAAAAGCAAAATTAAACTTAATGATGTAAAATACAACTTAACAAAATAAACAAAGATTAGTATATTTATGTCAATGGAGCCACGAGTTAAAAAGGAAAAGTAAATACAAAACATAACATATGGTAAAGATTTAGTCATAGATTAATATAAATATACATGAATTAAATACATGAAAAATATTACCAGAACTAAGGAAGCAGACCATAGGAGAAAAATTACAGTCTTCAAAAGCATATTTTAACAGCTAAAATAAAAATATGATATAAATCATAAAATTATTATTGTGTTTTATAAAAAGAGAGGAAGGAGTATGTTTAGTGGAGGCATGGTATAGTATGGAGGCACGGGTGCCTCTGCAGGCCCATGCTGAGCCATCCCTTACCCCCTGAGGTACCAGCCACATGAAAGTATAGGATAGAAGAGAATTTATTAAGTGCCTGGGGAGAAGGATTGAGAGAGAGAGAGAGAGAGAGAGAGAGAGAGAGAGAGAGA
>JANHMN010000018.1:24082702-24106626 GCA_030674055.1 Rhabdomys pumilio | reverse complement strand
AGAGAGAGAGAGAGAGAGAGAGAGAGAGAGAGAGAGAGAGAGAGAGAAAGAGAGAGAGAATAGACCAATGATAAGTACACATATAGCAGATGAAATCTGAATAAAATATGGATTATGCTAACATTTATGTGAGTTTACAAATTATAATATATGTCCAGAAGGGGAAGGATAGTAAAGACTCTTACATTTCTTCCTCATTGTGTGAACCTGTAATTATCTCAGAGGAAAAATTCAAAGGTATATAAGAAAAATGAGTTATTTAAAGAAATAAAGTATTTTAAAAACATAGCTATTAATAATTTCTTTTTCTATCTAATCTATTTATATGATGATTATAATGTTCAAACTGGCCATAAGTTAAATTCCTATATGTCTGTATATTCATGCTATGATTTTGAAATCTCCTAATGCTGTTGACATCTTATAGTACACATTTATTCAGATCACAGTCTGTTAATAACTATTCAGTTAATAGTAATGTCACCAAATGAAATTCTATGGATAAGATTATGTTCTTTATGACTCAAGCTTCAATGCTTTGAATAAGTATTCTCTTCTATGGAAAGGTCAAAATAGAAAATATTTAAGGATTTTCACAACTAATTCAGCTCTACTATGCAAAATAAACATGGGGACACCATTCAATGGAAAATATCCCATGCTTGCCCCCATTAAAAATGGATCACTACATTGGAAGATGTGGGTCTCTTCTCAGAAGTCTAAGGATAAAGAGAGCTTAATTAATGGCACAAGAGGTGTGGAAATATTGCTGTGTGATGGGAAACACATGGAGTTCTCAACTGTGCAACTGAAGTTTTGGCAGCGCTTTGCCCTGTACCCTGCCAGCAATCCCTTCTTCTGTTCCTGTAGATCCTGCCAGCTGGAAAGCACAGGCTGTGCTGTCTTTCCCCCAAGCAGTGGAAGTGGCTCCTCTGTGAGACACCCATACGAAATCACACAAGTGAACCTTGCCTGCCTTCCAAGAAATCAATAATCTAGAGCATTGAAAGTGCTTAAAAGCAACCCGCAGGATGGTAGCAACAGGAATTTGTTATTAATTTATCTCAGCATCTTTAACTTGTGTTTTGTTCACCAGGACAACAGATCTACTCACCAGCTTTTGTCCTTCTAAGCAGTTTACTACTTGGTGGTAATTTTTAATAATAAAAAAATATTCCCCAAACGTGTTAATTTTGCTTAAGTTTTTGATTCAGTGTCTTTTTTCTTGTGTTCTTCTTAAAATATTTTCGTGACTATACTTGGTAATACAATACTTCCTAGGAAACTCCTACTGTGTTAACTGTATTAATCATTTTGTTATTTGTTATTATTTTATAATAATTTGTATTTATAGGAAGAAATAAACTGTGAGACAATATTTCCAATATCTACTTCTTCTATGATGAATATCTGTTTCCATTTGTTACAGTTAGTTAGTGAGAACTGATACCTGTTTACTAAATAAAAGTCACCCTTTCTCTTTGGACACTTAATTTTTATCTGCATCTACATCCTATTTTGTCAGAAGTCTATTTTAGAATGTTGCATAAGATTTAGTCATAAAATCTTCTTGGCTTGACTTTGTTTTTAATAGTACTTTGTATTTTTTTAGTTTTGGGTGTCATCTTCTCTGTTTGAAGGAAAATTCGTTAGGCATTTTGTGGGGAAACAATCCCTTGATTAGAAAAGTATGGCATATCTCTGATAAATAGATATTATTTAAGAGATGATGGGAACAAAATCCATAACAATGAAGAAAATCCCTTGCGTGCCATGTTCAGAATACATGTCATTAACAAAAGTATGCATTGCCCGTGATAACTCTGGTCACCTGGATAAGAAGTATTTGTTGACTTCTCCACAAAATATTTTCAATTTTCCTCTTTTTTCATATGCACTGCATAGTTTTGTGGGGGAAAATGGGACTGCACCTCAATCAATTTAGAGAGTGAGTGACATCAACTCCCCTAAAATTCTACCCCAGCCTTGCTTGGCAAACCACTAAGTTTGTTAACAGTTACTTATAGTAGCAAGGGTGACTGAACCACTAAAAGCTCATGAGTTACCCCATAAGATAGCTCTGTCCCTGAGATCGCTGCCCAATTTACAAGCAGCATGATGCTCATAAAATATCATAGGAAGGCCTTGTGAGGTTTCTGAATTTCTAAGTTTCCTAAATTTACAGGTATTCTTAGTTTCATGTATCCTACGATGCTCCCACTCTCTCCATGAGGGAGCACTACATTGAGAAGGATATATTTATTAAAAAAATGTGCAGCTATCTGGAAGCAATTCACTCTGTATAATCCACATGCAAAAAGAATAGTCATGCTGTTTCTCCTTATGGGTAGACTACATACATTGCTTGAAATTATTTTTCGTGGATTAATTTTCTTCTGTGTATGTTTATTTATTTAATCACTTATATCAATATGTAATTGGGGATACTTATACTGTAAATAAATATTATTTTATGTTTTCAAATATATACATATATTTTCAAATATAAATATATATAAATTTTCAAATATACACACACACACACGCATATATATATATGTATATATGTATATATATATATACATATACATATATGATCATACATAGTAGATATATATGATGCTACATTTAATCTGGTTGATCTACAGTTGTTGCTTAAGTTGCATCAGTTCAGGCTATGGTAAGGTTTTTCATTGACTCTTGTTTCTTTAAGGCAATGACAACACATCTGCTGTTTTTGAGTTCATCTTCCTGGCATTACAAGATGCTCCAAGGACACTTATAGATGCCCTACTCATATCTAAGTCCTATATTGTAATAGGTGATTTAACTTTTTTAATGTGAAAAGCAGTGATAAGCAGCAACTCTCTGTTACTAAACGGACTTATCAATACAAAAATGTACGTGAAAACTTACACATTTATGAGTACATGTTTGCAAGCCTGCCTTCATGTAACTGTGTAAATCTGCCTTAACTTAAAATGGAGAATATTGTGATGTGTCCAACATAATTCACTGCAAGAATGATGATATGCTTCACCATTTGTGTGTTTGCCACCTTCCCCTCAATAGTTAGAAACCCTGCCCTGATAAACCCATACTAATGTACTTCCTGTTTAATTTTAATGACTGAGTCTTTTGACTTCAGTATAGTTAACCCATACACTTTAACAACTAAATTGCAGTTCAAATGAAAGCAAGAGAAAGTTTCTCTGCATTTTAGACATGTAGATTATATTCATTTACAAAAGTACTTAACCATCTCTTCTAGCAGCACCTTCTGTGAGATTGGGGAGGCTAAAGTAATGATAAAATAAAATAATCCAGGCATATATTTTTATGATATTCAATATTGTATGTAGCAGTCCTCTGACCTCTCATATAATATACATGACATCCAATGATCACTTTTTCATAATTAAGTTTTATAGGCTTTGATAATGCACTATGGAATGTCACCATCACTACCATATAATACAGATTAATTTCTCCACACCAATAGCTTTTGTTTTAACAACCCAAATCTTCCCTCATTCTTGGGAATAAGTGACATGTTTTGTGTCTCTAATATGTTAGTCGTTATTATGCATAAGTGAATCCTCATAGTATAAAGTGAAGTTGGCTTTTCTCAAAAAAGAAATATGCAAATCCAATTTATCTAACTTTTGTTTGGCTCATTACTTTTTATTATTGAATGTTGTCTTACTTTATGGATACACCTACAATTATTGATTCATTTGTTGATTGAAGGATATCTTATTGTTTATAGTTTATGGCAGTTAGAGAAAGTATACTAAAATATTCACATACAAGATCTGTGAATATATATTTTTCCTAATATGCTAATAATATTAGCATATTATTATCCTAATAATAGAGAAACCTATGTATATGACTACTAGATTGAATAATATAGTATTTAATAAATAAATATAGTATTTAATTTTTTATTTAATATTTATTTATTATATGTTAATAAATAAATATATTATTTAATTTTTAAAAAAACTTCTGAACTATCTGAAAGATGTAGTACCATGGTATATCCCCATAATCAGTGTATAAATACACCTATGCCTCATGTATAAATACATCCTCTGCCAATCAAAAATTATGAAGGTCTAGTGTGATAGCTCATTATTATTCTGGATGGAGGCAAATTCAGAGAACCACAGCCAAGCATCAGGTGGATCATAGGGAATCTTTTGGAAGAGTGGGAGACAGGAGTAACTAAGTTTGGGGTGTCAAGGACACCACAAGAAGATCCACAGAGTCAACTAACCTGGAACCGTGAGGACCCACAGGATCTGGGCCATCATTCTGGGAGCATGAAAGAGCTGGGTCTATACAACCTACACATTTGTAGCAAATGTGCATCTTGGACTTTATGTGGATCCCCTAACTAGTGGAATGGGGGCTGTCTTGTTCTCTGTTCCTTGCTATTAGATCCTGGACTGCCTATTTGGACCTCTGCAAAAGGATGTCCCTTGTCTTTCTGGGACTAGATATCCTAGGTAGGGTAGTACTAAAGGAGGGCTCTCTTTCTCTGAGAAGGGAAGGATTTGTAAGGGTAGAATTGGGAAGAGAGGAAGGAGCGGGGCTGTGACCGAGATGTAAAGTGAATAAAAATGAATTAGTAAATTAATTAAAACAAAACACAGAAACAGACCTACTACAAAAATAATGGCAATTGTTTTCTTGTGCGTGAGTTTTAGAAGTCTTTATCATTAGTTTAGGTTTTTTGTTCTTTGTTTTGTTTTGCTTTGTTTTCCCTCAGACAAAACTCTTTATATACATTATTCTGGCCTTGAATTTGTAGAGTTCTCATTTTTGACTCATTGATTTAAACGTAGATATTAAACCTTATTTGATATTTTCTAAAATTGTATTACATCTAGACTTACTTCTATTTTTTTAAAGAATATCTTCTCTTGACTTTTGCTGGTGTTTAAACCTACTTGCTGAAATGAGACAGGTTATATTCAGTGACTATGTCTGGATACAAGGACCCTTAAGATTTTTATGTTGACCTTCTAAGATGTAAAATGCATATACCATTTTATGGAAGGCCTGAGGTTTCATATTCCTCTAAAGATATTTGCATGTTAATGTCCTCTGTTTTATTTGGACTTTATAGGCCTAGAAAGAAAATGTACTTCTTATAGTTACTTTATTTTAATGTATTGTTAGTATAATAAATTGCTACCTGCAATTGTAATGTGTTGATGAGATTGAGGTATATAGCAAAAAAAATCCAATTAACTATCTTTTTTTACACATGTGTCTTATGTGCATAGTCATAATCAAGAATTTATATAACTAATGACTATCACTTCTTAAATGAATGTCTCTGGCTACAGAATTTCCAGTCTATTTTGTTGACACATTTATACTTGTTGACTATTTTTACCTCCTTCATTTTAGGCTGTACAAGAAAGAAGGCAGAAAGCGGGAATGGAAAAGGTTGATTTCAGCTACCTTGGATAATGCTACAGCAAAGTGTTCTTTCTCATCTACATCCCAGAACAGATATTTGATATAATGAAAGATTTTGAATAGGAATTCAGCCCAAGTTTCTACTTCTCTACATTGCCATCCTGAGGAAACTCACGTGATCCTTTTTGCATCCTCACTGTGGGGACCAGAATATTACTGTAATGGGAAACTTCAAAAGGGCAGAATTTGTATTTCAGTTGTTGTAAAAGGAATGGTGGCAGCCACCTTTATGTAAATGCTGGGGGCCATGCTGCCATAAAGGCATCTCCTTCAGAAAGACTTAATTGAATACTGCCCAAGAGACCAAGAATTGCTGAAGCATACAATGCCAGCCAATTGGGAACTGCTGTTTAGAAGAAATGCTTTCTTGGGACCAATGGGGCACAGGTGGAGGGTATTAAAAGAGCTTGCAGAAGCTCACTTGATCCCTGTTTCTTCCAACTTTTTTCTCTGTGTTGTTGATTCCAAAGCTACCTCACCTCCAACTCTCAAGCGCAGGTGAGTATCAGGCAGAGAGTAGTCCAGGACAGAGACAGCATTTTGTAGTTTCTTATTCTCAATGGAATACTCAGTCACACTGCAACAATTTATGTGCATTACTGATATTTCTGATCTAACTTTTGAAATGATTTCACTTTGAAAATTATTTTATTACTTTTGATAATATTTTTAGTTCTTTGAAAATTTCACACAATGTATTTGATCATATTCACCATCTCGCTAATCTCTCTTTTTCTCTGAAGTGCATGATGTACAGTTTGTGTTATTTAATACTTCTATCTGTGGGGCTGGTTCTTGGCTGTGGTGGATATTCCAGGTGTCATAGCTTCAAATAAAATTGACTTTCCCTTTCCTACCAGCAATCGAACATCTGTACCTCTTCAGCTAGTGGTAGTACTTTGTGCCTGCCTCCATGCTGGGATTTTGTCTGATTTGAGCACGTCCAAGTCTTTTACATGTTGCCATAATCATATAATGTCAGTTTATTGAATTAGTTTAATGGTGTCTATTTGTTTAAAAGCAGAACAAATAGAAACTATAAGAAAATGTATGCTTGCCGTGGTGGCATTTTCAGTAAATATTATCGAAATTTATTTTTATTAATATATATCAAGTATTTGATATATATCAAGTATTTGATATATATTAATAAATATAAATATTTATTTAATATATACTACAAAGATCTATGTCAAAATCAAATCCAAAAAGAATAGCTCTCATTATGAAGAAAAAAAGTGATTGTCAAGAGTTCTTGGAGTGTACTTGTTATAGTTTTTTGTTATTGTAACCAACCACCTGTAAAATAATACAAGTAGGTTTTGTCTGAATCCATTGTTATAGGTCTGTTAAAGGGTGCACAATGATTGAGGTGGCATGGTGTGGTGACAGAGCCTACACACTTCACAGTAATCAGGAGCAGAGAGAACTACAAGAAGAGTTGAGGACAGAATATACTTATTAATTATTTTCCACTAGAATACGTCTCCAAGTAGGTTCTGCCCCATGGTATTGACTTTAAGTATGAACTAATCAGTGTCTTGATTCATTCATGAAACTAGTGTCTTAATTCATAAGGGTTAATAGCACCATCATCTGCAGAACAATACTTCAACACATGGAGACATTGAAGTTGAAAGGTGGTAGATGGTATATTTTATATAGAACCTTAGCAAGAATTGACTTTATAAATATCTTATCATGACTAAGAGAATGATCTGTAACTTTTTTATTAACATGCCTGAATAACGTTAAAGTCTATGATGAAATATCAGTGATCTAAAAAGGCTTCCTTGCACACTTATTCAACACAGGAATTATATTTCAAAACGAAACCTACCTTGAAGATGTTCTCAAATAATTTTAAGTACAGTCTCAACCATAATTTAAAACTAGCTTGAATTCTGTTTACTCAAGGAAATAATGACCCTGAACATGTCCATGGGTGCATCAAATTATACTACTAAAATAATGACAACTGGTTATTAGTGATGAACTGGCCCACAGTTTTGGTGTTAGCATACAGTCTTCAAACTGTATATCATAGCACAGTAAAATGGAATAATTAAAAATTAATTAAATGTAAATAGTGTCATCTTTGGACACCATCTCCATAACAATAGTATTTTACAAATATATTTTATTCTTAAGTCTTCATTAATGGTAATTAGCCTATCAAAGAAACAAATGAATCTTTCAAAAGGAGATAGGTGTATCTCAAAAACATCATGTTTTAAATGCATATTCAGAACATTATTTTAATATTTTAATATTAAATATTTAATATTCAGAACATTATTTTAAAATTCAAGCAAATGCCATAAAACAAAACCTTGTACTAATCAAATAAGTATTGTCATATAGTATATCAGAAGTATTTGATGTGGGAAGTCCTGGATGCTATGGTTGGCACAAGTGGGAACAAGAATAAACACAGTTGAATATTCTTGTCCCCATGACTAGGCATAAAAGATGACTTGTAGTTTGATGCAGGGAGTATCGAAGCCTGCCAAGGCGAATGCAGATATATGAGGCATTGTGAAATTGCACTCATATATTTTTCCATGCCTGTGATTATTTGCTGATTTACTGTTGTCAAACTCCGGTGCTCATTCATTTAATCACAAGTCCCTTCACAACATAATTTAGGGTGATCACTCATGAGAATCTGGGTTGTGCCAGGAGCCCAAGGAACCACAGTAAATTAGTGCTCTTGTGGATTCCTTAAGGAGCAATGAATTTTACTCCTAAAATGGGTCCAGCAGGAAAATGAGGCTGGAAGCCATGTGTGCTTGCAGAATCCCAAATAGTGAGATACATTTGGCAGCATGGATAGGATTTCTTCTCAAGGGAATCCTGGAACTGGAATCAGTGGGTCATGGAACTCAATAGACAACAAAGTCATCACAAGCCTGTGGCCAGAGCATTGACAGAGGCTGACCATCTGTGTGAATGTTTCAGGCATTATATCTATATGCAACCTACTGTGTGTACTTCAAAAAGGATTTAAAATATATGATCACTCTTAAAATGGTCTCCAACTATTTGTGAGGTAGAATACATAAGATACTTGCCAACAAAATATTTCATGTAGAAATCAGAGTTTAAGATTTTTTTATTCAGATGCTTATGTTAGGAGAACGATCATGGTGGTGAAAGGTTTGAATGCAGCATTCATTTTAGATATATTCTCATAAAGAAGCTATATTTTTTAATCATTTTATGATGGATCATCTGCAGGTAAACAAAACTTATTAATGAATGCAAATATACAATCTATTATTTTTATTTGCTCTTCTGCCAATTCTTATAACATAAATGTTTAATGTTAGAACACCTGTATAACAAATTTTTAAAAATGATTTATTGCAAATAACCTAATTAATCACTTAAGAGAGAATATACAAAGTATTTAAAACTCCATAGAACATTTGAAAGTTACTAGGTCCACACATTTTAGTCATTCTGTATGTAATCCTGCAAATGTTTTAATATATGCCTATTTGATGTTTGTGAGTATATTGATGGGTATGCTAAGGAAATGTTCCTTGCCTTCTACAGCTTCCTGGGACTGTCTATTTCTATTTTATCATCTAAGAATTGAAAAAGAAGATTTAGCCTTTCCAGCTCAATGAGTCATCTATCCATTAAATGACATAAAGCATGCAACATGATTTAAGAGATACTCAATATTAGTAGTTATTATTCTGGGGTAAATTTCATATTCTTCATTCAACGACTTCCATATTCAATCTAATTTCATTGTGCAGAGCATAACATTTATTATCCTAAACTGTGTTCTTACATCTTATTTCCATCTGCCTTCCTGCCCTCTGTTCCACTTTGTGTCTTAGTTCTGACTCTGTTTCTTTAAATCCTTATAAGTATCCAATGCCTTGAGAATCTAGAGTTGTTACACCACATGACTCTGCTTTCAGCTTAAATCTGCCTAACAATGTACCATTTATTTTCCCAGAGGTTTCTTCATTCTTTCATACATTCCATCAGAATTTGAAGCTCAACTACCAAGACTTTCTTAAACCCCAAGTTTTTTATCCATGGCTCATGCACACATTCATATCACCATGTCAGTAACAATAAAATAAGTCATTTTGCTATTAACTTTTATTATTATATGCATTTATTTGTTTTAACACAAATGTGCTTGGGACACAAACCACAATACATGTGTGGACATCAAGAGACAAATGTGGCAGTCAGTTTTCTCCTTCAGCTCCTTGTCTTTGAGTCCAGAGATCAGACTCACATTAGACCACTGTGCTCTCTCTCTCTCTCTCTCTCTCTCTCTCTCTCGCTCTCTCTCTCTCTCTCTCTCTCCCTCTTTCTCTCTTTCTGTCTCTCTGTCTCTGTCTCTCACTGTGTGTGCACTGTGTGTGTATGCATGTGTCTATGTGTGTATGTATGTGTGTTTCCATAAAAAAATCTAAAATGTAAAACAAAATTAAAAGTTGGGGGCTTTACCTATGTATTTACTATCAGCAAAGCAGACACAAAGTAACTGCCATGTAAACAATTGCTCAATTGAATGAAGGACTTGAAATCAAGACAAATGAACTGTTTAACAAGAATGGTCTAGCATATATCCAACCCCTAATTTGAGAAGATAAAACTCATAGATTTTTCAAGAGTGTTTGAGAGCTGCGAAGCCAATATTTCAAGCAAATTTTATTTTGATTAAAAAGAACATTCTTCACTCTGACACTATTTAAGAGACAGCTTTGCATTGCAAGTGGCAGTCTTAGCTTTCATTTCAATGTCATTGAAAAAAACACCTTGGTTCCCTGATTGGTATTTTTTTCTAGAACTTTTAATATTTGTCACTTTAATGGGCATCTGCCTGTATTTTGTCAGCTGTGTTTATCCCTCTGCAGAATATTTTCTGATAGATTCTGTGCATTTTCTTTCCATTAACACCTCAGAAGTGAAATATCTCCTTATTTGTGATAACTCTGACTCCTCATTTACTCTCTCAACTTTCCTTCCATAAAAGCTGTAAAAAAATCTATATTTTCCATTTGAGAACATATTTAATCCATTTAGGTAAAAAAGTTCTCATCTATACTTCCCATAGAAAGCAAAAGATTCCCACTCACTTTTTCCCTACAAAATTTTGTTTTGACCTCAAATCCTTTTGCTAAAAGTGCTGTGAAAATCCATTTTAGCCTTTTATTAGTGTTACCTGTGAGAAGTGGTCTTTAACATTTCCAAAGACTATTTCTGTTGAGTTATTTTTGTTATCATTATATTTATGTACTTGTTGTGTGGGTGACAACTCACACAGCATGCATATGTGTGAGTACATGCATGCAAAGTACATCTTATAGGAGTCCTTTCTCTTCTTCTACCATGTGGGTCTTGGGAAATGAACTGAGAACAGAGGGAAAGCTGTTTATGGGCTGAAGTACCCTCTTGCCCTCTTTCTGTTAAATTTAACTTGATCATGTTTGGTATGGAAGGTAGGAATTATGTTTTGCCTTTATTTTCACAAAGGAACCAATTTTGAGACTACTTGACCAGTTTCCATTTGTGACTTTTTTTTTTAATCTGATAAAGTTCATAAATGCCCAAGAATATATATACATAAAAAAGATATATGAATGAAATATGTACAGCTAATAAATCATAAAGGATTTTTAAGATAATCCTTCCACATAATATGTAAGTGATCATATATTAAAAACAGAAACAATATTTCAAATCATTGAGGTATTCAATTTAACATAAAATTTAAACATTGCTTGAATATTCTATACTGCAAAATGTAAACCATTAGATTTGATCAATATTTTGATTTTGCATAGACATTGCTTTGCATAAAACAGCACAAAAATGACAGGTGAATGTATAGGGCCATTTAAATAACTGTTGGGTATACTGTCCTAACCACAAGTCAAAAATCACTTAATGATTTTTAATATGAAACTCAAGTTAGCAACTCAAACAGCAATTTGCACTCTCAAATATTCTAACAAAATATAATGGAAGACAAACTAAATTGAAATGTGTATGCTGGGAAATGATTTTAGGAAAATTAAGCCATTATGTTTTTCTAATAGCAGAAAATGTTGGACATACATTTAAAAAAAAACCCTGAATTCATAGTATACCACATTTCCATGCCTTAGCTATGGTTTCTAGAAAGAAACTAATACATTGTAACCTATTTTATGCATTCAGTACCATACTGCAGTGAGATCACACACATTGATATTAGTAAGTACTCATAATAATAGCTCAAGTTCTTTATACGTTGATTTTAAATTATTTTTTATTATTATGCTTTCAGAAATCTTTACTGTTGTCATTTGATTCTGTCATTACTGATCCTTCACAATCAGTAATGTGACCTCATATAGTCTCAAAATGCACACAGTCCGCATCACTAAGGTTCAAATTATGCTCCTCATGGAAGCTTGCTGTCAGCATCTAGGTGTAGTAATTATATACATAAAGACAGGGACTGCATTGAGAAATTCTGGGAAAGATACTTTCCATAGAATAGAGTTTGCAAGCGATTTCAGAGACAATTGGTGCACTTCAGCCATGGTGGCAAGGAAATCTGCCAATGGGTTTCATTGATTAGGTTGAATTCATCACAAATTCTACTACTGGATGCTGAATGATTTTAAAAGCTTTCAGAAGCTTTCTGGACAGTCATTACAGAATATATTTAAGAAAAGATTAACTGACATTCATATTAGACAGCGTGAACAATATGTATATTTATTTTGATGTATTAACCATAAATTACTTTAACATTAATATAACCCCTCTAAGATTTTTTTGTAAAAATTCTCTAAATAAACAATTATTTCAGGCAGGAATCTAAATCTTAGGCTAGAACATAGAAGTAATTTCAGGCAGGAATCTAATTCTTAGGTTAGAACAAGAATGTAGGTTTAAACATGAAAATGACTTTGGGCTAGGACAGGGATGTAGGCTCAAATATTTTGGTCATCCTGATAAGCCCTTATAAACAGTTATCATGGGAGTATTCATGGAACTTTGTTTATTGCCTTGCTTGTTCTTTGACTATTTGTGTTTATTGTCTTGCCTGTTCCTTGACTATTTGCATCTATTGTATTGCTAGTTCCTCAACCTAGAACTGACCTTAATACTTGCATTTAATTAAAATAGTACAAAAACAGATTGGAAAAAAATGTATAATCCAGTAAAAAACAATCAGCCTTTGTAAAGTTTCATTTATTTTACAGTGAATAATATTGTGTGCTACTTACCTTGTGAGGATTATCACAGAACGATGAAGCAAAAATTTGTTAGTTCCCCAAATTATATTAGCATGTAATGCCCCACCTCTCACCTATACTGCTTATTTTTGCAATTTGACAGATTTCTCCCCTCCTAAATTATAGAAAAGAAAAACCATACTTTTGACTAGTGAAAAAGTGCTATAATAAAGTCAGTTTGCAAATATAAATGTACACCTGTTTCAGTTGTGGGTTCAGATGAGTTCCCAGCTTCTGGCAGGTGATAAAGGCTTTTCTACATGGTGAATACATATCAACACACTTTCGTAGTCCCCATGTACCATTCCAAATACTTTAACAAGCACTTGTAAAAACCTCAAAGGAATTTCTAAATTTTTCACTATGTGTGCATAACAAGTCAAGCCGAGCAGGTAAAATTAATTTTGAGAATATTTAATTCAGTGTCTTAATATCCTATCATTAAACTATATAAGCAGTATAAAATTATTCAGTTTTCTGTGTAAGCTCCTTAGTTAATACCATGGTGACTTCAGATTGTGTTTGAAACTAATAATTTGGTATCTTACTACACAAGTTTCTGTAGGTTGTCTAGCATAAAATAGTGAGAATATAATGGAATAATTTATATTTTTATGAAATATGTTAAATATCTAGGAAACAATATCATGGAAAACAAAATGTACATTGTGTATACTTAAAAGAACCTACTTTTGTTGAGTGACATAAACTGAATTGAGGCATAAATTATTATTTCATGGACATGACAATTAAAACTATAAATTAAAAAATTTCTAAGAAAATATTGTAAAAGTATAATAATAGTTTCAGTTATCACTTTTAGAAATGGTTGAGTTTTTCTTCTTTCATTAGCTTCTTTTATTTGAACTTGTTTATTGTCCAACTCACTAGACATCAACCATGTGTGGAATTTGTCACATAAAAAGCGACTAGTCAACTAACCTGCAACCTTGGGCCTCTCAGAGACTGAACCACCAAGCAAAGAGCATGCATGTGCTTGATGCAAGGCTCCTGCACATATGTAGCAGATGTGGGCTTCATGTGGCTCCCCAACAACCGGAGCAGTGGCCATCTCTAAAGCTATTTCCTGTCTGTGGTGTACATTCTTGTAGATGCTCTGCCTTGCCTGTCCTCAGTGGGAGTGGATATGCCTATCCCTGAAGATAGTTGTGCCAAAGTGAATGGATACCTGTAGAGGGCGGGCAACAGGGCTCAGCTCTCTCAGATGAGAAGGTAAGGGGGATGAGAAAAAGATTTTGTGATGGGGGACTGTAAGGTGTGGCAGAAATTGAAATGTAAAGTGAACTAACTAACTAACTAACTAAATAAATAAATAAATAAATAAATAAATAATTTTTAGAATTATGAGACAACATACAATGTGGCTAGTTTAATTTGAAATATGCTAATATTTTGATACATGTATGTATTATCAAATCAGACTAACTATGCCCAATATCAAACATTTGCCATTGCTTTTTGTTTCTACCATTCAAATTCCTCTCTACTAGCTACTTTCAAAAATACAATATGCTACTGTTAGCTATACACACTGCTGCATTGATTATATTCTAGAACTTGAAAGAATCTATCCTTACCATCAGTAGCCTAACCTGTATATTTCTTTTTTTCTACCATATCTAGCTCCTGTAAACATTATTCTGTTCATGTGTGCAATCAACAGTTTTAAACTGTACATGTAAGTGAGTCCATCCATTGTTAGGTGTTTTTCTGTATTCATTTTTCCTTTCTGAAGATATGTATATAACCATTTTCTTAGTTAAGCAATCCCACCATGTGGCACATAATTTAAAAGGCATCATTATGTAGAAGAACAGCCTGGACTCTCACACACAATATTTATAATAGAGAATTAAGCCAGGTTTCTAACTATTAATAGATATAATTTTTGTTTATTGAAATATTTCTTTTACTTTTTAAGATTATAATATTTAGTATCATTAATTTCTTCTCTTCATTTAAACCCTTCTTAATGCCCCTCTTCAGTGTCTTTCAAATTCCTAGCAACTTAGTTTAATATCTGTTATCACTTATGTATACATGTGTTTCTAAGGACATGAACATAACCTCTCACTCTGTATAATGTTACTTCTATGTAATTTTTTCAGAGCTGGCTATTTAGGTGTTATTATGTGTCTCCTAGTGATGTCAGAAGCTATACAGGTAATGTTGACACACATGACTTCCTTAAATGAACTGAAGAAGGCCAAAAATAGACATGCTAGAGTGGACAGGAAAGCCTACAAGCAAAGAACTACAGGCAACTCAGGAATACCGAGAGGAAAAAGTTTTTCTCTCACAAAGAAGAACACAGCAACTAGAAGGACTTTTTTTTTTTTTTTTAATTTTGTCCTTCAAATGCAGAGGAGAAATTTCCATTCTCTTTCTCTGCACTTGCATTTAATTGTAAGAAAATGATACCTCCTTGTAGTGTGGCAGGTGCTTTTTGTGATATGAATGTAGTGTATCAGTAACACACAGTGCACTCATATATTGAAATATCATTACAGTGGAAAGACACTTTGTGAAACTTAGCTTTTTCCTTGAAAAATGAAGGAAAAGCATTTTTGAAAGTAATTACTTAATTTAAAAGATGCTTTTAATTAATTAAACATGCCAAATGTTGACCAGAGCTCTCCCCCCTTGAAGAAGTTCTCCCCCATTCCCCTGCTCCTTCACTTCTGAGAGTGCTGCAACCCCCCATCCCCGCCCCCAAATCCTCCCACCCTGGTTCCTCAAGTCTCTACAGGATTAGGCTTATCTTTGCCCATTGATACCAGGCATGGTAGCCATCTTCTACATATGGTGATTTAAAGTTTTCCTTAGTATAGTAGTCTAGACTGACATCTGTTGTCTTTTCCCATCAACAAGACCTCTGCCCAGACCCTTCAAGCTTTTAGAGTCTCTGTTGAGAAGTCAGGTGTAATTCTGATTGGTCTGCTTTGGATGTTACCTGGCCCCTTCCTGTTGCTTCTTTTAAAATTCTTTCTTTGTTGTGCATATTTAATGTTTTGATTAGTATGTGGTGGGAGGATTTTCTTTTTGGGTCCAATCTGTATGGTCTTCTGTATGTTTCAAATACCTTCTCTTTAGGTTAGGGAAATTTTCTTCTATGATTTTGTTGAAGATGTTTTCTGGATCTTTGAACAGGGAATCTTCTATTTCTATTATTTGGTCTTTTCAAAGTGTCCTAGATTTCCAGGATGCTTTGTGTCGTGGACATTTTAGAGTTAACATTTTCTCTGACTGATATATTGATGTTATGTTCTACATCTGAGAGTCTTTCTTCCATCTCTGTGGGTCCCTTGTTCCTGAGGGCATCCCACAACGATCTCCTGGCTGAGGACGGGATGAGAGCAGGGTGGGTTCGGCCTGGTGTGGAAGATCCGGGCCAAAGGGCACAGAGTGGGAGCAGGGAGGGAAGATTGCCTGCCCCCTCTGCTGCCTCTGCTCACACCCTGCTGCTGTCTCGCCAAGTCACTCCCAGGTACTTCACCTGTCTCCCCACACTGAGCCGCCCAGGCTGGGCCAATAAGAAGCTGGCTAGCTGGCAAGGAGGCAGCTTGATGTCCCAGGCAGGTTCTGGGAGAGGAGACCTCTCCCCAAGTGTTACAGCTCTTGCAACAGAAACTCTCAGACACCAGGATGATTCTCGCACCCTTTTTACTTTCCTTGAATAGAACGCTTATATACAGTTTCAGGGTGGGTTAGAGTCTGGCAGCAGATAATGCTTGGTTTGAGAGCTTAGAGATACCTCATTTATATGTGGGAGAGCCTGAGGCACTGTTCCTCCTGAGTCTTTGCAGGATGGGCTGTGGAGGGTTCAAGCTAAATGAAAAGAACGAGAGACCTGGAGGAAAGCTGAACACCTACAGTTCAATGAGGGTCCAGCGTTCCAGGCCTATGCTCGACCAAGCACCCAGCTGCTTCTCACAGCCCACCACCCCACACATCTCCTGTATTCCATTGCTGATGGTTATTTCTGTAGTTCCTGTTCTCTTTCCTAAAATTTTCATCCACAGGATTACCTCAGTTTATTTTTTCTTTATTTCTTCCATCCCCCTGCTCAAGGAGATCAGAGTACCTTACTCTGTTGTCTGTTCCTCAGCCAGATCCCAATTTATAG
Organism: Rhabdomys pumilio; assembly: GCA_030674055.1. Classification (NCBI taxonomy): domain Eukaryota; kingdom Metazoa; phylum Chordata; class Mammalia; order Rodentia; family Muridae; genus Rhabdomys; species Rhabdomys pumilio. The sequence continues at coordinate 24,089,715 of JANHMN010000018.1, read as the reverse complement.
GCTGTGTCCTGTACTGAACCTACACTCCAAGTTGTGTCTGAGGCTGTTGTGCTGTGAAGTTCCAACTCTGCTGGTTGCCACAAGCTGACCAGCTGAGGTAGTAGACGAATCCAAGTAGGATGGGTGGTCAGGCAGGATTCTAAACTAGTTAGTTTTGGGGCCCCCGGATGGTTTCCACTGGGAGGCAGGATGCTCTTGTCCTCCCACAAGGCTCCTAGATACCTGGGAATTAGAGCACAACTAGACAACGGAGCTCCAAAGATAGTGCATACCACTAACCTATGCCTTCTGGTCTTGGCGGACCAGCTGGGGTGGCTGATGGATCCAACCAGGATGCAAGGTTGAGCAGAGTTCCAAGACCGTTAGTTCTGGGGTCGCTGAAGTTTGCCATGAGAGTCAAGATGTTCTTGGGGTCTGTCAAGCCTCTTTCAGTTCAAAGAGCCAGATCACACCTACACAACCAGGAAAAACCTCTTAACCTTATGTCTTTCTCCTTGATTTTTCCTTCAGTTTGATGTCCTGAGCTGAGAATCAAGTGCATATTTGAAGCCCAAAATCACATATGTGGAACTGAGTCTTGTTTCCTGGAGAAATTTTCTTTTTTTGTAGTAATTGCTAATATACAAATGTTCTGGGATTCATTTTTATTTACTGTAATTACTACTAAAGTCACACTCAAAAAGTTCTTGCTGTCAATGTATTCTCTATGTTTCTCTGTTTCTGGATTATTCTAGGCATTGCAACTTATCTCATTTGAGGAAAAGTAACTGTGTACTGAGAATATTAATATCAACTTTTTGAATAGGTCTGAGATTAATTTAAAGAAAAGTATTTAAGTTGAATATTTGCCTTATGAAGGGTATTTCATCTGTGTTCTTTACTGAAGTTGAGTCTATTTGCAAAGCTTCTTTTAAACATTCCTTCTGTGTAGACAGAGAACAATGGGGAACCTGAGCACTCATCTGTGTATGTTTACAGTATCCAGTCAATTTGTATTAATAAGGATTCAAAAGTATCAAATTAATTTGTGTGTTGATTTGAGTGGAAGACTTTAAAAGTACCCTGGAGAGCTACGGTGAAACCTCTGAGTGCAGGCTCTGCATTTAGTGTGAGCTGTGTCTCTGTAAGCTAAGCAATAATGTCCACTCTGTGGATGGAGTGAACTCTGACTTTTAGTGCAATAACATTCAAACAGGAGAAAAGACAAGTTCCTGAGTCATAACAACACATCTCACTGGTAAATCAAAGAGCAGGTTTTCCTGCCAAAGACTCTTCGTTCATAAAGCCAATTAGCTTTTAATGTGCATCTATTAGGTGTTTTTCTATGTTTTGGGTTCTAGAGACATAGTACAGTCCAAGTATGTTCTACCCTTATTAACGTTGAATTTATATTAACTTTAGAGCAGGCATTTTATTTGTGTATTATATACGAAAAGACCTTCTAGTGAGACTACAACAAAATGGAAATAAACCAGTTGTACAATAATGAAATGGGTGGGGGAAGCATTATAACTTTGGTTGGATTTAATTTAAAGCTTTACCAGTAAAAATCTTAATGATGAGAAGATGACGAAGAACCATAAGAAATGTGGTCATATGACTAGCTAGCTGCAGAACACCCACAAGATCCCTGGAGGGGAAGAGTCTGCTCTATCACCTATGGCTTAGAGTCAGATTTTATAATAAAAATCTAAATGAAGATATTTGTAAGTGCTTACTTTTGTTGATTTTTATCTCATCTGTGATGTGAAGAATGGCTTTTTACCAAACATGAATAGAAATACAAATATTAATACAAATATTAGAGTTAGTATTGAAGTGTTTCAGACCCCAAACCGGAATAGTAGCAAACAAGTGTTGTTCAGTGAACGATTTCAAAGGTTAATGGGCCAAACACCTAAGAAACATGTCCTTTCTAGTGACTTTGACAAACATATCACACTGTTTTTGTAGATAGAAAAGGAAGGTTTGTGCTACTCATATGATGAAAGAAAAAGAGAAAGAAAAGAAGGAAGGAAGGAAGGAAGGAAGGAAGGAAGGAAGGAGGGAAGGGAAGAGAATACAGAAAGGTGAAGAAAGAAAAAAAAACATTAGCCCAGTATTATGACTCGAGCAGTTTGATAGAGTGTTTATTGGCCATAGACAGAGGGAAAGTGATGCTTAGAGAATAGAAATTGAATGCTGCTTACATATATTGATTTTATGATAACTATTTTATTCCCCCTTCTTCCTGGATTACTAAGTTTCGAGTTCATCAAAGAAGGCAGTCATAAAAGATAGAGGACTTTGACAATAGTCTCAGCCACTAGAGAACTACGTTTCTGAAAACCAGTGTTAGTGCCTGTAATTAGCGGCATGGGTAATACCATGGAATGGAGATTAGCAAACAGTGAGCTGTTAGCACACTATGAACCTCACATTTATGAATTGTATAGAATTAAATAGGCTCTCTTCTTCTAGATAAAATATTTTCTAAACTCTACAGGAGGCAGAGACCCCTGTGATGCCGTGTTCTGGTTCAGGAAAAACAAGTTTCTCAGTGAGTTCCATCAGATATGATCAGATATTTCACGTCAAGACAGGTCATTTTCACTACTGTATCCTAAAATCCATATATGAATGGCTCCCCATTTTGTGGTAAATATCAACAATTACTAAATGTAACATCTAGGAACCTATGGAAAAAAATCATGAAAAAATGAATGTTACTTATTACCAAATAATATTACAAAAGCTGGCAAGACAGCTTTTTTTTTCATTATTTTTTCAAATAATTTATTTACTCACTTTACATCCAAATATCAGCCTTCCCTTTCCTCCTAGTATTTCCTCTGACATTTATGTCCCCTCCCCTTCTCTTCTGGGAAGTAAGACCCTCGCTCCATTACTTTCCCAATCCCCACTCTCTGGAACATCAAGTCTGAGCCCAGAGAAGACAGCCAAGTTAGGGGAACAGGGAGCAGGCAACAGATTCAGGGACAGTGCCTGCTCCAGTTGTTGGGGTACCTGATTGAAGAACAAGCTGTACTTCTGCTTCGTATGTGCATGGGGCCTAGGTCCAACCCATGCTCACTCTCTGGTTGGTGGTTCACTCTCTAAGAGCCCCAAGGATCCAGGTTAGTTGACTCTATTGTTCTTCCTGTGGAATCCCTGTCCTCTGGGTCTCTCATTCTTCCCCACAATTCTTCTACAGAGCTCCTGAAGCTCCATCTAATGTTTGGCTGTGGGTCTCTGCATCTGTTTCTATCGGATGCTGGGTGGAGACTCTCAGAGGACAGTTATGCTGGGCTCTTTGTCTGTAAGCAAAACAGAGTATCATTAATAATGTCAGGGATTGGTTTATGCCCATGAGATGGGTCTCAATTTAGGCCTTTCATTGACTGATTCCTCACCTCTGTTCTATGTTTGTCCCTATACGTGTTGTAGGCAGGACATATTTGACTCAAAGTTTTGGTGGGTTTGTTTCTTTTCTTATTTTTCCACTGAGATTCCTGCTTGGCCACAAGAAGTGGACATTTCAGAATCCATAGGCCCCAATGCTAGGAGGGAAGAAACTGGATGGGAAAGAGTAGGAGGAGGAGGGCAGGGCATTGGCAGGCAGGGATAGAGAAAGCAGACGAGAGAACAGCAGGAGGGAGTCTCAAGGAAGGTCCAGAGACCTGGGTCAGGAGAGTAGGTTCATAAGTGGGTGTATATATGTAAACTCCAGCTGAGACTCAAGATAATTTTTCTAAACTGTGTTGGGAAATGATATTTTGTAACACTCAGCACAGTGAACCCATACTAATAGTTGATACTGAGAATGTCTGGCTTGTTACAGGCTTTGCAATGTTTTTATTTATTTATTTTTTCATCTCTTTAAAGAATAAAATAAAATGTTTAGAATACTTGCCTTGTACACTATTCCTAGCCCAGTGGAAATGACAGTTTTGTACCAATGCCCTGGCTCTTAGAACATCGAATTTTTTTTTTTCTGTTACTTCAGATGATGAGTTTGTTGAATATATTTATACTCACAATTCATTTTTAGTAATAAAATTATCTCCCAAATTTGGTAGGCAATCCAGCTGCTTTACCCCATTCTGTGTCTTTGGGATTTTTATTTATTTATTTGCAAAAGTTAGGTAATTTATCACAACATGTGTTCATGACAGTGTCCATGGGCCTTATATAGAGAAGGGAAGACCACATACAGACACTTAGTAGTAACACTCTACCTTTCCAGATCTATTGATAACTCACTCAAAATTATCACTAGTCATGAGCAGGGGACAAGAAAAAAAAATCAAATGTTGTTTCAAACATGTCTTGAGAAAAATATTAGAATAATAATAATGATAATAATAATAGCAATAACAAAGAAAGATTTATTCTGAGGTATAATTATTAAAGGAAGTTTGATTGTAACTATATTCACTATATGTAGTATTTACTAAACTTGTACTCTAACCAGTATTTAAACAATAGAATTCTTGAAGACTGCTACCTTTTTGTTGATTTTTTTGTGCTGGGGATTGAATTTGGCCCCGCACATATAAATTTGTGCCCCACATGTATGAAAAAAGCAAGCCACCATTGCTCTGCATTCCCATCACTACTCTACCTCCCTTGTTCTAGCTCCCACATCTGAGTACAAGATAAATATAAATTAATAACCATTCCTTAAAAGCAAATAGCAAGTCCTATTTCTGTTATTATTAGAATTGGGAGAGCATGTGAAGACTGCATTAAAAATCACACCCTGATACAACAGCTGACAGTCAGTGACAATGTAATTGCAGGCCTGCCTTCCCAGAGAAGCTATTTGTTGCCACTTATGATGATGCTACAAATTAACAATCAATTGGAATGGGGACAGCTTTAGATGCAACCGCTTTACAATTGAAAGCAGGTCTTTTGGAGTGAACACATTACCAGAACAGCTAAGTGTTCCTAGAAAGCAAATATGATTCTTTCTTCCCATGTACCATATGTTATAACCAAAAAGAGAATTACACTATTACCTGTGAACCATAGCAACACCAACAATGGAGTAATACTGGTGACACCACTGAACAGTATTAGCATTGATAATAGATTCTCGCATGTAGGAAATGGAGGAGGGAGCATGAGTAGAACTATACATGAAGCCTCTCAATATTACTCATTTGCCTCTTCGACATGCTGCATGGCAGGGATGCAGTTAAGAGCATGAAGTTTTTTGTTTTTTGCTTTTTGTTTTTTATTGGATATTTTATTTACATTTCAGATGCCAATCCCTTTCCCCATTTCCCTTCCCCAGAAAACCCCTATCCCATGCCCCCACTTTTCCATTTGGCTTTTATACAATTTTTTAAATGTTAATCAAGGGCTTTGTAAGTATGGTAATGCTCAATCAGAAGTGTAACCTAATATCCAACCTAGCTATGTAAACTATCTTTGACTAGTGGAGACACGTGAACTTCTGCCTCCATGCCTCCTCTCTCTTTCTCTCTCTTTTTCTCTCTCATTACCGAGCTTCTCATCTACTTCATCTTCTCTCCTTACTCCATCTTTTCCTCTCAGTTGTCCTTTCCCTTTAGCTCCTCCTACATTTTACCCTTCCTGTTAAAATAAAGCTTTTCTCTCAGAATACAATTAGAGCACAATTATTCCTATTTGTACCAGTGACTAGCCTGAGTTAAGGGACTGTAGCAAATTCATGACTTTGAGTTTATTGCTAGGGTGTTTTCTTTATCTCATTTAGAAATAGCTGAGAGAAGATAACAGACAGCAGTCCAGGTTACCTTACATGGATAGTTGGATTTCAAAACGTCAGAAATCCATAGAATTGACTTCACAAATATTTCTATATTAATGTTCATTTTGATTAGAGACCTGTCTGCTCCTGACAGCTTCCTGTCTTGGATTCTAAGAAGAAATTGAGCATCATTGGAGTTACTCCTGTTGTGGTGAGACTGCCACCAGGCAAGAATTGCCTCTCTCCATCTACAGAAAAGGACACACTTGCAGAATAGTCGACTGATTATATCTGCCTAGACAGAGTAACCAGCCCTTAATAATTCTGCAGCACTAAAGTCTGTCAGATGAGTTTGGTCCAGAAGGCTGAAGATTTGATGCTCCAACGTTCGGTAGTATAGGGGTTGTCCAGGTGTTCAGCGGTCTCTATAAATTGGCTAAGTTTTAGAAGCTATGCTTATTGCTTCCCATAAATTCAGTTTAGTCATTCTGGATTTCTGACGGCATTGAAGACCTATAGACTAATAGCCAATCCAGGCTATTTACCTTGAGAGAAAAGATCTGAGTGGAGGGTTCTCAGCTGACATTCATTCTAAAGCCAATAAAAAGCCAGGTTCAAAACTAAGTGTTCTAGCCAAGAGAGACGGCAAAGGTTCTGGCTAGTCAACAAAAGGATGGACTGGGTATTAAGAGCATGGAGTTTTAAGACATATCAGCTTGATTCTGTACTGTCCATTTCTACAGCTGATGACTTCATGATGAAAGCAGAGACCGTATGTGGTTTTATACATTTAAATTAATTTTAAGAAATGAAAAATGAGATACCTTTACATTGCCCTCACAACACACAGAACACATCTGCCATCAAAGAAATTTCTGCTGAACATTGTTTTTAAACAATCACTTTCACCTTTACGGCTATACATGACTACATTGTAATTCAACCAAACCCCACTATGCTAGAGTATAAGTCTCTGTTTCGCCTCTAGTGATACCTGGCATAAACTTGAAACTTAAATCAGACTATTGTATTTTCTTGTACAACCCACTTTTATAGAATCTATATGTACACGGAAGTAAAATCCAAGCTCATTGATATTGTCCATCAAATTTTTATAAGATGGCTCATACTTACTTGCCTTACCTCATACCCTATATCTACTATTTCTCTGTCTCCGTCTCCGTCTCCCTCTCCGTCTCTGTCTCCTCTGTCTCCGTCTACTCCATCTCCGTCTCTTCCGTCTCCGTCTCCGCCTCCGCCTCCGCCTCCGCCTCCGCCTCCGCCTCCGCCTCCG
>JANHMN010000018.1:24045812-24075857 GCA_030674055.1 Rhabdomys pumilio | reverse complement strand
GTGTGTGTGTGTGTGTGTGTGTGTGTGTGTGTGTGTGTGTGTGTGTGCGTGCGCATGCAATTGTGTTATGTGTTGAAATAGAGTGTAGTCCAGGATTTATGAACACTTACAGTTAATACCAAAGTTCATACTTTGATTAGAACTGGCATTGTTTTCCTAACTTTTTTCCTTTAAATTCAGTGTGTATGGTGGCATACAAAGAGTTTCACGCCCATGCACCACAGACCAAACAAATGTCTTTTATGTTGTCTGATTACTGCTAGACTGTATATTATTCCCATTTTGCAGACTGTGTAAGTATGAGTGCAATTCTGAGAAGCTGATGGGTGACCTGATATCTTACCAAGCTCAGGGGAGTGAGTGCTCAATAAATTGGACAATGCACAGGTTGCAATTGCAAAATTGCATTTTGCTCAATCGCATCCATGCTGAATTATTAACTTACTGACCTCATCATGTAGACATTAGACAAGCTGACCATCAAAATACTAAAGATAAAGGGAACTCACAAGTTTTAAGTTCCAACCCTATATTCTATTCCAGGTCCTGATATTTTCTCATCCTATTCCCAGTACAGTCTGCATAAAATTACTTCTCTCAGGAAGGGTGCCCACAACCACAACCCAGGGGAAATCTCTCACATTTAGAAGGTGTGAGCAACAGATTGTGTTTTCCATAAGCAGAGGCAAACCGCAGAATGTTTGTACTGTAGAAAACTAAGGTGTGGCTGTGACAACAGTCACTCCTGCAGTGGCACTCAGAGAAGAAAGTGCTTGTCAAGATCAAAATGATAATCAGAGTGTGATGGGGAGGTTAGTTGTCGCCAGCTGCAGCCGACGACGCATGAGGTTGCTTGAATCCACATTGCCATATATTGACACTCGTAAATGTAGTCTCTGTGCGAAGGACTAGCAAGCAGTCAGAAACAAAATCAAGGAAGTGGACATTGCATAAACATGAAAATCACCACAATTAGTCCCCAAGAAACCTAAATTCCCAGAAAATGCTCAGGTGTAATCAAAATCTCCTTGTTATTTAGCTTCTTTGGGTCTATGGCTTGTAGCATTTTGTTTTAACCTTATGACTAATATCCTCTTAAAAGTATTTACATACCATGTTTGTCTTTCTGGGTCTGGGTTACCTCACTCAGGATACTTTCTAGTTCCATTCATTTGCTCGCAAATTTCATGATTCCCCTGTTTTTAATGTCGGAGTGGTATCCCTTTGTGTAAATGTACCACATTGGTTTTTTATCCATTCTTAGGATGAGGAACATCTACTTTATTTCCAGTTTCCGGTTAGCATGAATAAAGCTTCTACGAACATAGTTGAACTATCATGTGGTTTGGTGGAGCTTCTTGTGGATATATGCCCAGGAGTGATAGAGCTGGCTCTTGAAGTAGAACTATTCCAAATTCCCTGAGAAATATTGAAATAGATTTCCAAAATTATAGCACAAGTTTGAACTCCCAAGAGTGAAGGAGGAATGTTCCTCTTGTTTCACAATCTACCTAGCATGAACTGGTCCTTGAGGTTTTATTCTTAACCATTTAATATTTTTTTTTAATAAAGTAACTAAAAGATGGAAATAAAGTGGCAAGGAAACAGTAATTATATTGGTATTGATTTCTTGTGTTTCTAAACATATAATCCTTAACCACATGAAAGTATATTTTGTGTGTGTTGTTTCCCTAACTTCCTTCTCAGTCTGCTTATCATTTCTGTAGAGAAAGGTTACTGATTTGGGGGATTAATTTTATATCCAGCTATTTTGCTGAAGATGTTTATCAGCTGTAGGAGTTCTTTGGTAGAATTGTTGGGTCACTTGTTTATACAATCATATCATCTACAATAGGGATACTTTGACTTCTTGCTTTCTAATTTGTATTCTCTTTTTTAAAAAATTAAGAACATAAGTAGAAATCCAGATCAATTGCTTCTATCCATGTCAAGAGCTTAATCAAAAACTTTTGAACTTATATAAATAAATCTATATCCTACCCCAATAAATAATTCTTGTCCTATACCTCAGTGTTCTTCCACACTGTTAAAACCATCTAAACTATAGAAATGTCTCTACCATACATACCTCTTGTCATCTTGGGCAGCAACACCATAAAACTTTGATTATAAATACTGTTCTTTCACTAGCCTACAATGGTAAAATAAAAGTTAATTACAGATTTCTCAGGAATTTCTACTTTTGAACAAAGTTGCTTGGACAAAAATTACTTTCACAAAGTTTGTTTTGTTATGCCTAATAATAGAGATTATATTAATGAATAAGTACATCAGCCCCATATGGTGATTTGTCCTTATAAATCTAGTACTCCAGAGACCAAAGCAGAAAGACTGAACAAATACACTGTGCATGTAGTAAGCTATGAACTAGATTCAGTCTCACAGCATGATCTTATTTCAATAAAATAAAACTGAAAAGTTTTCAAGGTATTAGTTCTGTTTAGTGCTGTAGATACTAACAGTTAATTATTAAATTCATGCTCGTTGACACATAAACCTGCTCCTTCTCAATCCTGATGTGATGAAATGAATGTCTTGGGGTTTTGCTATTGCTGTGGTTTGTTTGTTATTAATCTGGGTTAAAAATAGAAAGTTGGATGAAAAAAATATTAAGCTCGGATCCTGAGTCTTATATTCTTGAGACTGATAGAAAAACAACACAAATTGCTTACACATCTAGATGACAGTCAATGGACAAATTCAACTCAATTTTGAATTGAGTATGATGATCCAATTAGTCCATATTTACATAAACAGAATCAATAAAAAATGCCAATGTCAGCAAAATATTAGGCTGTCTTTGAAATTTCTCTCTCAGTTCTCATTGCAAAATCCTGGCTCTCATTCCAATTCCTTTTCTCGGTGGCAATGATGAAATATTTTAAAATTCCATCAATCTGAACTACTTTGCATAAAGTTTAGATTTAATCTTAAAGATTTTCTATGGCAAAGAAAAAAATCCCTGATCAATAAACATTTTGAATATTGAAAAGTAGCAAAAGCCAGATTGGTAATGAGAGCTTAAGTTATTTTTCTCGTGGACCTTGCAAAAATTTAAATAATTGAATTTTATTGTTGTTTGACAAGTCACTCTCAAACTTGTGTGTCAGCTGAAATTTATTTTTTGAGTAGGGAAAACGATAAAAAAAAAGTGCTATTCATTGCGAGAACCATCTGAACATTTTTCAAACATATTTGTAAAACTACAAAACTAATTCAATAATTTATTGAAATTATCATAAAAGTTCAGCGAATCATGCACTGCATTCACATCCTGATATATGGTAGATTTCCTGTTTTTTACGAGTCAGCAGCTTTATAACTATAACCATTTGAATTTCAAATGATAAATTTATATCTAGCATAGCTTTCGAATCCATAAAAATGATGAGAGGGCACCCTTTAGAGAAATTTAAAAAGAATTGTGCATTTCATAATTTGATATATGTAACATAATCCATTATAGACTAGTGCTTACATGGTGCCAGTAACATTAAAAGGCGGGGTGGGGGGTGGGGGGGCAGAATTGCTTGCTAGCTCTTGTCTGTGCCCTTCACAATGTAATACAACACAGATATTTGAGTGGCTCCCTGGAATTTGGCTTGTTTCATTCTCTATTGGAAAGGGGTGCATATGTAGCACACTGAAGGGCTCTGAGGGCTTAATTACTATGTTGGAGGTTAGCAAAATGAGAAAGAGGAAATGCCAAGCCAACTGAGAAAAAGAACTTGTACTTATCTCTACAGGGTCATACGCAGAATGTATAAAAGATTTCACTCTGTGTCTGTGTTAGTTTATTAGTTACCAAACACCTGACAAAAAACGACTTAAAGAAGAAATGAAGAAAAGGCTTCATTTAAGCTCATGCTGTGAAAGTATAGAGCATCATGGCAGAGAAGGCAAAGGCGCAGGAGTGAGAGCCAGATAGTCACATTAAACCCACAGTGAAACAGCAAATGAGATGCATGCTGGCATTTTCCAAGTTGACTCAGTCTGGGAGCTCAGTCCCTAGGATGGTATAACTCTCATTTCCAGTGAGTCTTCCCTTCTCAGGTTCTCAGAACCTCTCCACAAAGGCTTTCAGCAACACACCTAATCTAATTCCAAGCACAGTCACATTGACATTGAAGAATAACCCTCACAAGGGCTAAAGAAAAGGGCTGTATTTTTGGTCCCTTGAAATATCTTCTCTTTGTCAATTTTCATTCCAAATTCATTTCCTTTTCCTATAACTTTCCCTTCAATGTGGTTATTACCTAATCTGACTTTTCACGCAGCTACGTGTGTCAGACCCTATCATAAAGTATAGGAAACAGATAGCTTTTAATGTGATTCAGCCTCATATCGGCTAACTATTAAAGCACTTGGGAACATACTGTAATTCTAAATCCCACAGTAACCCAAGTACTCTTTCAAGAGCAACAAAAGTGGCAGAGAGCAGTAATCATTTGATGGGATCACAAGTGTGGAGATTGGACACTGAAAATGTATCTATAATTTTAAGTTAATGATCTCAGTTCCAGTCTCCTGTGTGTGACAGATACATCACCAAAGAGCAATATGATGACTCACATGGCACACTAATCAAATATCAATCTCTGCATAAGCAACTGCAGCCCTCAGTTTCCTGCTTTACTTTCTCACTCCCACAAATGCTGTTGGGATTGCTGTTTGTTTGATTGGTTATTTGGTTTTTGTTGTTGTTGTTCTGTTTTGTTTTAAACCTAGCTACATAGTGCAAAATCCGTTTTAAGAGATAGTTATTTCCATTTTTTTTAATGATTACTTTTCAAAAACATCCCGAATTCAACATGGTGAGTATTCAAAATAAAATCTCTCTGTTCTATTTTAAACCATACAAAGTACATGGGCTAAAGGATGGAGAGGTTATCCATTCATGACTTGTAAAGTCATGTATACATGAAAAAGGAAAGCATATTTGTATTTACAAAAGGCATCCATAAATGCATTGTTGTCTGTAATCAATCAGTCATGAGAAACATTAAATATTTCAATATAACTTGTCTCTGATATACTACCAAAAAAATGTCAAAAAGTTATGGACAGTTATTCAGTACTCAATAAAACAGATGCTTATAGGATGTTTTTCCTAAGAATGTTTCTTCACTTGCAATCACGAGGTTACTGAATGAGTGAATACATGGTATTTGTGCCTTCACTTTGTATCTGTCTCCTTTACTTTGGTTCATCCTCTAACCTATTTTAACAAGTCCCTACAAGGCTGAAGACACTGATGTAAATCTTAAACTTGCCATCATCTTAGATGCCACAAAGAACTAAACGTCACAGTACAGACCACCACTCCAGACAAGGGTAATTGTCCATGAAGGTGAAGACTGCAACCTGAAATAGAAGCAATCATTTCCCAAGAACAATTTGTTTTCTCTAAAAACGAGAACCTGTTCAGATTGCTCTGTCAGGCCATAATCAAATTACAGACCAATGGAAACAGAACGCTGAATTCATCCTACTGCTTTTTCTGGTTTTCCCAGTTTAAACCTGAAATTCATGGCAGTACCCCAAAGACAGATCTAGAGTTTCTTATACCTCATTATTTATTTCTCTTGCTAATATGTATAACTTCTGATATGTACTAACAAGTAACAAGTACTTGATAGCTAATTTACAAAAATGATTATGGTTATTCACTTATTAAAACAGAAAAAAACTCTCATGAAAGGTAAACATTCTACCAAAATATAAAACACAACACAAAATCTTCTGAAATGTTTACTACTGAGACTGATTGAATAAGAAAGAAAGGAAACCCTTTGCAACCCTTAATACATTGTACTTGCACAGGTTCTTTAGAGATGCCTTAGTCTGTATTTTAGTGAAGAGCACACTACACTGTCTTTTATTTTATCCATCTATCTATCTCTCTGTCTATCTATCTATCTATCTATCTATCTATCTATCTATCTATCTATCTATCTATCTCTATCTATCTGTCTATCTATTATCTATTATCTATCTATCTATCTATCTATCTATCTATCTATCTATCTATCTATCTATCTCTATCTATCTATCTCTCTATCTATTATCTATTATCTATCTATCTATCTATCTGTCTGTCTGTCTGTCTGTCTGTCTGTCTGTCTGTCTGTCTGTCTGTGTGTGTGTGTGTGTATGTTTTAGTTTCCATATCGCAGATCGTCGTTGAAAGAGGAGAACAGGAGGATGAGGTGGAGGTAACAGACGAAGCACACTCTATTCATATGAAACAGAATCACAAGTCTTCAGAGTCTGCAAGTACTAAAGGGAGCATTTTCGCTGCAACATAAGCATAAAATAGATTAAGACAAATCAGAGTGGAACAGCCAAAAGTAGATAAGATGTTGTGATCACATTCAAATTATTCTTTACTTACTGTCCCCAGATTTTCTAAAATTTTATCTTCTCCCTATCTCCTTAAGTCCTCCTCCACCAACATGTGCCTATTTTCTTATAAGCAGCTTAGCATGTGAAGAATTGATGCTGAAATCAGCAGCAGCTTTGAAGAATGCAATTGAACACCAGGCTTTCCTGGGAGGATTCTGGCTTTCTAATTTGGATGTGAGTTTAGCTAATAAAGCACCTTATAGCTCTCTTTCTTTTAAAAAGGAGAGAAGAGGGAAGAGAAAGGGAGGGGGAAAGGAGGAGGGGGGAAAGAAGGAGGAGGAGGAAGAAGGAGGGAAAGGGAAAGTGAAGGGAAGATTGAAGAAAGAAAAAGTGAAAAAGCAAACAAAAGCCTCTGATTTTTTTCTTCTTCTACCCTCAGGCAAACACATTAAATGTATCTGGGAATTGACTAGGTCTTTCCATCTGCTTAGGCAGTCACAGGCTCACAGGCTACCCTGTATAGCCCACTGGCTTCAGTGAATCTGTGGGAACTCGCTGGAGACTTTCACTCTAGAGCTGTCAGCTGGTGAGGCACTCCATGGCCACCTTTGACCTCTGTCCCTAACCCACACAGACTCATTCCAGGCTGTCACACTGGATCATTCTCTGTGGTTCATTGCACAGCATTCAAGCCAACAATCGGCATGTCCTTTCTCCCATCTGTACATTCTGGTTTAGGCTGGGTCAGGAGAGATGTCACTGTTTCTCTGCCTCATTCCTGACAGCTCTCTGATTTCCAGCATTTAACTTTATAAACACCCACTTGCAAAGCCCTGAAGGCAAGTGACAAACATACTGGTAAACTCAGCACTGGGAGAATATTTGTTTAAAGGGGCATCGAAGCGCCCTTCTAAGCACAGCCAACCTCTTTTGTTTCCCATCTTTTCTATCTTCCTGAGTATTACAAATTGTTAGCATCACATGCTATTTTTCAAGGCTCATTTCCAGTGCCACCTGCTTTGAAGAGCTTTCCTCAGTTGTCCCACAGCCAGTGAGGATTAATCACTGTGGTGTCATTCCTAAGCATTTGGCAATACATATTTTCTCTACATAATTCTTTCAAACAAACAAGAATTTACTACTCCACTGTATTCTTTCCTTGGGTCTCTCATTAGATGCTCAGTATATAGTTATGGACGGGTAGTCTGATACGTCTCTCAGTCTAACAGGGCATGAAATTTTACATAAAATTACTTATTTAAGAAAGATGAGTCTAGGTTATTAAAGGACTTAAAAGAACAGAATTATTCATTATCCCACGGTGGGTCAAACAGAGTTATATAAAACAAGGGCAATAACTTTTATAACAAATTTTTGAATAAAGTTTTTTTCCTAATTGTTACTAGATCCTCAATCTTGAGCCAGGTATTTTGTATATTTGCCATGAACTGTAGCATATCCCTCATAGTAATAACAATAACTTGCTAGCATGTATATTATGGAGGCTATATCTATCATATTTAAAATCAGGGAAATTTTACATGTATCACTACATAAATACGTAAAAAGTATATGCTTCATCCATAATAAGGGAAAAAGAGAGAATACCAAAGCATGAGTCCATGTGAGTTGGCCGTTATTAATTTTAGTGCAGTGGGGATATCCCAAAGATATACTGGCTAAATCCATGCCACTTTTATCAGTGCATCTAAAGTAAATAAAATTCGGTGACAATGTCCCTTTGTAAAATTCAAAGACCCTTCCTCCCCTGACTTCTCTGATACTTTAATATCTTAACCCAACTTTGAATGAAAGATCTCCTATCCAATGCATAAGATGTTAGTGTGAACATGTATGTTCATACTCTGCATGCATAAACATACATGTGTGGTTATATATAGTGGGATTTCTACATTAAAGAGGATTATTAAAGGCTTAGTGGGCAAGGTACACTTACAGACCTAGCATAAAGAGACATCTCTGACTTTATAGCAATTTTCTCACTTTGAAATGCTTTATTCCAATGATAAAATGTATTTTCATTGATTTAAGTTTTCACATATGGAATCATCTGGTCAAATGCTTTCTGTCAGGAAGGAAGCCTATTGTATTCACAGATGTGAAAACGGGAGGACAAAAGAACTCTGACTTTGATGTGTTAGAATTTCAAGCTGAAATTATCCCAACAGATTCATTATTTGAATACATCCAATCGATCTAGAAATATTTTTGTGGGGGACTAAAAATGTCAGGAGATAGAAGGCTTTAACTCATAAAAGTGCATAGAGATTAGATTGGACAATTTTGCTCACCCTTGCTTCTGAACTCACCTTCTGCTTCCTCATCTACTGGGAGGAGAGTAGCCTCTGCCGCTGATAAATGTGACTGCAAACTGAATAGTTCAGTCATGGTTGTCTGAAACCATGAGGCAAAATAAACCTTCCTTCCATGAAGCTGTTTCTGGGAGGTTTTGTGATCACAATAATCAAAATTAACCAATGCTTTGTCATCCAAGTGTTTAACTAGATTGTGTGGCCAAGTTACAGATAAATGCCTAGTTTCTTTTTCTACTCCTGAGGCAGACCTTTATATGCACATTCTTTTCTAAAATGATGGTCTGGGCAGTAAAAAGAAAAAGTAAATTCTGTTTTTCTTCCCTTTTATAAGAAATTATTTCAGTTCAAAGCAATGATTTTGTCCTATAGTTCTCATACTAACATATACACTAAAATGTAATAATGGTCCAAGGAAAAAAGTGTTTGCAAGAGCCTTATCATCTAAAGATGAGATAGCTTGCAAAGTTATTAAGGAAACTAGGAAGTGAGGTAAGGTTTTCAGGCTTCATATCAGAGAAATCCACATGAATAAGAATTAGCTGTATGTTAGGCCTGAGTTACTTAAACTCTTTGAACCATAGTATCCTGGTCAGTAGAAGACTAGTGATACTCAATTCAAAGCATTAATTTGAAGTTTAAACAATCGTGTATGATATTGGTTCTGTGAACTAATATAAAGCTTCAATACTTTAGTGTTTCCACTCCGTTCCTTGTTTCTCTCTATGTAAATCAGTACATAACACACTTCATAGTTTCAATGAGGAACTAAAATACAGCAGAACGAAATGTGTAGTACACAGCTGTGAACATAAAGGCTTAGCACTCTAACATAGGGGTGAAAGTTGTTATCTGCTGTTAGATAGTATAAGTACATCTGACTGGAAAGTGATTTTTTTAAGCTGAAAAGCACACAGCATATGGAACACAACATTCTAGAGTTGATGAACAGTCGGTACACAGAACTGATTTGAGAACTTAGTGTAGAAAAGGCAATGCCATCTCCTATGATTAAAACTTGGAAAAGTATAAGAAAGAGGATTCTCAGAGAGAAGTCACAGTTTTGGAAGCAGCTATAATTAGAGTAACAACTTGAAAGGATTTAGGAAAATCCCACATAGGACAAATGCAGGTTTTCAGCCGATGTGACAGGAATTTTCCCCCTAGATCTTTCACATTTCTGACTGTGCCTCTAATCTCTGTAGTTTCTCTAGAAATGAGTGCTTCGTTTTTTTTTTCTTTACTGTGAACGTAGAAAAGACTTTAAATTTCCCTTTTCTATCTCTTTGTTCAGAGATATCAGTTGAGGGACTGTGTCTCTTATATTTTTGCTATTAAGTATTTTTGAGCTGAAGGAATAGTCATGAAAGGCACTCTGGGACACACCAGATCTACCATGAAATGGAACTGAACTAAAACTCTATTAATGCCTTGGACTTTGTATCCCTATAGTCTATATGCTAGACTATATTGGCATTTTGTGCATGTGATAGAACTGAGTGTAAGCTGAGAGTAATATTAGCTAATATTAGCAATCACTGAAAGGGCTTATTAGTCTCTCTTCCCTGAAACATGACAACTTTGAGAATAGGAGATGCTTTGGTAAAGATAAAGTGATATTTGTGTAGTATCGCATGTATATTAATATCATGCATCATGCCAATCCTCTAAGCAAAGGCTCCAAATCAGAGAAGTAGATGATATCTTGGGGTTATTTGGGAAGCCTAATTTTCAGGGTATTATTCAATCCCTACTTCTGTTCATCAACCAAAGGTCTATTTGCTTCATGTCAACTACATTCACCTTAAATCTGCAAGTAAGCGTCATGTTTCAGTCCTTGCCACTCAGGAGAATCACCTCCCCCTTGAGTTCCAGGAATCTATGCAGTGGCAATGTTTGGCAGATGCATTAGTTACTTTTCTTATTACTCTGAGAATGCTGACAGAACAGTGGGAAAAGCAAAAGAGAGTAGGTTTATGTTGGTCATGGACTCCTGGTAAGAAATGTATGTCTCTTGAAGGGGCTCAGTCCATCGTGGTAGGAACCTGAGAAGTGCTTTGTCTTATGATTGCTTTTTACTGTTGTAGTAAATCCTATGGCCAAAATCAATTTATGAGCAAAATGATTTATTTGACTTACATGTCACAATCATAGTCTGTCCTTGAGGGAATCTACATCAGAAAATAAAGGCAGGAACTAAACAGAGAAAAATGGAGGGATGCTGCTTACTGATTTGTTCTCAATGTCTTTATTTATGTGCCTTATACAATCTCCTATTTGATATATTTTAATTAAAAAGTAATTACATTATTTTCCTTCCCTTACTCTCCTCCACCCCCATATCCTTACCAAATTGATAGGCTATTTTTTTTGATTATTATTGATACATATATTATTACAGATATATATTACTAAGTCTATACGGTTTTTGATATCAGGGCTGGTCACTGTACATTAGTTAACAAATTAGGGTGTGCATCTTTGGGTGAGGCTAATTTTACTTTTCTTCCCATCATTAGTATGGGGTTTAAGTAATATTGGCCCTCATAGTCTCATATATTTGAATGCTTAGTCATTAGGGTGTAGTGGCTCTACATGAGAAAGATTAAGAGATATAGCCTTTGTGAGGTACTTGTAGTTTTGTTGGAGGAAGTTTGTCACAGGGGATGGTCTTTGAGGTTTCAAAAGCCCAAGCCAGACTCAGTGAATTACTCTTCTTGCTGCCTGTAGATTCAATTATAAGACATTCAGATACGCCTTTATTATCATGCCTTTGTGCATGCTACCACTCCCTCTACCAGGCTCCCTGCCATGACAATAATGGACTGAACCTTTGAAGCTCTGAGCTTCAGATTAAATGCTTTCCTTTATAAGAGTTGCTTTGGTCATGGTGTCTTTTTTTTCTGCAATAGAACAATTAGTAACCTATAATTCTTTTCTAAGGGTGAGTTCCCCAGAGATTTCATCCCATGTTTATTATCTGTCTATTAATATTGTCGCTATTCAAGATGTGCTGAGGTATTTCTAGGAGATACAGTTTCACAACCAACCTCCTTGTCCTCTGGTGTTTTTAATCTTTTCATCTCCTTGTCCACAGTATTCCCGAACCTTAGGTGTAGGAGTCTTGTTGATGATGTATCTACTGGTGTCGAACTCTCTATGATCTGTTGATCTCTGTGTTGTGACCAGTTGTGGTTTTCTGTAATCGTTTCAAGTTCCTGAAAAGAGAACTTACTTTAATGGTATATCAGAGCTACATCTGTAGGTATAAGTAAGACTTTATTCTATATTGTTCTAATCAAATGTTGTTAGTGGGTTCTCTTCTAAAATTTATGTCATTAGCCCAAAGAATCTGGCAATATTTCCCTGAGTAGGACTTTTTTCCCACTAGATACCTATTGATTACTACCAAGTTATCAGTGTAGTATTTTAAATTGAGGGGTATTTGGCTATGCTGGTCATGGTAGTGGTCCATACACTTCCTGATGTATGGAATTATTAGTTACTTACCATCATTGAAAGCTTGCATTGTTCTTTCTTATAGGATGAAGCTACACACAGGAAGGAGGCTTCAAAGTTAGATCCTGCTTAAGTCTTCTGTGTTTTGTGCTCTAAGTATTCACTTTTTCAACAATAAGGAGTTACCATCAACTTGTGAGAGGGAATCAAAAGCAACAGCTATAGCCTGTATTGCTTGGAGAGTCACTTCAACCACCATGTCCAACAACTTGAACTGAGGTTTCTTATTATTTGTACTAGAATTTTTGGTTGATAGTCCATAGATCTTGTGGAGAACATGGTCAATCCAAGTGATATAATTTCATTTTAATGTGAAATATTAACATTAGCTGCTTTGTTGGATGAAGTGTGGTGCTGAAAGTGATATTTGAAATTTCAAATACCCATGTCATTCCCCCTCCACCTTTTTCCTCCCCCATTTCTCTGTCTTTCTTTGTCTCCATAGTCATCTTCAGCTATCATGTCCATGAACCACAACTTAACCAGACTAAAACCTACTAAGGTGAGCCCTGTAGCACTGTGCTCCACAAATGGGTAAGGAAGTGATAAGGGCTCCAAGAGCTTCATTCTCTCCATTCCAAAACCCATGTTTCCTATAGCTCACCTGAACTATATCTTGGATGACTTCACTTTGTATATGAAACTTTCTTCCATAGGCATTCAATGTCATGGCAATGTTCAACAATGTAATTCTCCTGAAATTTAACTTTTACTTTCATTGCTTTAAATATTTGAGATTGTAGCCTGTCTCTCCATGAACTTCTTTACTCTATACTGTTTCACCTCATTAGTTTTTTAAATGGAACTTTGGCCCTAGCCTACATAATCCTTGCCTTATCTATGCTTACAAATTTAGACTACCTAGATGATTTCAAGCACCAATGTCATTACATGAAGACTATGGGTGTTCATTGAAAGCAACCAAATCAGTCTTGGCTCTTTGATAGTCTTCTACCTAGATTTAAGTAGATACAAGCTATAGTCATCCAAGAGGCATGTACTTTATTTGAGAAATGCCTCCATAAGATTAGGCCAGCTTATAGGGTATGTTTTTAATTGGAGATTGATGTGAAATGGCCCAGGCCATTGTGTGTGTAGAAACTCCTGTGTGTGTGGTTCTGTGTTCTATAAGAAACCATACTGAGAAAGGTAAATGGAGTAGGCTGGTATGTAGTATCATTTTGTGGTCTCTTAATCAATACCTGGCTCACCTGTTTAAGTTTCTATCGTGACTCCCTTCAGTGATGGACTCTGATGTGAAAGTATAATCCAAATAAACCATTTCCTTCCCAACTTGCTTTGGTCATGGTATTTCATCGTAGCAATCATAACCCTAAGAGAGGCTTACCCTTCAGGAGGTAGATTGTCAAATACAGTCCCCCAAATTTCCCATTGAGTCAGCAACCTTTGAATTCATGTCACAGAGGTTCAAAGAATGTTTCTCATTGACCATAGAGAGTAATATTTAGTAACAAGTATTTTATTATAGTTTAAGAGAATGAAGACAGGCAGAGGTCCGACATAAAAGGAGGGTTCTCTAGGGGTGGGGAACCAAAGGAGCCTCATTCACGTGGAGTTAATAAGGCTTTACTAAATGTAAACATGGAAGAGGCAGGGAGATCAACAAGTCAATTCAGTTCCCATTCTAGGTGTCTAGATGTTTCACAGCCTCAGTCATATTATCCTATTCCCATACCATTTTCTTTTTTTCTTCTTTCCTTCCTTCTTTCCTTCCTTTTCCCTTCCTTCCTTCCTTCCTTCTTTCCTTCCTCCCTTCCTTCCTTCCTTCTTTCCTTCTTTTCTTTTAGAAAAGATAGACTCTTTTGTTGGGAAAGGTATAAGGAAAATTCAGACTGTCTTCTGTCTCCCTAGACAGAGGCTGAGAGCAGAACCAAAGATATTTTGTCTTAAAACCTTCTAGCTGGTATCTCTGGTCTTTGGCATGAATACCACTTTCTATAGGGTCAAGAACATTACCAGAGTTGATCCCAGGGGAAGAAATGAGTCAATATCTGAGTTGTTTTCACCCTAAATTTCTTTTCTACCTTCTGTTCTCTTGACTGCCAGGTGGAAACAGTTGTATCTGGAATCTCTTTCACCACAGTTGCATTGGTTTGGGAGTGTCAACTTTTCAGAGGAACTATGCAGATCTTGTCTGTTGGATTTGACCTGAAAGACCTGAAAGAACGGGGTAGACTACAGTCTGATGCTGTAGACAACCTGACTTCTGTTTCAGTGTATATATGTGAATAGAAAAAAGAAAGTAATGATCTAATGAAGGTTATTTGAGTTTGAGAAAACATGAACAGAAAGTCAAGTAAATAAAGGTTAGTAAGCCTGTGCTAAATAAGCAGCCTTTCCCAAAATTTTCCGAAGACAGACCAATTTAAAAACAATTACCTGGCATGTGCTATAGATTATATCGGAGAAATCATGAAAGCATGGCAGAGGACCATATCCAGATTCAGGGTACACTGATCAAATTGAATCCTATAGCTATGCTCCAACAGCCAACCAGAATAAATATGTCTTATAAACTAAATGTCAATAATGTTCAAGCTGACCTCAGGTCAGAATATCTTTAGGGCCAGCACTTCATGCATCTAAACAACTTTTTCTAATAAAGATGTCAGGTAATTTCTCAGCTATTTCAATTGAATCTAGAATATCTTCTGGAATTACCTGTATTGATCAAACCAGATCATACTCTCACACACTTGGATATCTTACCTTTGAAATAATTTTTATCCAAAGTCCCCCAGTTTTCTCCACATAGAGCAGGTAAGATTACCTGCTTTTTCTTTCCCTATGAGTCACAATTTTGGCGCAACGTGATGAAAACTGTTAGAAACTGAGCCCATGCAAATAGCTGGACCATTGTAAGAATATGAGAACTGACTTAGGGGATCAGGAGTAAAAAGGCACAAGAGTCTGAAGAAAGGAATTTACTTCATCTCTTTAACAGAAAAAAAGACACTCATTGTTTTTTTTTTTCCAATGAGGAGACATTAAATGGAACTAGAGACTTCAGAGTGTCTTACATCTCATATTAAACTTCAATAGACAAGCAATGCTATGATTTTACATAAGAGAATCACCAAGTTGTGGTTTCTATTTAAATTGTAAATCAGCTATTCCAAAGATTGAATTATATATAGAATTTTCTGAAAAAAAATTCCTATAGAAATATTTAATTGATCAAAGACACAGAAGAATGAAAATTTCTTGGAATTTTAAACCTCAGAGCACATCATATTCTTCCAAATTTTCTTGTATGTTTAGAAAGCAGTCGATGAACTGCATTATACAATTTATTTCCATTTAAATATTTCAGAGGCACTCAAATTCAAAAGACAAAAGATGACAAAATCAGTAATTATATTCCCACTCTGTGCTCAGTACTATCAATATTACATATGCTACCAGCAACAGGGCAATCAATAATTTGAAAATCTCATCATTGTAATAAAGCAACTTTAGATATGTTCTTTCTCTATCCTAAGGCATTTGTTGGGGGAAAATATCACTATGAGCATTATGAAGGGAGAATGTGGGAGAAATGAAAAATAAATTGGAGAGCATTAAATTCCATATAGGTAATTAAGTTGTAAAGAAGCCAGTAGCGATGGCTGGCTTCTGGAAGAGAGGGGGGAGGGAGGGAGCAGGAGGTAGAGGGAGAGGGGGAAGAGAGAGGGAGAAAGAGAAGGAGAGAGTTGGTGCCTTCTATGCATTTATCAGCTCTATGTATGTATCAGTTGACCTGTAGCTTCTGAGAGCTCAAGGTTCAGCACACCAGGAAGAAAAGAGAACAGAAGAGATCAAGGATAATTTGCACTCCCTCCTCATATTTATGTCTAGCCACCTTTGTGCCTGATTAAATTAATTTCAAAGAATAAAGGTTGCTGTCACATTTTTTACCATCCATTTCAATGTACTATTTTAAAATAGAAGGTAGAGTAGATCCTTAGAAAAATGACAAAACCCACAAGATTCTTGACTAGAGAATGTAGATGTAAGGAAGGTACACCTACAAGGGTGGACACAGCTAAGATGCAATGCAATTCTTAAATAACAGCAACTATAAAATAGAGGCTTATCATAAAGACAGAAGAACCGCACTGACAGACTCATCATTAGTAAGTTATAAGATAGCTCAAGAAATAAATCATGTCACTATGAAGATGTAATGCAAAATTTTCAATATATTTCTATGAGTTCTTATTCTTAATAAATCACCGAAGTAATAAATAAATAAATAAATAAATAAATAAATAAATAAAGTGAACAAGACATATGTTCCTTAGTGAAGAATTCTGAATAACTATAAAGGGGCTGTGCTTTTTATTAAGTGCAGTTCATCTTGTTTTGGGTATGGTTCATGATCAGTGTTTCAATAGCAAAGATAAAAGTATAGTAATGAAACAATACTGATGCTGTAGTATAGAAGATGTCCAAAAATACCAATATTGTTAGTTTAGGTTCTCTGGTGAAATAGAACATATAGAAAACACACACATTGCAGAGAGGATGTGTTATACTAGTTTTACAATACTTAAGTATATGCTCAAGAGGCTGAGATCTCAGCAGCTACTAGTTGCAGGAGAGTGGATAATTTAGAACTTCCTGCCTGGTACTGAAGGCCTGGAAGATACCTGGAGAGGTGCTTAGCATTGTTCTACTTTGAATGGTTGAAGAAGATGAGTTGTGTTGTCAGAGTCCTATGATGACAGCTGTGGAAGTAACAAAGTAGAATCACTCACCAGCAAGTAGTAAGGGCAGGTAGAAAAAAATTACACTGATTTTGCCTTAGACTTTTTATATCTGGGCCTTGGGCAATGCTGCTGCCCACTCTTAGAACAGGTCTTCTCACCTCAGTTATTGTTCTAGAAAATACATCAATTGACCTACCCAGAGTTATATCTGTTACTTGATTGCAGATTGCAGCATTTTGAAAATCTAGACCAACTCTCATACTGCTTGAACCAAATGATAAAGGGTAAAATCACCAATGGATAATAATGCTGTTTTCAGTTACCCTCTGTATTGAATGTTGCTTTTCTTTTTTTTATTATGCCAAAAAAGAGAGAAATAGCCACATGGAAATAATAAGAACACATCAGTCACCCAATTTGATGGACAATTTACCAAGCAACAAATGTGTCACAAAACTGCTAAGTTCACAAAAAAGAAAACTGAAAGATGTTTATAGATCAGAGGAGACTAAAGTCATGACAGCTGAATTTAACATACTTTGGATGACATACTAGAAGAGAAAAATGACCGTGGAGAGAAAAGGAGTGTGTAGACTACTAAACTGTATTATAGCAAAACTCACTGTCAGTTTGGGTAAACATACCACAGTTTTATAGAATAGTAATATTCTGCAAGTTTGGATGAAAATGTGATGATTATTTTTGTAAGTTAAACAAGAATTGGGGAGGAAACTTAAAAAAATATTTTTAGGAAACTATTGTTTTCCATAGTCCATTTTTACTTACTCTGAAATTCCATGGAACAACAGTCGGAAAAATTCATGTTACCCAGTCTGATAAGAGTTGAATTTCATAATCAAACAATGAATGAAAAGCCAACCTCAACTTAATCTAGAGGTTAACTGTTGAAGGCCCTGGTGGCATCACATTAAATAATACTGTTTTAACTCTCTTTATCCCCATATGCTCTTTGAAAGATGACATTTATCCTGCCATTGATATAAGTTTTTTTTCGAGGGTAAAACTCTAAGTTAGTTAAATATTCATGGTTCCAACCAATATTTGCATTGTTCATTATTTAAACATGACCTAAACAGTCTATATGGTTGTCAGCTAGAATTTTGAATTATGAATATTGCAGAGTTTAGAAAATATACAAATGGAAGGAATACAAAAGTCCTGCTTTGAGAATAAAAAAAAAATCTAAGGATCCTTCAAATAAAAATTAGTTATCCAAAGTCTACTTTGTTTTTTATAAAAAAATTGAGGGGAATCTAGAGATTGCCCAGTTCTTAGCTTAAGTACAATTCTGAGGACCTTCATAGTGCTTCACAGTTATTAAGAAATCAAATTTTAGGCATGTTGATAGTGTCTTCTGACTTCTGTGGGTTCTACATGCAAATGGTAAAATGAATACATGAGGACACACACACACATATAAAATAAAAATGAATAAAATCAATAAGTATTTAATTTATTTAATTAACAAATTATCTTTCAAGGAGTATTCTTTTACCCCTTAACTATTAAGAAAGACATTTCTAACTATACTCTTTTAAAAATGTTATTTTGAAAAATGTTCTCAAGCAATTTTAGACAACTGTTGGGAGAATAACAGAAAAATATGCCTATCTCTGTCACCTACACAAATAAGTTAAGATCTGTAATGTGATCCTCCTAAATTTATATGTATGTACACATATTCATATACATCCTAATGTTTACTTGCTAAACTGAGTGGATAAGACATTAGGAGGACAAATCTCATTTTCAGTTTATATATGTCCACAGTTTCACAAAAACCATTATTCAGAATTTGCATTTACAGTTGTGATATTCGTAAAAGCTAGTTTTTTTTAAAATATTGGTTTATGTTTCTAATGTTATAATTAAACTGTAAACAACTCGATGACCAGACTGTTTACTCAGTTAACTTACTCATAGTTAAATATTTCATCATTTTCCCATCTTGATGATTTCTTCAATGGTTTTAGAAGGGCTTTTGCCTGTTGGAAGTAAAACACTTCTTTCATATTATTTTACTGTGTGTGTGTGTGTGTGTGTGTGTGTGTGTGTGTGTGTGTGTATACGCATGTGCGCACAAGCATACATGCCCATATGCTCACATATGCTTCACTCCAGTGTCCCTCTACAGGAGTGAAGTCAGAGATCAACATATTGAGTTGGTTCTCCCTTTTGGTTTTGTTTGGCTCAGTCTCTTGTTTCTACAGTTGTGCATCCATCCACCAAAATTTCAAGTTTATCCTAGAATCTTCACATAGGAGAACTGGGATTATATATTTGAACTACCTTATCTCATGATTTTCATGTAGGTTCAGAATTGACCTCAGGCTAATAGGTTTGTGTTTCTAATGATTTTCCCTGAGGAACCACTGCCTCAGCAGCCTTTCTTTTCTTCCTTTTCTCTTTACTGTATATATAGTTCTAACATTAATTTACTTATATACTTAAGATTTATATGCAGTTGTGTGTATTTGCTGTATATGACTGTTTATTTGCTTTGTTTACATTGTCTGAGATCATCTGTCTTTTGTCTAAATTCTTGTTTATATTTCATTTTCTCTTTGTGAATAAGGACAAATGCAAAAATAAACAACTTTCTAAACCAAGATACTCTCAGATACTTGGAAATGATGGAACCCCCATTCATAACCATCAACTTATTTCAGAAAACCCTTTTATGAGATTAAAGCTCATGGGATACCCATGTTTTAGCCTTGTAGACTATCTTGTTTCCAGCCTGCTTTATCATACAAGATAATTATCACAGAAGGGAGATATAGAGAAAACAGATCTTGTATTTCTTTTGAACTTTGCCATATTTTTTTTATCACAGAGGATTAATCATCTCTATTCTGCAGTGAACAAAAGTATTAATAAAATAATAGGCTAAAATATTGGACAATAGTCTAGAATCACATGTGGATTGAAATAATGGTTCATGAGTTAGGGATCCAGTCCCTGAGTGTGTTCATAATGACCACGTATTTAAGTCTTTTGCTTTAATACAACAGATACATACTTCATGTCTAAAAGATGATATGAATTTCCAGAGATTAAAAATTTAGAGTTATATGTAGAAATAATTACTTGAACCAGAAGATTCATTACAACAAAATCTTAAATTATATGTGGATTAGTTGCATTTTAATGCTCATGAGTTTTAAAAAAATAAATCATAACATTTTAAAAAATGATTAGATAAAAATATTTACATAAATTATTTTGTAAAACACAAAAAATTAACAACACACAAGAATATTTAACAAACACTTGTACTATTAATATGGATTCTGATCTATGAAACAAGAAAAAGTAGTAACCAATAACGATGATCCTAGACCATTTTGTTAAACTCAGTCAGTCACAAACAAAGCAAGTCAACGGGAAAAGATTTGTATGTGACGGGAAGGTAGCAGGGGTGGTAAAGAGAAAGCGTATCGTGTGAGAGGCGTCTATATACATGATTTTCACATGTGGAATTGACAAAGAACACATTAATGAATAAAAAATACAATGGTAACATCCATTTCTGTGAAGTATGTTGCACAATTCATTTCTGTAAAATATATAATACTGATCAACATGAACTATAAAAGAAAATTACAGATTGGATGAGAATGAGAAATTTAGGGTCTAGGGAAAGGCTCAACCTAAACAAAATGTTTCTGAACAAGCTACTTGGGAACCTAGACTTCATAATCCAAGTAATAAATAGAAAACAGGGGACAGTGAAGTATGTGATGCCAAAAAATA
This sequence comes from Rhabdomys pumilio, assembly GCA_030674055.1. NCBI lineage: Eukaryota > Metazoa > Chordata > Mammalia > Rodentia > Muridae > Rhabdomys > Rhabdomys pumilio. The sequence goes on along the minus strand of JANHMN010000018.1, from coordinate 24,055,150 downwards.
AAGAGGATGGAACATAGAAGCCAAAGATTTAAGAAGGTCATGGAATGTGATAGTAGTTAAAGGAAAGGAAACAAGGTGAATTAACCAAAGCTAAAGATGTTTAAAGAAATTTTTATGAAACTCCTGAAATTTCTAAGGTAAGTTTAATACAATTTTAAAAGGGGAGTTTAAATGAAGGCCCTTCACGTTAGTGACAATATTGCTACCAGAAGACATGGGTTATTAAATAAAAATCTCAGAGCCAGGCACAGGTTACATCTCTAAAAGTTAATGGTCACAGAGGAAACATAGGTACCTAAAATGATACACTCTATTATCAATGTTCTTTTGCCACAAACTGCAACCAGGTGGTAAGATCCAGTTTTTGAAAACACAGTATACTTTTGTTACAAGGCACAGAGAAATTTATCTTAAATTGAAGTAAAATCTCTCCCAGCTGGCTAGCACTCAGACTGTTGGAAAGTGCTATGCAGACTTCTGGTAAAGAAATCAATGGTCTTTTGCAGTGCTGGACCCTTCATACTAAGATTTACTGACTTGTCTTGTGAGATGTATGCAACAGTATAATAGTGGCAAGGCTGTTCATGGGTGGTAACCAACTGCTTTCTCGATTGTATTTGAGACCTATTTCATGGAAGGAAATTCATGCCTGATACTGTAAAAGTAATTAATCCTCATGGTTAGGAAAGTGATAGATAGATAGATAGATAGATAGATAGATGATAGATAGATAGATAGATAGATAGATAGATAGATAGATAGATTTTTGTTCAATAGTCATGTTGCTAGACTGCCTTCTAAATATTGCTGCTCATCCAAAGCTTTCTGCTGGTCCTAATGTTAGTCAGAGAAGCTTTTCATATCAATGAGTACTTGGTGATGCTGAGACAGAAAATAAGTGACTGTCAGTGCTCATTTGTAGAAGAGATATCTGTATCAACCATGACCCCTGCCAAAATCGGGGGAATAACAGAGATATATGAGCTGAATGTTGAGCAGATGAGCTGTGAATATGACCTAGCTGTTGTACAAATGTACTCATAGTAGCTGTGATTAGCTCTCCAAGATCATGCTAGTTAAACATTCTAGAATGGAGTGAGTGGACCTCTTGAGGCTTTGTATCTGGCTGGCTATGAAACGTGAAATTGACAGCTGATGGGGGAAAGAAAATCATTATTATTTGGTGTGGTCACTGGTGGGTTAACAGTGCCCAAATGGTTGAGTCTATACTTATTAGCAGTACTAACTGGAATTATGCTGTTTCAATAAATAAGAAAATTTAAAAGGAAGACAATGGAGATGGGCACTAATTATGATAAGGGGTCCTCCATGTATTTGCAGAGTGGAGTGAGGGCTGACTATGATTAATATATACAATACACGTAAACAAATAATATGTATAAATGTATATATAAATACCACATATAAATTTATGCTATATTTATATGTATATAGAGTATTTGTATAACTGTATATGATTATTTTCAATAATCATTGAAAAATTTATTTTATTAACTAATTGAATATTGGTTGAACATTGACCCATACCCCAGGCACTATTAGTTTCGATATTGTGGAAAGAATAGTGAATAAATGTAAATTCTTCCCTGTGGACTTCATGATTACTTGTATGTAGAATAAATTAACAATTAATTTGTGAGAAATGCAGAGCATATCTTCCAATGGGGAAAAGCTAAATAAATTAAAGAAATAAGATTGGTAATATGTGGGGCGGTAAGGTTGCATGTGGGCATGTGTGGGTCCTGTCGGTCTGTTGTGGGTCCTGTGTGTCTGTCGCCCCAATCGACTAGAACCATGGCTCCAGGGAACAGAAGCACAGGATTTTAACTGAGTTCACTCCACATACTGGGTGGACACTGTGGGGCTCCGCCCTGGGAGGTGATCTCAATCTGAAGTCCTGCAGGGGCAGGGCTTCTGAGAGAGGGTCTCTGGGCCGAAGGCTGACTCGGAGGCCAGTGGTCTCCATTTTTTGGGCCCCAGACGCCATTGAGAGCTGCTGAAGAACGGAGACTGAGGGCATATGGGTTGGACTGCCCACAGTTGAGTGGAATGAGGGGGAGGGAAACTCTTACAGTGCCCTAAGGGTTGAGACTCTTGTTACCAGGACTCACTTGGCTGCGTCTCTTGCTTGGGTAGCTTGCTTGAGTTTGCAGGGCTCCATGTCGAGAACATAGAGAAGTCTTCTGACGGGAGGTTAAACAGTGGCTCAGTAGTCAAAGGCCTTCTCCATGGTTCCCCATGGTGGGGCCCCAAAGACACAAGGAAGTCCATGTTTTTGAAATCTTTATTGTCATGGCAGAAAGTGGATGATGAATCTGGCTGTACTCCCTCAAAACTTAGGGCAAACCTGAGTTAAATAGGGAGGGAGGAGGGTCTGGGAAGGAATGCTTAATTGGAGATGCCCTCTGGCCTTCAGGTATCTCATTAATATGGAAATCTTTTGAGGCTGAGGCCTGTAGTCACGCCCTCTACCTGTGGAGGGGCTGGTAGGGGAGTTGTTGTACATGACTGAAAGGTGTGGATCAATGGAGGTCTTTGGCTGAGTGTCAGGAATCTGGAATCTGGAAGCATGGTGAATGAAATATATGCTGTCCCTTGCAGGGTCTCTGGCCATTTCTAGCCAGTGCTCTACCAGAAACCAAGCTATCCTTTTCACAGTCCCACAATAAGGGTGAGTACTCCCTCAGAAGGCAATGTTTATCTAGCTCTAGAAACCAATTTATTGTAGAGATAAATTGCCATGACCAAATAGTCTAATGGAGTGGACTTGGAACTACAAAAGGATAGAAAAACAGAAGAGCATGCAGTGAACAGGAAGCATGTGGATGAGTTGTCTGTGTTGGGGGAATTAAGAGTAAGTAATCATTATAAACTAAAAATTGAAACTACTGGACATTTCTAAACAGAGTAGTGACTTTTTTTGTTGTTGTTGTGAGTTCCTAATTTCTGAATTATAGGTGAAATCAAAAGGCTTCCAAGTGAGAGAATAAGTCATACTTCTTCATCATGTGAAACTGGGCACATTAATATGTCCATAGTTTATAGCCATACATCAGACAGGATGGTTTTATGGCATGATAACTGATCAGAATGTGCTCACAGTTTGTTTAGGTAATTCGTATGATTTGGAACAGAAGGATAAGGGCAAAAATTTGTGTGAGATTAAAAACTGATCATTGCATGAACAAAATGCACCGACTCTACTGGAAACCTCTGTGTATTTTTAGTTATTGAAATTAACCACTTTTTTTTTAAAGACTCATGAGTAAATGGGTATTTAGTTAGGGCCACATGTTCAGCCTGGTCTCAAGTGTTTATGCATTTAATATTTGTTTAACAAGAAATCTATAGCTAGTTAATTAAATAGCATGCTTAATATCTCATTTTCTTCAGTCGTATGGGTAAATGCTAATTAAATTCCTGAGAATGCTTCAAAATGTAATGTAATAATAAGAACAGTGTCACACACATATTGGTACTGCTTATTTGAATTAATTACATTGCAAGTAGATTTATCTTTCCTATATTTACACCTCAATAGGTGCTTTTTTTCTGATAACTTTTGGGGATTTAATTTCCATACCACCACCTTATTAATTCTAAATTAAATATGTTTAGAGGGTGTTTAAAACTTGTTGAAGCTAGAATTAGTGATGCTATTTCTGTGTACTCAGATTAGAATCTTAGTGCCTAAAATTCTTATTGTTTTATGCTGCTATGACAATGAATTAGAGTGATCAGTAGGCAATAAAAAAGAAAACAGAGTTTTACCTTGGAAGCAGTCTATGGAGTATGCTGAAGGTTGTTCATCTATATCTTGAGGATTAGAACTTGACCATGTCCTTTATAAATGATTGTATTCTCACCTAGTTTCACCGTTTCTCTCCATCCTCACTGAGGCTGCTGACTTAATTGTGACCCCACCCTCTTTTATCTTTTAAAAAGACTTTTCATATTTCTTTCTTATCCTGGTGTATCCACTCTCCATAAATCACTAGAAGGATCACTAACATTGAAATCATGAGACCATCATTCCTGTAGTAGAATACTCATAGTGGTCTGAGCCTTCCCGTATCAATCATTAAGCAAGAACGTGCTCCAGAAACTTGCCTGCAGGCTGAACTCATGGTGGTATCTGCTCAGTACTGGTTCCCTCTTCACAGATGACTGTAGTTTGTTTTACGAAAGATACTCAGGAGACTTGCTAACTCTGATGCTTATGATATACTGGAGAAAACGTTCATCATGGAAGTAAGAAGGAGGGAGCAGACAAATTAATAACCAGTAATCATGCTCTTATTCACAGTACTAGTAGAGTAATTTAACAACTTTAATAGTAGGGTTACTTTAAGTAGTGAAAACTGAGGTGAATATAAACAGATCATAATACACATACAGGGAATTTATAGTATGTATTCTAACCATCTGATCAACAAGTAAAACCTTTCTATTTTAACAAATTTAAGAAAGTATGCACAGCAAGCGCTCATAAATATAAACTTTCATTATGATAAACAATTTGCTTTATTGATAAAAAACAAATGTTCAGTGACTTTTTTAAGGCAAGTACTAAACAGCAAAGATAACAATGCCCACACTGTTATTTGTTCTACAATAAATAATAAATGCATAGAACATGTAAATAAACAGGAACAAATAAATAATTTAAAGTCTGCAATGCCATAAATAAATCATACATTCATTCCAAGAAGACTGAAAATTTATCTATTTGATGGTATTAGTGTTTCTGATAGTGAAAGTCTTAAAAATTTACAATAAGATGGTTCAATCCATATGACTGCAAAAGAAATGACAAGAATTTATAAATGTATGTACATATACTTCTGAAGTCTGAATTTTTGAAAAAGTTTGGAGAATCAGAGGACTAGAGAGTTAGGAAAAAACAATCAAGATTTATTTTATATTAATGTTCTCAATAATACTATATAGCCCATTAGAAGGTTAGTTATACTTTGAAAATATTTTTTAATTTTTTGTATAATATATATTGATTGTATTACCTCCCTTCCTGAATGTTCTCCCAGGTCATCACTACCTTCATTCCAAATGACAATCACATTCATGTTCTCTCTCTCTTTCTCTCTCTCTCTCTCTCTCTCTCACTTTCTCTCTCTCTCTCTCTCTCTCTCTCTCTCTCTCTCTCTCTCACTTTCTCTCAAAAATACACTAAGAAAACAAACAAAATTAAAACCATTTGACATAACACCAAACTGTAACAACAATAAAAAATAGCACTCACAAAAATATTATATAATCTTAAAATATCTTTCTCAAACCCTTATTCATTTCATACAGAGGTTTTTGATGTAGGTAAAGACTTGCTTATTCAATATTAAGGAATACAGCTTATCAAAAGTCATGGAATTATTTACTTAGCTTTTAGTTACTAACACAGAATACTGAAAGACTGAACTTAAAGAGAGGAAAGGTTTGTTCAGATTGTAGGTTAAGTTATAGAAGATATAGTCCAGAGTTGAATGACTCCATTTTGTTTAGCCTGTAGAGTAGGACTACAGAGTAGGAAGAGATACTTGTACTACACTCTCTAGGAAGCAAAGTGAGAACAAAGAGGGGAACCAGATATCAATATCTCCAGAGCGCTTTGCAAAGCCTGGCGTGGCCCTGTTGAGGACAGAATGAAATGGTGACATGGTTTTTGCCCCGACACAGGACTTGTTTGTGTAACAATATACTTCTTTTGCCATTTCTCTGATCAATGTCCTCTTTTAATTTTAATGACTCCATAATAATCTGAGACAGCAAGAGTCCAAGATTCAAGGTTGTGATTATGCCTCCACAAAATGATAAGTGCTGAGGTCTTCAGGACAGCCTTTAAAGCTATGGAAAGGAGTCCTAAATAAATGAGTTCGATGTATGTGTGAGTGTGTGTGTGTGTGTGTGTGTGTGTGTGTGTGTGTGTGTGTGTGTAAATTTCTCAACTATACAAAACATCAGGATTCAATATGAATTTCAAGAGTGACTTCATGAATCTAAAGGAACAAAGACATCTACAACCTGAGACAGCTTGTCTGAAAGATATGAAGACAGGAAGATGCCTGAATTCAAGGTCAGCCTAGGACAGAGCCAGGTTAGGCCCAGGTGTGGTAGGCATGGTAATTTTCAGGGTAGGATCCCATCCAACTAGTTAATCAATCGTGCTAACAAAGCCAAACAGATCTCTGAATTCTTTTGCAATGTGAAGAAAAAAAAATACTGTATGCTTGCAATCTCTTAAGAATCAAAGACCTAGATTCCAGGATGCTGATTCATCAAAAGGAAACCTGGAGTAAATGACTAGATTGATATGTAAAGTAAGACAGACAGACAGACAGACACACACACACACACACACACACACACACACACACACACACAAAATACAAGTGTATGCATGTATGCATGCAGGCAGTCACACATGCAAGCAGGACAGGGACAGACAGATCTCTTAGAATATCAAAATTTGACTTGAAGTAGTTCTTTTCGAGTCCCCCAGACACCCCTTCTCTCAGAACCCCTCTCTATGCTGAGGCTTGCCCTTGGCAGCCTATTTTCTCCATAAGACCCTGTCTTAGTGTTTTACTACTGTGAACAGACACCATGACCAAGGCAAGTCTCATAAAGACAATATTTAACTGAAGCTGGCTTACAGATTCAGTCCATCATTATCAAGGTTCGGGAACATGGGAGCATCCAGGCAGACATGGTGCAGGAGGAGCTGAAAGTTCTACATCTTCATCTGAAGGCTTCCAGCAGAGTACTGGCTTCCAGGCAGTTAGAATGAGGGTCTTATAGCCCACACCCACAGTGACAAACCTACTCCAACAAGGCCACACCTTCTGATAGTGCCTCTCTCTGGGCAGAGCATATACAAACCATCACAGACCCCATCTCTTTAAAGTCTCACTGTCTTCCAACAGCACCCTAGGCTGAGCCTTCAGATTACAGTCCCTACTTAAACTATGGCCCAAGATTAATTACGTGATGAGAGCTACAAGTCTGCATTTTCACTACATAGGATGGGATAATTTCAGCTCTATCTTTCCTCCTTTTCAAGTTCTGTGGGAAGTTTCAGTCTTAGTTATCTGCTGAGGTTGGAGGACTGTTTGAACTGTATTGTTTTAGCTTCTATCTTAAAACGTTATTCAGAATTCAACATAAACAAGAAAATTCTATACATTCTCAAAAGGAAGAAAACTGGTGATTAATTGCCCATCACTAAAGGATTCAGGGTGTGTTTATTGATAATTTTGTCTTAAAGAGAAAATCTTTGCATGTGAGTGTGGAATTATAGTATTTGCTCTATCTCTGTAACTTAAGTGCCTTTTTTAAAAAATTGATTTTATTGGATATTTTATTTAATTACATTTCAACTGTTATTTCCTTTCCCAGTTTCTCCTTTGCAAACCTCCTCTCCCATTGCCCTTCCCCCTGCTTCTATGAGGGTACTTTGGCACAACCAAAAATATAAGTGCCTTTTTAATATGTGGAAGAATCCCTGATTCTGACTGTCTTTTCAGAATGTCAGTATCTTATCATTTTTCCCTGCCTTGGAAATCATTTCCAGCCTTTTGGATTTTAACTAATATTTTCATCATGCCTTTCTCCTTTGTTTCTTGAACCATCCAGCTTTCCTTTATGAATCATGACTGGGTCAGAATATTTCTTTGAGTCTAAGTTTACTTCTGCTCATTTTCAGCTTTTGTTGTCCCTGGTTGAAATCTTCTGTTCTTATATACAAATGTATGGAGTGTGTGTGTGTGTGTGTGTGTGTGTGTGTGTGTGTGTATGTAAACATACATATCTGTGCTAAGGGAAGAATTTATCTATGTGGAAGACTTCAATTGCTCTGCATGTTACAAACAAGAAAAAGCTGAGATGTTTTGTGAAGTCAGTTGTTGGAAGACCCTGTTATTGGGGCAGCAGTTCATCAAGTCTGGACAGCTCTCAGAGATCAGCTCAAAATGGAGGACTCCCTTTTTCAGTGGGACTTACCTTTCTCCAATGACATGACCTTATCTAGAGAGTGTCCCTAAGAACAGATGTTTGACTTTATCTGGAGGATGACCCTACCCAGAAACTTCTGCAAGAACCACATGATTCAGCATACAAGTTCCATTCAACCCTTCCCATTGTGTGATAATTAGGTACTGTGTTATGACCAATCAACCCTTCCTGCATGTAACCAACCCCCCCTCAAATGTTATATACCCTATGCCCACAACAGTAAGGTAGACGTGTCTCACTAAAGCTGTTCTCCTAGAAGTTCTTTCATCATATTTAAGGCTCTGAACATTTCTCCCTCAACTGCCTGAATGCTTCTGCTTCCTGTGTCACTATGAGCATGTAGCCAACAATCTCCAAGGAAAGGGAGACCTACAGTCAGTCTATACACTGAACACAGGTATCTGATCATCTCTTTAATGTGAAAACATATTTAGAACTTCCATATTTTTCTTTCCTGTGCTACATTCCAAATCACCTGAACTAGCACTCACCTTTTAAGTCAGTAGTACTCAAATTTTAATGAGTATCAGAAAAATGGAAAGAGCTTGGTGGAACATATTTCACTGGACTGTACTTCTCCAGGAGTTCTTAGTAAGCAGGTTTGGGTGGCATTTAGATAGCTTAAATTATCTTTATTATTTCATAGTAATATAATTACAAATGAAATTTGGTACTTTCACTCTATTCATGTTCTTCTCTCTGTCCTCTTCTCAATAAGACACCTTCTTATTTTAATACCTCTTCTTTGTGGACACCTGAATTTCCAGATGATGCTGAGCCTTAAGTCTAGGCAATGTTCAGATGATGCTGAAGCATAAGTCTAGGTAATTTCTTGCCAAGGGTCATTGTGTCATATAAACCTTGACCTCAAAACACCTCTCAAAAGGTTTTCAACTTTCCACAATCTCAAATATATAACTCAACTAAAAGGCTGCTGTGATGGTTAATATTACCAACTCAACAGAATCTTCAATCATTTTAGACAAATTTCAGAGCATCCTAGGGAGGAATTGTCTTAAGCTGTTTGAGGCAGCACCATTCACAGGTATTTGGTCTGGAATGAATAAAAAGGAGAATAGAACTGAGCAATAACACTCATCATCCACTTCTTGATTGTAGATGTGATGTCATCAGGTATCTCAGGCTCCTGACAGGATGTGTAACATGTAGTTTTGCTACCTGCTTTAAGTTCAGAGCATACAACACTACCAGCCCTTCTCAGGTTCCCTCCGATCTATGGCTGAAACACACACACACACACACACACACACACACACACACACACACACACA
>JANHMN010000018.1:23995144-24043076 GCA_030674055.1 Rhabdomys pumilio | reverse complement strand
GATAGATAGATAGATAGATAGATAGATAGATAGATAGATAGATAGATAGGGAAAGAGAGAGAGACAGAGAAAGAGACAGAGGGAGGGAGGGAGGGGTAGGGGAGGGGGAGGGGGAGGGGAAGGGGGAGGGGGAGAGAAAGGGGGTTGGGTGCAAAACACTCAGACATATAAAAAAATATAGTTTCAGTAAAAGGAAGAACTTGAATCCAGGTCTTCAGAGACCCACTTCAATGTGTCCTGTGCCACGAGACAAATAGCCTAATTACCTAAGACACTAAGTAGGCCAAGGCACTAATTAGAGTTTCTGTACTAATCATTTTCTGCTGTTGGATAACTCCCACTCATTAGTACAACTCCAGTGTACACTCAACACATCCCTTTACACATTCCAGTGATGTGCAAAAACTTCTGCTTAAGACCCAGCACAAGCACACTTACAGGAAATTGCAGGAGTGAGTGTCTCAAAAATGCCTGGAGGATATATTTGGTTATTGATGCTCTCAGAAGCATGAGCTGTATTCTTTTGAAATGGACATATGATGACAACAGCTTTTACTGAAGTGGTATTTTCTTCCCTCAGGGCTTTGCTTCAGGAGGCATGAGAAATATGAGAGGATTATTTCATTTTGTTTATTTATTTATTTAGTCATCTTACAATCTGTGGTCATCACCTCCTCTCATCAAACCGTGACCCACAAATTCAATTAGAGAGCTTTCCTGGAAATTCTTTTTCTTGAGGTTCACCTGCAGGGTAAGAAAGAGTACATGTTGGCCAGAAATCAAAGACAGTGCAAACATCCTCTGCTCGAATTACTTTAAGTCCATATTTCTATTAAATTTCCAGTAAAGTATGCACAATAAATCATATCATTTGAAATTAATTGTTTCAATGAGGCATTTAATTTTGCACAATCCATTGCTCTGCATGTATATTAGCTAAATATTTATGAGTTGATTATTTCCAAAGCAATCAGATTTGTTAAGTCAGACATTGAGTGTCTTCTAGTATGATTTGCACAAGATTTTATTTTCTAAATGATTACTAAAGTGTCAAAGGTGTGAAGAATGTTTGTATATTTTATATAAAAAATGAACATAATGATTTAGCTTTTCAATTACTGCTGTAGTCTGTTACATAAAGCATGGCAGAAAGTGTGTCAGTTAAAAGGCATCTTGTACATGTCCATCCATCAAATTATGCATCACAACTGGTACTTCAAGAAAGCTGCTCATTGTTGAGACACAAAAGGTCACCTTAACCTAGAAATACTAACCACATTAAAGTCCCTGATCAAGTAAATAGATTTTCTTATTATAAAATGAATTTTTGTAAATAAAAAGGTAATAATTGTACTCAACTGTATAATGTTTTTGATTTTTTTTATGGTTGTTTGGTGGCTATATAATGAAATTCTTAGCAAACCAGTAATAGTTTTGGTTTTTTTGTTTTTTTTTTCTGGTGGTTGTTTTGTGATCTAAAACCCAAAACATTTGTTTTATATCTTCTTATTTTCTCCACCACAAAATCTGCAAAGTCATTTAAGTGCCATTTGTTTAACATTATATTTTACTTTGATAGGTGTTTATTTAGTATTTGTATTTGAACATACAGTTTTAGATTTCATAGAACAAAATGAATTTTTTAAAGGTGAGGAGGGACTGAAAGGTTTGTTAGGATGGGAATAATATCCAGTAGATCCAGTAGACAGAAATTGTTGGCAAAAAAATTAGAGCAATCATAAATGAAAGCCCAAGGTAGTTCTTTTGCACATAAATGACAATTTAAATTCATAGAGGTACAGAACGAACATTGTTTTTAAACAAAAACAAACTTCAGAAGACTATGAAATATAATCATCAAAATAATTTTAACCACGAATAGTGATACATGCCTAGAATGTCAGCATTCAGAATACAGAGATAAAAGGAACTGAGTTTTGAGCCCATATTGCGCTACATAATGAGATACAATATCAAACAAGCAAACAAGATATCAACAAGAAAAGAAAGTTGAATTTCTGCTTGTCAACTTGCTCTAATGCGAAAATTCTTTTACTTGTGACCCATGTTATACATTAAGCTAAGCACTAATAATAATGATAATCAGTACATTTCCAGAAGATGATTAACTAAAGCAAATTTAGGCCAGTGCAGAAAACTAAATATTACATGTCTTCTCTCATATCAGGTGAGGAATCTATGTATTATTTTGTAGATGTGTGTTTGTGTGTATGTGTATGAGTATGTGTGTGTGTGTATGAGAGAGATAGAGACAGAGAAAGACAGGGACAGAGACAGAAGTAGAAAGGTGGCTATCAGAGAAGACGATAATTTTAAATGGAGAGGATCAGGAAAATACAGAAGGGTAATTATGACCATGTGCTATATGACAGTGGAAAGAGCGAGTATTTAGAGAAAGGGCACCAAGAAAGGAGAAGAAGTAGAATGGGCAATGATTAAGAACACAAAATGGCATGAGCATCTGGTGATGGCATAATGAAACCTATTATTTGATCCCTGTCACATCTTTGGCAAAAGCAATAAATAATTAATTAAACTGAGTACCTGTACCAGGTCAGAGTTCACCGATTCCATAAGCCATCATTCCATTGGTTATGTAATGAATTTGTTAAAGGAATGTGGAAGAATTTGGAGCTGTAGGCTAAAGAAAGGTCCAGACATTGCAAGCAGAATGAATGGGCCATTGTGGTAAGAGTTTGTAATACTGTTGCTGACAGTTAATGCAGATGGTGGAGACTGTTCATGAGGTTTCAGAGAGTCAGGGCAGGATGGCTGTCTCTTTGACTGAGATAAAAGCCATTATCATTATATAATGGATGAAAAGACATATGCATATGTCTTCTATCCATATGCAGAAAACCTGAATGAAACTAAATTCAGGAATAATAGAATAAATTGTTTGGCTGGGGGACTTTTAAGGCAATGAAACATTTAGATCATGTCATAAATACTTTCACTGGCTTTATTTAGAGTCAAATGAAAATACAAATAAGAAAGATCTAAAAATCTTGGAGGACATTTTCAGAGGGAGTATGAACATGCTTACAGTTCCAGAAAGACTAGATGGATTGAGTTTGCTAAATGTTGGTGTCACTAAAGAAAAATGCAGTAGGACAATAGGAATGGCTCCGTGAGAGTGATAGCACCCACTGAAAATTCCTGCTTGTAAAAATACAAACTCACTTGAAAGGGGGAAAGCCTGAGCTGAGATTGCTAGCACTGAAATCCTCTGCTTGAAAATAGCTGTCTAGTGAGGTTTTCTCCCAATTTCTGCTTCGAAGGTGTATAGAGGTTGCTACATTTGTAATCCAAGAGTGTCAGTGCCAGGGTACCTCTCTTGTTGATAGTAATGTTTAACTTCATCCAGGAGTTGCTGATTTTGCAGGCATTCAAGCTACAAGAGGGAAGGGCTTTTGAGGCTTGCAAAAATGTTGGGAAAAGCTGCTGAAGCTATGCAATATGCTACTGAGAAGGGTGTGCATAACACTGTAAAGTTGCAGACTAAGTTATAATGGAGACTTCAGGGTATTCGAAATTGCAGAAATATGGGATGTACGCTGAGGAAATTTGTAAGCACCAGGTAGAGCCAGCCTAAATGAAAAGTCACATGTTCTACAGACAACAGAGGCAGAGAGTAGGACAGTCATGTCTGTTGTAGTCCAGATAATGCCAAGAATGCTAGATCCCAGATAGAATTGCAAAATGTAGCGTTTGCTCTGCATGTTTTCAATCCTGCTCTGGTAGAGACTTTGAATGATATTCTTCCATTTCTTCCTTTCAGAATGGGAATGTATACGTAGTGAAATCGCACAGTTGAACTCTGTAGGTGTTTTTATGTTTTTCTTTTCTTTCTTTCTTTTTTTTTTTTTTTTTTTTTTTTTTAGGAAGTGGTTATAATTAAGAGATTGCCTTCAGCCTCAAAAGAAAAGAGTAACTTGGGAATTCCAAATAGAGTTTGTATTGATAAGACTTTTGGAATTCGAGGACATGAAATTAATGCATCTTTGAATCATAAGATAGTCATGAATATTTGAGAACCAGAGGTGAAATGTTTGAGGAGTCAAGCAGATAAAGGGGGGATTTTAGTCATTAATTACCATCATAAACTTGACTGGATGTAAAGTCACCTAGAGGAAACACTTCAGAAAGAGACGAAAACAAACAAAAAAATAAAATCACCTGATTAAGAGCATTGATCTTACTTTCTGACATTGTACAGGATGTGACCAATGACCAAGTCCATCCTTCTATTATTCATTACTCAGCACAGTGAACTTTATTCCCAGATCTATATGCAAAAGTAATCCTTTTCTTCTTTAAGTTGCCCATTGTCAATAATTTGTTTACAAGACCATAGTAACTAACATAAACTTTTTATTGCTGGGAGTAATTGCTCTCCATATATTTCTTTGTGAATGAGTTAGCTTCATTGTCTACTAGAAATCATACAACATAAACATTATAACAGATTTACAACAAACACTGTATTTGTAGAATGTATTGTCATCGACTAATTAAATCAATGAGGGTCTTGTGCCCTACTAGGTACTAACCATTCAAATTTGAATACTCTGTAATTACTTTTGTGAGGTTTCTCCCAGAAAAATTGAAGACAGAAAATATTATCATGCAACTGTTAAATTTGATCAAGAGTGTTTGATTGTGTGTGTGTGTGTGTGTGTGTGTGTGTGCATGAATGTGTGTGTTTGTGTGATGAGTGAGTATATTTGTGAAATAATCATATACTATTCAGTATAAGGCTAAGGGAATTCTCCCTGAAGGTACCATGTTTTATTTGTGTCATGAGATAACTGACGCTTGTTCAGACATTGATTCTATTTTCAGAGAAAAACGATGTAAATAAATGCTCAAAAATTTGGAAATTTGGCCGTAGATGTGTGATACAGTGAGGAAAATACTAGTTTACAAACTGTTACAATCTTTTTTGAAGCCCCATTCTAAAACTTATTAAAATCATGAGGCATGGTATGGTGTGCAATGAGGAAAAACTGTAAACTTGCAGCCAATTATACTTTCATTTAAACGTGGTTAACATTTACAAAATTTTGAGACATTTTATGACTTGTATGACTTAGGTTTCTCTCTCTGTTTAGTCTTATTACTTTAAAAAAAAGTCACAGCAGGCTTCACATAGACATTGGCTTGAATTTTATCAGAATTAAATGAAGCAATTCAACAAAACAACTCATAAAGTGCAGTGTCAAACAGTCATTAAATGAATACCACCTCCATCACTCTCATTACTTAGAAGCCTTTCCAATTAGACTTAATTTACCAAATGTCTTCTGTACCCACTGATGTGTATCCTCAGGATTGTTACTTGAAGAACCAGTAATACTATTTATTATTTTTCTTTTTCATTCTTCCTAGTGACATTTTTAAATCACTTCTACCCCAAATTAAATCATACTCAACAACTCATATGCGGCTACAGTCTCGATGATTTATAAGAAAGAAACAACTACAATATCTTATATTTGAATGAAGTAGTAAGTCAAAATGATTTTTAGAAGTATTCTGTCTGTCAACAGAACTTTAGATTTTTTTAATGTTTTATAATATGAGGTATGAATTCATGAACATTTAATAAACTTATATTTTTTGATGGAATTAGTAGTAGTTAGGTATCCACAGTGAAATGAAGTGAATCATCAGTCAGAGAAAGTGAAAGTATACTTTCACCATTATGTAAAGAGGCAACTTTGGCCTTTTGTGATCACAGTACTCCCAGGATGATGACAGCTGTTTATCTCACAAACATGCAATGCTCACCCTGCCTTTCACCTTCCCTCACTTTTATTCCATCAACAGTCAGCATTTATTATCCACAGTAAGAAGGAGATTACCTTCAGCGTGGCTTTTACAATGATTAATGTGAAGAATAATCGTTGAAGGGTACAGTTTCACAAAGGAAACAAATGCCTGTCTTTATGGATTATTGAAAATCATAATGTTTCATCTTGTGGAAGAAAATGAAATGATCAAATACCAGTTTGCAGCATTCAAAGGAAATATAGATACCATTTAGATATAGTCAGTGTTCATCCATAAAGCAGGCAATGTATTATATGGTATTCATGTATGCACTAAGGCTGCTGAACAAGATGCATTGTGTAGTAGAGAAAGTGGAGACAAAGTCAAGTAAGCTTGATTACTTGATACAGTGATAGACATGAAATGTAATTTCTTTTAGCTTTCCATTTATAAAACACTTAAATTCTGAGTTGACCCTCTGAAGATTCCACATAAACAAAAATGTTATGAAAATTTTTTTTTGCTCTGCATTAGTCTATATACATTTCTGGCTTCTTTTTTGTTTTTCATTTATCTCCAAAATACATTCAAAATCTTTCTGCTTATAAACTTACATTAATATCATCAGAGAGTCTAAGTCTCCACCCATGCAAATTTACCTGGATTCCCACAAACCTCACATCACTGATTTTTTTCTTTCAAGTGAAAACCAGAACAGTCTTTGCAAAGTACAATTTGTGCCACCTGACTTTAATGTTTAAATATTGTGTGTGATTTAGGATTGAATCTAGCATAATCTCTGTTCCTCTAATGGGGACCTATTAATTGTGTTTGATCTGAAATCAATAGGCTCATCCCTGGCATCCATTGGATATCATGTGACCTACCAAGTACAGCTCTCCTCAGCTTAGTTCCTCTGTGGGACCTCGACTTTCATTCACTAGCTTTCTCAACTGCACTTCTTCAGCACTGTGCTTACTTATACTTGGGGTCCAACTAAAAAAAAAAGCACATATCTAAAATTTTGTCACCATAGCCTCTTGCTTTCAAGTGTAAAAATACTTTTTGTTATCTAATCCTGTGTATGAAATCACTGTAGTCTATGAATAGCACATTTATTTTGCCTAGGACTCTATCACGTAGAGAGGATTTGGTATAATTAATCTATATCTGCGACATTAAACATTGGAAAGGGTACCACAAAGGCTTGGGATAGAAACCACAAGATTTAACCTTACTCGTAAATGAGGCTCAGGAACACAAATATACAGGCACCTGTGATAGCTGTGGCTCTTGGCTGCTTTTCCTCATCTTCTAAGAAATATCTCTAAGTGCTTTTCCCAACAAAACAGTCTTAGGGCAGCTAGACTTCTTGCCTGGTGCTTTGGGACTCTAACAAAGCACAATCCCAGACTCATCTTTCAAGCCCACATACTTAATGTTATTTTCAGTATCTAAACTTGAGAGTATTTTTAATAGTAGGTAACTATTGCAAGATATTTTTTATTCATTTTTCATATTTTAAATCCAGACCAACCAGTTTCCTTCCCCACCCCAACCCTCTTTTCAATCTCTTCCCGATACCTCACCTGTCCCCTAGATCCACTTCTTCTCTTCCCTTTAGAAAAGGGCAGCCCTCCCAGGGATATCAACCTAAAATGCCATATCATTTTGTAATATGACAAAGCATCTCCCATCATATTAAGGCTGAATGAGGCAACCCAGTGGGTCCCAAAAGCAGGCAAAAGAATTATAGATGGGCACAGCTCACACTATTAGGACTCTCACAAGAAGATGAGGCCACATAACTGTAACATGAATAGGGAGGACCTAGATCAGGTCCATGCAGGTGTCCTGGTTGTCGATTCAGTCTCTGTACGCCCCTGTGAGTCCCAGGTTAGTTGATTCTGTGCGATTTCTTGAGATGTCCTTGAATGCTCTGGCTTCTATAATCCTTCCTCCTCCTTTTCTGCTGGGTTCCCCAAGTTCCCCCTAATGTTTGGGTGTGAGTTTCTGCATCTGCTCCCATCATTTGTAGGATGAAGCCTCTCTGATGATTATAGGCCAGGCACTAACTGTGTAAGTATAGCAGAATATCATTTGAAATAATTTCAATAATTTTTTGTCAGTCATCTTTGGTCTTATCATGAATCTCTCAGCTATCCTGCCTCTGGTTTCTGACCCTCTAGACAGTATGAGGCATGGGATCCTTCTTATGGTAAATTTTTATTAAAATGTTTACCATCCCACCATCTTATTGAAAATAACATATTAAAATAATAGCCTTAAAACAAGATTGAAAATCAATTTAATTGGATCAGGTTAGCAAGTGATTGGCTCTATCAACCTCCATTTCAAACTGAGTTCTCTATCCACAGATGCATTATTCCTTTTAAAAATATATTTATCTTAATTATGACAGACTATAAATATACAAATTTATTTATATAAATATTATATATAAATAAAATTATATGAATATATTATATAATATAAAATGTGTTTAATAAATATTTAATAAATATATATTTAAATATATAAATATTAATTGTCTAAATTGCCATATTGCCAAATTAATAAGAACTACCAGTTGTTTAATAACATTTATGACCATTTAAATTCTATCCTCCATTTTTCTGTGACCTTGTATACAAAGAACCACTGATATTGCTTTTATACTATATAATTATTTACATGTGTTATTTAAATGTTTATATTTATATATTACTTTATAGAGTTTTGATTATGTGAAATCTTTGAGAAGGTGCTATTTTTCTTTTACTCAACATTATCAATTTCAGAAAGTTAATATTTCATCAATAATTTTAGTTTCATAATAGAACCTACAAGAATTAATCTATCTATACAATTATGGATTAAAAATTACTTTGCCCAAGTTATTGTCTTTTGCCAATAAATAAGCGTCAAACATCTCCAGACAAAGTATTTATGTAAAAATTAGTGCTTCTCCTGCAGGACCAACGCATTGAATGCATTGAGTTGGCAGGTTTGATTTACATAGTAAGAAACTTTTTGTTTACTTGAGACAGAGTCACAAACAAGAGTCATCCCATTTTCTTTTCTTTTTTCCATTTTGTTTTCTAAAAAAAAAAAAAATAGAAATAGGAATTTCCAGATGATTCAAATTCTTATCAAGAGCTGGCACATGGTCTTTAATATCGTAGCCACTTTATGTGGCCCGGCAATTTCATCCAGAGTTCTCCCATGACTATTGTTCTCCAATGACAGAGTCCTCCAAGTTTGTGTGTCAATTTAAAGACTTAGTTTCATCCCTAGTTTACTTACCTATGTAGCTATATTTTTTTCACATGTTTGAAACAATTTCTATTTGCTCGTATAACTTACTATCATGTTTATGAGATTGGTACACACACACACACACACACACACACACACACACGTACATTTATAGATCAAGAATGTCTCTTACTACTACATGCACTTTTCTCTTAATGATTGTTAATTCTGAAAGCCAACTAGAAGATACAGAAATAAAACAAATACTGGTGCTCCATCCAAACTAAGCCGAATTAAATCAGAAAACTTGCATAAAGGCTCAGGACATAAACCTTACAGTAACTCTTCAAATTTGGAAAGTCTGGCTAATTTATTCTGGTGGGATAATGAATAGGAATGGTTTATATCCTTGGATGAAGGATATAAAGAATAAAGGATATATAAGGATGAAGGATCCTATAGATGAAGAAATAAAAGATAAAATTTTATGTTTTCTTACACCTCAACATGACACTGGGAAAAAAGAGAAATGATAACTGCCTAAGAGTCTAGCCCTTTAGTATGTATGGTAAAAGTAATGGAAGAAAATGAGGTGAAATTCAGCAAGAAGAGTAATGAGAGATGTTCAGAATGAACTAAAGGATGATGCCCATTATATGTTACAAGGCTTGCAAAAAGCATTTGCTAAATGTCATGCAAATGAGAAATGGTCAGTATTAAGGAGCTTTATATAAATTTTGCCCCACATTAATAACTTTTCTTTGAGGCTTCAAATTCTATGATTTTCTGAATTTTATGGTGGAACCAGTTCTTTTGCTTTTTTTTTAAATTTATTTTTTTTACACTCCAGATTTCCTCCCCCCACCTCCACCCTCGGACTGTTGCACATCCCATGTCTCCAAACCAACCCCTGGGTCTACCAGGATGTTCCCACCCCCAACTTCACCTGACCTCTAAATGACCTGGGGCCCCAAGTCTCTTGAGGATTTGGTGCATCATCTCTGATTGAACACAGACCCAGCAGTCCTCTGCTGTTTGTGTCGGGGGGCGGGCTCAAATCAGCGGGTGTATGCTGCCTTTTTGGGTGGTCCAGTATTTGAGAGATCTTGGGGGTCCAGATAAACTGAGACTGCTGGTCCTCTTATAGCATTGCCCTCCTCCTCAGCTTCTTTTAGCCTTTCCTTAATTCAACCACTGTGGTCAGCAGCTTCTGTCCATTGACTGGATGTAAATACCTGCATCTGACTCTTTCAGCTTCTTGTTGGGTCTTCCGGAAGACAGTCGTGATAGGTCTCTTTCTGTAAGCACTCCATATCTTCAGGAATTGTGTCAGGCCCTGGGACCTCCCCTTGAGCTGAATCCCACTTTGTGCCTGTCCCTGTAACTTCTTTTAATCAGGCTCCTCTCCATTTCAATCCCTGTAGTTCTTTCAAACAGGAACAGTTATTGGTCAGAGTTTTGAGTGTGGGATAGCAAACCCCTCTCTCATTTGATACCCTGTCTTGCTGCTGAAGGTGGGCTTTATAAGTTCCCTCTCCCTACTGTAGGGCATTTCATCAAATGTCCCTCCCTTTGAGTCTTGAGAGTCTCTTACCTCCCAAGTTTCTGTTGTATTCTGGAGGGTTTCCCCAACCTCCTACCCACCTCAGTTGCCTGTTTTCATTCTTTCTGCTGTCCCTCAGGGTTTCAGTCCTTTTTCTTCAACTAATACCAGATCAGGTTCTCCTCTCCCTGAGACAACAGTCCACTTTCCCTCCTAAGTCCCTTTCTCCCTCCTGCCCAACTTTCTTTCACTTCTATCCTTTGTAATCTTACCATTATGGTTCAGTCTGTGGGCAGCTAAAGAAGTCACATTTGTAGGACTGACAATATCAGTGTTCTGACAATCTCAGTCTGTATTTGAGATGATCTGCCATCCATACAAGAAAGTAATAACAGCATAGCCACCTGGGTTGCAAGCATGATCCTTTCTCTACCCATTTGAATTTTGCCAGGTCCTATAGGTAATTGTGGCTGGAGAACACTGGAGGTTCCTCCAGGCTGGAAGTTAAGCATGGCAGCTGTGGCTCCACAGTTCCTAACAGCTCAGTCCCAATGACACAAGAAAGTCCATGGGTTTTTACAGGCTTTAATGTCATGGCAGATGGTGGATAGATCTGGATGCACCCCCCCCCAAAAAAAAAAAAAACAGGGCAGACCTGAGTTAAATAGGGAGGAAGAGAGGGAGAGGGGGCTAGGGAAGAAAGCTTAATTGGCTCCACCCTCTGGCCTTCAGGTACCTCATTAGTATGTAAATCTCTCTAGGGCCTTGAGGCCTGTTTCTCCTGACTGATGGCCATAAACCTCTCTGTGGCAGGGGTTGTTGGAGAGTTGAAGCTAAATGAAAAGAACTAGGGACTAGGAGCAGAGCTGAACTCCTGCCATCCAATAAGGTTCCAGGGTTTCAAGCTCGTGCTCAACCAAGCACCCAGCTGCTTCTCACAGCCCACCGCCCCACAAGGTCCATTTTTTTTTCTATTGGGAAGGCTTCCTTGACCCTTCTAATACTCTTGTGATTACTGTCACTTCCACTTACATGGCAATTTATCAAGAACTGTCTGATGACTTCTAGTCCTACAGTTCTTCTTTACTGCTTATATTTTCCCAATAAACTATAATTTATTCTACAGGAATATAAATCCAATGATTTAAATTATTAGAATGCTTCGCTTCTACTAAATTATTAAACAAATTTGATCTCTATAGTACTTGCAGTTCTGAATCATATAGTTTTTTTTGTGGATAAAACACTTTATTTTCTAAAGCATAGCAATAACAACTGATGACCTATTCCTCTTGTAAACACCATTAAGTGAAAAGCTTACCTTACTCCATGCTTCAGGTCATCATTTTCACAGAACCTATTTTTGAGGCCCTTGATATTTTGTAAAATTTATTAAACACATTATGTACAGAAGTTACCTTCAAGAAATTGAGCTTCTAATCATTCATTAAAAATTTACTCGTTGATTTTTTTACTATGTTATAAAAAGTATTGATAAAAATAAATTCAAGGGAGTACCACTAAGAGAGCAGTAGATACAAAGAATCGTCCTCAGAGCTCAGCAGTCATCCTCTTGTGCTACTGATAAATGGATGCCCGTGCTGTTGACTGAAATATCCAAGTATGTCTCAGAAAACAAAAAAATGGTATCTATGGTAATAAAAGTTAAGGTCTATGTGTACATCTCAGGCCTATAAGACCTTTTACCAGTATCCAGTGATTGGAGAATTCAAAGCCTAGTAGTCAAAGACACTATAAATCTACTGCACAGAACAGAGTTAAAGGCATATTGTGTATTTCCCTGATGTGTGATTATACAATGTCAGTAGTTAAAAGCCAAGTTCATGTTTTCAAAGAGAATTGGTAAAATAGTGGATAGCATCACTTTAGAAGTATGAAAGCTCTTATATTCTTGGTTGTGGGCCTAGCCTTTAATGGCTAAGCCATCTCTCATCATAATTTTTTTCAGGAAAATGGCTAGAACTAGAAAAATATCTTCTTGAGTGAGATAACCCAGAATCCAAAAGGTATGTACTCACTGATAAGTGAATATTAGTCAAAAAGTATGGTAGACCCATGATACACCCCACTTAAACAATAAGGAAGGCCCAAGTGAGGATGATTCAATCCCACTTAGAAGGGGAAACAAAATAATCATCAGAGAAAGAATGAGGGAGGTATCTGAGTGAGACAGGGGAGAGGGAAGAGTAAAAGGGGAGCAGAATCAGGTACTGGGGGAGACAGGAGAGAATTCAGAAGGCCAGGAGAATAAATGGAAATATGAAGCTAGCTGGTTGTAGAACGTCCCAGAGACTTAGGACAGGGGAGGATCTCAGACTCAGTGTGAGTGACCTTAGCCAGAATGCTCTACAGTGAGGATAATGAACCTGAAGAGACCACCTTCAGTAGTTAGACAGGGCTCCAGTTGGGGGATGGGAACACCAACCCATCTTCAACATTTTTGATCGAAAATTGTTCTTGTCTAAAAGACATATAGGGAGAAAATGGAGCAGAGACTTGAGGAAAGTCCAACCAGTGATGGGCCCATCTTGGGATCTATAACATAGGCAGGCACCAAACCCTGACACTATTATTAAGGTTATTTTATACTTAAGAGGAGAGCCTTGCATACCTGACATCTGAGAGGCTCTACCAGCAGCTGACTGAGACAGATTCAGATACTCACAGCCAAATGCTCAACTGATTATGGAAGAGTTAGAAGCAGATTGAAGGAGCTGAAGGAGTTGGCAACCTCATAGGAAGACCAATGGTATCAACTAACCTGGACCACTGGGAGCTCCCAGAAACTAAGCCACCAAGCAAAGAGCATATATGGACTTCTCTGAGGGCTCTGGTACATATGTAGCAGTGGACTGTCTTGTCTGACCTCAGTGGGAGCATTTGTTGCTAATCCTTTTTGAACTTGATGCCCCAGAGAAGAGGGGATGACTGGGGGAACACAGTCTCAGAGGTAAAGGAGATGGGGGAATGGTGAGAAGAAATCACTGAGGGGTCACCTGGAGTGGGTCAATATTTTGGATGTAAATGAATAACATAATAACATAATTAATTAATAAAATGGAAGGAAGTTGTGATATTTCTTCATTTCATCTAGTACTTAATGAAGTTACTGGGTTTCAAAGCAAATAACTGCACACACACTTATATTTTTAGCTACCTGTGGTTCTGTTAAAATGCCAAAATGTCTGTATGTCTCTATGGGTGAAAATGTTCCCTCTTTTCCAATGTCATATATATGTAAATATATTTGTTTTCAGGAATAAAAGTAGAATACAACTGAAAACAGAAAGGGCTAGGCTCTCAGCAAGTTATCATTTCTCTTTTGTCAGTTTCCTGTTGAGAAAGTTTTAAATATTGTCTTCACAGTTATACAGTTATATTACTTCCATAGTTTCTACAGAATTTAAGAATTCACCTGATTATTATATTTTCTCTTTGTCTCAAGATTATATATGTATATATACATATAGATATAGATATAGATATAAATATATAGAGATATAAATATATAGAGATAGAGATAGAGATAGAGATAGAGATAGAGATAGAGATAGAGATAGAGATAGAGATAGAGATAGAGATTGACATTAAAGTGTTCCCCATACATTTCTAATCCTGTACTTGAACTAACATCATTATTCAGCACAGTGATTATGAAAAATTCCTATGGGACTGTGAACTCTAAGATGGCCTCTAGTCCTCAATTGAGTAGTGTTGTACAGAATGCAAATGATCTAATACAATGGCCATAAAACTTAATTTCTTAAGTGTGGTCTCAGTCATTTACAAACATGCTATAGAATCTAGACAATTCTCCCTTCAATGATATTGCTCATGAATATGGTTTTCTTTGAGATTCATCCGGTTTTGGACCGCTCATCAGTGATCAACTGCACTAAACTCTTTCCAGAGCCATTCGGTCTTCTGGCTCACAAGCATAACTCTCCCTATTCTCTTCCCAGTTCTTGAACGTCAGAGTATTGATATGTGCCTTCCTCGCTGCCCCGTGGTTTTAGCCAGGACACTTTCTGGTACTCTTTCATGGAGCCACTTCTCTTTCTAGCAGTTTGCCAAATGTATAATTAATTTACAATTTATTTCTGCCTTCACATGAATATTTCATTTTCCACGTTTTGTCACGTAAATGTCTCAGCAAGTGAGACCAGCTTCCTGTGCTTGATGGTGTCATTTGAGTTCCTCTACTTCACTCAAGTTCTTATGTCCCCTGTGTATTTAAATGAAATATTCCTTCCCATCTTGAAGTTGAATTTACCAAATCTTTGAGCCCCAAATAAATTCCCATAATCCACCCTTTAGCAATAATTTGGATTATGAAATTATGTGTAATTGAAGTACCTGTTCATTTGTACTTTTGCACTGAGACAATGCCTTCCTCGTGGTATAGAAGGAGTGTATTATAAACAAGTTCACTTCTCATAAAAGAGAGTACCAATAGATCTACTGTCTGCTGAGGTCTATTTCTTGGTCTTTGTATGGATATGTTAATAACTTCATATAAGGCCATGAATACTATTATGATGCTTCTTCTCTTATGTCTTAATTTCCAAAGATCCTGTTTCCAAATGTTTTTATGTTGGACTTTGGATATCAAATTAAGAATTTGTACAATGACAAGATTATTAGGTCTAGTAGAAGAAAAGGACAATGTTATTTTTGATTCTTATATTCATTTATTTGTTTCATTTTTTCCTTTTGGGGAGTTTTATTTTTATTTATTTTAAAAAAGACAGAATCTTAGTGTATAAGTGTGAACCAACTTCTACTCGAATACCAAATAATCTCTGTATACTAGCCACACTTTCGTTAAAAATAAGAGAAAGAAATTCTGGACATGTAAAGATATTTGTCAGGAAGTGGGGATAGGTCATAGTATCAAGTAAAGTATTTTTATTATCTTTAGTTTTACAAATTCTTATACATTTGTGTATTTCAAGAAAGCTACTTATACACCACAAAATCATTTTTGTGTGTGATTATATGAAACTACATTTCCACCTTCCTTTTCCTCTCTCCAAACTTTTCTCTTTCAAGTTCATGGCCTCTTTTCATTATTATCACATATGTATATGTATACATATATATCTATCTATCTCTATTTTGTACCTATATATTTTATATATACATACATATCTATATCTATCATTATATCTATTTCTGTCTATACTTATAATAAACATAATTGCTCAGTCCATATAATATTAATATATATTATAATGTATATATTATAATATATAATATAATATATATATATTAATATATATTATATATATAATGTTGACAATTTGGTATTGGACAACCAATTGCTGTGTTCTTTCCTGGGAAAGAGTTTTTACCTGCTCTCAGCATTCATTAGTGAATCTTTAAGTAAGCAATATAGAAATGATGAATGTGGGAGCTTTTAATGCAAATGAATTTTGTAGTTTTTTGCAAGGCTTCCTATCATGCCCTCTGTGATGAACCCAGACAGGGAATAATTTTTTTTAATGTAATAGAAATTGTTTTTATTTTCAGGCTTTAGTTTTCCAATACAACTTTCATTTTGCACACTTGTATATCTATCTTCATTGATAATTCTCCTTTAAAGATACTATAAATGAAAGTGTGAGAGTCATAAAACTCTAGAGACAGCTGACTACACTGGACAGCAGCTAAGTGTCTTCCATCAGTTTCTCTCAGCTCTTGACTCTTAACTAATCCCCTTAGCATTTCCATTTATATGTACATGAGCAATTGGAAAGGTTCACATCTTTCCAATCAAAAGTGCTACAGGGATCACTGACTTTGTAGGGGGAGTCAGGTATTCAGTCTCTCTTTCTGCTCTGTCAGGGAGGGAGAGCCTTTCAATTCAATCTCCAGTTGTCTAGGCTGCTCTTCCCTGCAGCCTGTTAATTGCCTGTTTCCAAGGACACTAGTTGGGGGGGGGGGTGGAGAAGACTAAATGCTCTTACTGCTGACAATCCACACATTATCACCTTAAGCTTAACCTAATTAGAGTGAGCCACTCATTAGATGTGTTGACCTTCAGAAAGAACATTGTTAGTATCTGCAGTCAACCATGTATATTTCCTCACATATACTACCCCTCAGGAAGGATAAGTAAGACACTCAAAGAGAACACTTGATTTGTGAATAGTTTTGACTCAGTCATTGCTTGTTTGCCCAAGAAGACCTTGTAAATATAATACTGATATGCATAATAGTATGTTAATAATAGTGGGGCTTTGCTCACTCTTTAAATTTTGCAAACATAAATTAAAACTAATAAGTCTTTTTGACAACAAGAGAGATCTGAATTGGGAGAAGAAAATATACTTTCTCAAATGTACCAGTGTAGATAGATGCTAAGAAAATGCACAACCTAAAGCAGATTATAATACGTTGGCTATTTTTTGTGTTATTCACAGGTGAGGTGTTTGGGTCTGATTGCTGTGAAAAACTAAGCACTTTTTTCCCTGAAGAATTGGTGTCCTGTTGTTGGGATTGCAGCACTATAAGACAGGAAAGCTCATTACAGAGTCTTGGAGGAAAAAATATTCAGTTTGTTCTCATTTACAAACAATTCAGTAATGGGAATGAAGAGGGTAGAAGAATGAAATGCGTTATCAACCAAGTACAGTGCAGGGACTGTGCCAAATGCAGGGTACCATGACATACTGCCCTTTGCACTAAGGGAATTATTTAATGATTGACTGTGTTCTCTTGTTATGTATTTTTATTGCTCGTATGTAGCATGGGTTTTTCAAACATTGGTGGTGCTTAGTCTATTTTAGAACTAACTAAAATACTTTGTTGAAATACAGATTCCTAAGCTCTAACTCAGAATGATTAAATTCAAATAGGGAAGCACCAGTCTCTATTTTCAAATCTATTCTTCTCAGTTGGTCTGACATTTAAGAAGCATTATTATTCATGGCAGGTATTTTGGAAATCGTGTTTCCTTTATTTTTTATTATTTTAATCTATTGTTTCATGGGGAAACATGGACTCAAATTGCTCTAATCCACAAAAAAATTAATAACAACAACAATAAAAATCCCTGATGTTCCAATATAATTCAGCATTACTATATGCTTTATCATTGCTTTCAGAAACACTGTGTTGGAAGAAAGTAATGCTCAGAGAACTTCTTGGGAGGGTCTAAAGATTTGCCTTTGACCAGCTACAGGAGAAGAAAGAAATTAGCAAGGATGGAGCTTAGAAAGACAGTAATTTAATGCTCATCAAAGAAGAGACTAATAGCTGGCTACTCCAACCTCCCACATTTGTATGGGAAGCCTTTCTTCAAAGTCACCCTGGAAAATTACATGACATTTTTATCACAGTCATTTTCAGTCTGGGTCATTATCTTTAACCAAACATTTGGACCACATTTTGAACAGACACATATATCAGGCAGGCAGTAGATTGTATTAGCAAATTCAAGCGGGGATTGGGGGGGGGGGATGTCTTTCCCACAATCTTTTAGGGGTTGTCAATCAAGAGATGCAGTGATAAGGGAAAGAGAGAGAACAATGTCACAGGAAAAAGTGAAATCAAATGACAAGCCCAGTTATCAACTCAAGGGACTGAGGATAGAGACGGTGGTTTTAGCTAAATGGACTTTGTCTCTTGATATAAATGGATAGCACTTAGGAGATAATTTGGCTTAGTCAGTCTCACTATGGAATCCCAGGCTGTTCATATGTTAATTGTATGACCTTGGGGAATTGACTCAACTACTTGGAATATCAGATAATCAAGACAAGGGATATATATATATATATATATATATATATATATATATATATATATATATCAGTCATTTTATCACATTCATATATATATATATGTGTGTGTGTGTGTGTGTGTGTGTGTGTGTGTGTGTGTGTAATTTCTATAGTAGCTGACTTCTACATCTCTTTTTTAAAAGGATTATAATGCTAGTTATACTTCACCATAGTGTCTCCTTAATCCTGTGCAGTCCTCTCTCACCATATTCCACTATTTCCCTGTAACTTTGTGCACAAAGATGTTCTATCTCCTCTGCCTTTGAATCTCTCTCATTCTCACAACACCTACTAATGTCTTGAGAATAATATGTGTTCCAAGAGCAACAAGCATATATCTAAAGATTTAAAGCTAACACGCAGAAATGAGAGAACACATGTGACATTTGTCTTCTTGTTTCTGAATTACTTCACCCAGAATGACTGTTTATAGTTCCATCCACTTACTTGCAAATTTTAGTTTCACTTTCCTTCACAGATGAATAAGAATATATTGTGTCAATTAATCTTATTACATATTCACCAATTGATGGGCATTTAGGCTTTTTCCATTGATTGGCTAATGTTAATAGAGCAATAATGAGTGTAAAAGTTAATATCTCTGTAGTAAGATAAGTAGTCATTTGCATATATGTCCAAGAGTCGTGTAGCAGGATCATATACTGGGTACATTTCTAGAGTTTTGAGAACACTCTTCAATAATGTCCATAGTGTTGTATCAGTTTGAAATCCCACCAACAGTAAATAACTGTTTTTTTCCACACGCCCACCCCAGAATCTGTTGTTATTGTTTTGTTTAATCTTGGTGTGATGATTTTTATATTCTCGGCCCAGGGAGTGGCACTATTAGGAGGTGTGACCCTATTGGAGTAGGTGTGTCACTGTGAGTGTGGGCTTTGATACCCTCATTTTAGCTGCCTGGAAGCCAGTATTCTGCTAGCAGCCTTCAGATGAAGATGTAGAACTCTCAGCCTCTCCTGTACCATGTTTGCCTGGACACTGTCATGTTCCCACGTTAATGATAATAGATGGAACTTCTGAATCTGTAAGCCAGCCTTGATTAAATGTCTTTTATAAGACTTGCTTTGGTCATGGTGTCTGTTCACACCAGTAAAACACTAAGACTCTTGGGTCATATGAACATAGTTAGATTAAATCTTAAATAGGGATGAGAGTGTTCTAGAGTTGTTGGTCATGAGGTTCCATAGATAACTCAAGAAATACAGGCCATTGCCAATAGTCTTTGGTACCTTCTAGAGTTTTATTTCACTTCACTTTATTTATTTATTTATTCATTCATTTATTTATTTATTTTTGCAATACTAGTGTTGAAGACACTGAGTCCCAGGACATGGTGAAATTAAGATGATCACTCAGAACTTTTATTCCTATGAGCTAACTTTCATAGTACTAGCACGCATTGTGAATACTACTAGAGAAAAAGCAATCATCAGTCTCACTCAGATGAAAATACTGCAAGCTAATACAATGACTGGTCTGAAAAGAGATGCTCACTTGTGTGGTAGTGGTACGAATGTTATGGGAATAATCAACTACTTTCTTCTTAGTTTACGATCTTACTTAAGGAGGCATAGTCCATATATAACACATTTTAAAAGGGCAAATGCCTGTGGCTAGAAAGAACATATTCCCTAGAGAAGAACCCAATACTATTATTATGCTATGTGAGCATAGCACTAAAATAACTTCTAATTATTTACTGCTGTACTCCTAGATCAGGGCATCTTTCAACCCCCAAGAGATGCTTCTTTCTGCAGTAGATGAAAACTAATGTCAAAATCCTCAACTGGTCGATATTCAGAGAATAAGAAACTGCAGACTGTGCAGGCCTAAGTGGGACATGCATGTCATAGCCCTCTCTCCCAAGGTTTATAGAATTCATGAAATATGGGGCAGGATGATTGTAAGAGCCAGAGATTTTAAGTAAATCAAGAAAAAATTTTCACAAATGCACATATGAAATCACAGTTACTGTGGAAGAATGTGCAGTGCCTAAGCTCATGCCGAAACAGAGTCACCATAGAGAGAGAGGGAGAAACGGTATCCTATCAGTAGATGAGGAACTGTATGGATTTGATAGTAGCTGTGAGAATCAGTTTTCTTTATTGACCCTGGTAGGTCAACCACACACACAGGACAGGACCTTCCCCCAAGGCTACCCAAGCAATACATAGCATAAGGATTGTGTGAAAAAGAAGGAAACTCTAAGTTTGGCTAGAGGAATGAAACCATGGTTATAGGAGGAAGGGGGATCCATTCAAAATAAATCAATAAAAATATTTTAAATGTTGTTTCTACTGTCAAAATGTCAAATTATTTGTGTAGACATTTGAACTGATCCCATATAGCTGTGTAAATATCTATCAATTTCAGGATCTCATTGCAAATCTCCTCCATACTGTCATATTTTCAGAGGATTTTTAAAAAGTATTCATTTATTTATTTTATGTATATGAATACTCTGTCTATATATACACCTTTGTGTCATAAGAGGGCATCAAACCCAGTTATGATGGCTGTGAGCTAACATATGGTCTCTGGGGATTGAACTCAGGGCCTCTGGAAGAGCAGGCAATGCTCTTAACCACTAATCCATCTCTCTGGCCCTATCAGAAGAATTTTAAAATATATTTTATACATATCCAGAAATCCTAAGACCCAGACTTGAATGCTTGAACATATATTTTGTTTGACTTAAAGCAGATTCTATACCCATCTAAATCTTCAGTTTTGTTAATACAAATGATGTAAACAATATTTAATTTAAAATTAATTGTTGATAAACAATGAAAAAAGCGCTAATTTTTTGCTAAGCACAGTGCCTCAAATAGAGTGCCCATTCACATAATCACTTGGGTGTGGAGCTGTATAAATACTTTATAGTTACTCCTTGAAAGCTAAATAGGGTGAGTCCTATCAACTTGAGTGAAGACAATCAAATATCCTCTTGTATGATCTTAGTCCTTCTTAGATGAGATTATCAGAAAGAATGGCTTCAGCCACTTTCCTTCCTTTCCTTCCCTGTGGATGTGCTGTGATATGTTGTAGAGTGTTGACATTGTACAAATGACTCTAAGGTGGTAATTTATGGTACACTGGACACAATTTGTTTTTCGATGTCCCACGAAGCAAGGTGTCAGCAGTTTATCAATATGCGACAGACGGGTATAGATCAAGCTTTTAGGAAATATAGCTATGTATTCTTCAGGCAGAAGGCGGGAAGTATAAAGACTTTCATGAACGCTGGGAAATCTATTTCTGGTTAAATGGTAAAAGCCTATGGAATCTCTGTAGTGAAATGTGTAGCCTCGGTATTTTATGTACGTTGATTGGACTTGGAAAAGGATTTGGTGTTAACATTTGGGGTGTGAAGTAGAATAAGATATGACTTCAATACTATCCAAGTCCAGCCTAAATGAATAAAATAGACCTATAAGCTAGCAATATTTGAGCACTGAGTACTCAGCAAAGGAATATACTAAATAAGCTGTTTAGAGGGAGAAAGACAGATGTATACTAGGTGCTTGTCTTGATTCTAGAAACACAAAGACAGTAACACGAAAGATGCTTCTATTATAGTAAATACTGCATTTGGATAATTGTCCTGAGATATATATATATTAAAAAAAAACTCATTGCATGACAGGATTTGGAGTTGTATAAGAAAACATGCATGAACCATATTGCTAAAATAATCCCAGAAGGAAAACCTTGTTAAAAAATAGAAAATCCTAAGAGGCTCAATTTCTAAGAGGCTTTCACCCAATCTTCATGCAGATTCACTACAAACATGATCAGTTATTCCATTAACACCAATAAATAGACTTTCTTTTGTTGCGATATTTTTCCAAAGTAAAAAGCTTAGGTAAGCCATTCTGGGTCAAGGTAGTTAGGTATAAGAATAAAAAAGCCCAGCTTAATTAAAATGTCTATCTACCTTGCAGAGCTTATTTCACTGAGATTTATAAAAGCACATATTTGTTGTTAATCAAAAGTCAATTGATTTCCCCCCAAAATATTTATTGAGGCTTAAGAACTCAGTTATGTGTGTTGCATAGTTGTTAAGATCTCGATAAATCTGTTTTTCCAAATCAATGGGAATTTAATTAAAATGCAAAAAAATAACTATATGGTTTGTTTCAAATCTTTATTTTACACAATTAATAGGATGCTATTAAGATCCTGATTTAGTGACTGGAGGGCATGGAGGATTTAGTGTCCATTAAACAGCCTCTGAGTACCAGAGCAGCAGGATGTGAGACAGGAGGGGGAAGAGAAAAAGCTAGAAGTCTGCTGTAGAAGCTGCCAGAAATCAGTGGGAGGTAGGCTAACGCATTACAAGGTATGGCAAACCTTAAATTCCAATTAGTCAGGACACAGGCATTCCAAGACATCCGGGTCACATGAAAGCTAGGTCACACTAACTTAATTCAAGTCCTTGCTTCATTACAGTAATTCAATAGAATTAGCACTACATCTACTACACACACACAGACACACACACACACACACACACACACACACACACACACACACACTCCAGTTCCTTACTGCTACTGTGAAGGTGACCTCATTTAAAAACATGGTTTTCCTCGACGTGATAAAGTTGGGGTGAGGATGGACTAGATAGAGGTGCATAGTAGTCAGATACAAAAGCAGGTAGCATGATACAGGGGAGAAGATTCTATGAAGATAATAGAAAAGAAGGAAAAGATTAAAGTTTTGCTTCTATAACCCACCAAAAGTGAACATTTTATTCAGCAGCATCACTGTGGAACAAATTTTCTGGGCAATTCTGAGAGACCATATATATAACCCTATCAGTACTTCCAGATTGAATTTTTAGCCTCCAGAAACATGAAAAATAAATTTCCATTATTATAAGCCATTCAATGTTAGTATTTCGTTCTAGATGACCTTACAAGTCACATCTCTTATAAAAGAGTTAATGTTTATTAAACTAATCCTCCCCAGTCACATAAGAACTGTAGGAAGACAGACCCACCCAAGATGTTTTAGAGGCCCCAATTAAAGGATGAAAGGAACTTTATTTCCGTATTCTTTTTCAGAAGTTTACTTGAGAAGGCCTGTCTAGTACTCCAAAGTGTCAAAGCTGTTGATTCTAGAGATCAGATACTTTCCTCTGGGCTGTGGTTATTACTCCTTAGGTAGCTGTGTCAAAGGGTTCATGTCTTCTATGGTCAATATTTTCTGACCGCTAACCTTGGACATTTTCCGCCTTGCAAATATTATATAAAGGTGCTAATCTTCTTAGCTTGAACAAGATGTCCTGGTCCCAGCCTTTGCTTTTTTTTTTTTTTTATATCTCATCTTTATTTCCCATTGCTGTTGCTCCCTCGTGACACCTCATGATTTGAGAGCCCTTATTCCTGGTAGTTCAGAACAATGTGACAAAGAACTATGTAAGAAATTTCATCACACACACACACACACACACACACACACACACACACACACACTCATACACTCATGTACATCACTCTTTCAAGCCTGGAAAACCTTACTCACCAGTTCCCTTCTTTCCATATGTTGATGTTCCCTATTCCGCCTTCATCTAGAAAGGTATACGACACATTCATTAAGAACAATGTTATTTCCACTGTATACATAGATATAATTTTATCTTTATATATGTATTATATATATATATAATATGTATATATAATATATAATATGTATATATACATATTATATGTTATATATACATATTATATATATAATATGTATATATAATATACATATATATAAATATATATATATTTATATATAAATATTTAAATAAATATAAATAAATAAAATATATATATATATATATATATATATATATATATATATATTTGTGCATTTGTGTGTCAGGTCTTAATCTCATGGACATGAAGAGCATTACAAGTAAAACCACTGATCTAAATTATTACCAAATTAAAGCAAGCTTGACTCATGTACACATCAGAGTTGAACCAGTGACTGTCTCCCCCTAAGGGAGAGTTTATGAGGCCAGACCCCAACCAATTTTTCAAGCCCTTTTTAAAGGCAAAACCATAGGGCAGGAGATTTTGACTATAAGCCTGGTTACAGAAACAAAACCAGTCAGTTAAAGAAAGTAGATTGTAAAGAAATGTGTACATAACATTTCAGAAATAGGTGGCTTGAGGGTGTGGTTTGTGATATATTTTATGGTTATAGGATTAGCGAGTACCCCACTTCTTAGAGACAGAAATTTGCGTTTTATAATAAACAGAAATTTAACTTGTCTAGAGACTCAAAATGGCTCTTTGAAACAAAATGGAGATGGGTTGAGTGTTCACAGATACTTTGTGAGCAATCAAAAGAAACCTGAGTTTTAAAAATCATTACTATTTCTCAGAGTGTGAATATATTTTGTCCCTTCTAATTCATAAATGTGGTTGAATACGAACATACTGAATTGAGAGGGTGAAAACCTACTCTATTGTGTTGTTTAGAGATGACATTTTGGATACTTGTATCATATTTCATGTAGGTGATATATATATATAAACACGTATATGTGTATATATACACCTATACATCTATACATATACACATGCATATACACATATACATACATATACATATATATATATACACATATATACATATATACATATATGTATGCATGTATATATGTATGTATACATATGTGGGTGACCTATATAATAGACACACACACACACACACACACATACACACACACACACACACACACACACACACACACACACACATATATATATATATAATGCATATATTTGTACATACATAATATATATATATGTATATATATATACATATACATTATATATCATCTATATGAAATATGATACAAGTATTTATCCAATGCATCATCTCTAACAAAACAATAGAATAAGTTTATATGTATATAATACATACATATATACAAATTAAAAAACTATCTCTATCTCTATCTCTATCTCTATCTCTATCTCTATCTCTATCTCTATCTCATCTCTATCTCTATCATCTTTACTGTACAGACCAAAATGTGATGTAGTCAAGGGAAGCCCTCAAAAAATGTGCCACTTGCTTTGTGGAATTCCAGCTTGAAACCCTCTGAGCTTAGTACACGCAGTTATTTATCAAGTTTTCTGCTTTGAGTATTTTAGCAATTGCACACAACTGAATAGCTTACCACTCAGAAACCTGCTAGTTTGCATATTTATTTCCTTGGCTGTTCATAGCCTCAGTTAGCAGTCACACTGGAGGTAATAAATGATGGTTTCCTTCTCTTTTTCTTTTATCTTTTACTTTGGAAAGGGAATTTATTTCTTCACAAAGTAACAGACAAAAAGACAGAGCCATAACTTTGTGCTTTCTAGCAGAAATTATGCTTCCAAATCAGATGTGAGCATCTACTTTGTAGAACTGATAGGAGTCCTATGGAAGTAACCACTGTAATGCAATTTAACAACTACAAGTAGCTGTTCCAAGCTCTCAGCAGCAATCTGCCCTCTACTGCATCACTGAATGGCTTTTGCTGTTTATCATGTCCTTCAGGAGACTCAAACAACAACAGAAAATGTCTCTGGATGCCAATAATTCCATCTGACCCTGGTCCAGCAACCAAATTTTCTTTTACATGAACATCCTAGAAAGCTGTTATCTGATACTGATTTTAAAAAGTAAGTAGATAAGACAGGTGAAACGGAAGGGTGATCTTTTGAGTAGAGCCAGCAGGAGACTTTAGACTGGGTCACAGAAAAGCATTTAACTTCCAGTTGTTCTTAAGTGTATTGATTTTCCCCACCACGAAACCCGTATGGCAGGCCCAATGGGCAGCTGACCTCCAGTGACCTGCCATATCAGCCCCTTCTGCAGTTTAATAACTGTCAATTTCTCACAATCTTTTCAAAGTAAGGATTTTGGGCATGGAAAATGAACACTGAAAAACCATCTCATTCTCTCTGCTTAATAACCTCATCATGCTATCTCTGCATTAGCTCATCTGCTCAGACACATATGAAAGGAGAGTGAGCAGCATAGTAAATACCCCAACAGGAAAAGAAAGGTTGGAAAGGAGGCATCTTGTTTAGTTAAAGCTACATAATAGTGGAAGCAGCATCCATTATATCTATATCCTCTTACATATATATTCACTCAATTTATGAGTCTCCCAAGGAAGTTCTTCATAGCACACATGTAGGTAGACACAGAGCATCTCAGTTTAAGACCCACCTTGAGTGAATAACAATGAGTTGTCTATCTCAGATATAAGCAGACGAGTTTTCTTCCTGTCGTTTTTCTATAAAGAAAACCTTGTAACAACAATTTCACCACATTAGATGTTGTAAGTGATCTAGAAATGATTTTGCCTGCACAGTAGATGTATATCAGTCACGTGCTAATTCTACTCACAGTTTCGTGTATGGGACTTTAGTGCTCATAGATTTTGAATGAATTCATTTTGAAGAATGAAAGGTTGAACAAATTAACCTGATGGTTTCTTATTTAATAAGAATATAAAATAAGTAATAATGTTATTAAAATATATTTAACTTAATATTAGACAATATTATTAAATAAATAATGATAAGATGAGATTTTCTTTGAACTGCTCTGTGAATACAAAGGTTTAAGCCTACTAGATTTCTTTTTTTTTTTTTTTTTTTTTTGGTTTTTCGAGACAGGGTTTCTCTGTGTAGTCCTGGCTGTCCTGGAACTCACTCTGTAGACCAGGCTAGCCTCGAACTCAGAGATCCACCTGCCTCTGCCTCCCAAGTGCTGGGATTAAAGGCGTGCGCCACCACTGCTCGGCGCATACTCGATTTCTATCTTCAACTTTTACTCTTATGCCATTCCCATTTTTATCTATGTCTCCATTCTTGTGGAAGAGATAATAGAAGAAAATATATTTGATTATGCTGAACTAGTATAAAATATCATTTTATTAAATAAAAAACCATGGAGATAATTTGTTGAACATTTCTTTTTTTTAGTCATCCAACTAATGCCAAGCCAGTCTCATGTGTCTCTCAGGCACTTGAGCCAAATGTCAGATTTAGAAAGACCAAAGGCTCCACTTTTAGATATTCATCAACTAGTGGAAAATATTTAGAAGTCCAATTTTATAACAACAGCATAAGAAATCCAAAACAAAAGTTGTATTGTCTGGCTTTCCCATATTTGTCACAGGTCCCACTCTTTCCCAACTGTCTTTCCTATTCTCTTTATAACCAAGGCAATCAAGAGTTCTAGATGTTAAAAGGTACATGGTAGAACACTGCAATTAAGAATGTGGAATCCAAGGCACACAGAAGGATTTACACACACACACACACACACACACACACACACACACACACATACACACAGATAACTAGGTTATCAGTAATACATTCATAAATCTGTACTTCAAGGTAAAAATGATTTCTAGTATTTGGGTAGGGTTGGCTAAATTACTCAGTGTGTAAAGGCTTCTGCTGCCAAGCTGGAGGACCTGAGCTTGATCAATGTCTGTAACCCATACACTGGAAAGAGAGAATCAGCTCTGGAAACTTGTTGGCTGATCTTGTCGAGACAGGACCTGGCAAACAATGTCCACCCTCATGTACACACAGAAATAAATAAGTAAATGCCTACAAATGTAAAAATTATTCATTATATTTGTATGGATGATATCTTTAAAAAAAGATCTACCTAAACCAGATTGGAAATGATAATTGAATTCTAAAATTAGGTGAATGATTTATGAATGTTTTATTTTATTAAAAATATATTTTACTTTTACTAATTACTATGTTATCTGTCTCCAAGCAGGAATTCAAAAGTGAACTCAGGTGTCTTCAAAGGGTAGAACCATTTGTTGTCTCAAACTGGTGAGATAGACAGTCATGAGCCAATTGATATGTGTCCTGGGAAGCAAACATTGGTACTCTATAGGCTTGTAACACTCAGCCATCTCACTAGGTCCTGTCCTAAGACACACACATACAGACACACAGACACACACACACTTTTAACATTAAACACATAGGTATACATTTAAGAATTTTCTTTAAAGTAGAAATGTTCTAATCCAATTTCTTTCCTTTCTTCATTATAACTCTGTTTTCACTGAGGAAAAAGAAACCCCACCAAGCACTATGAAACTACAGATATCTGTTGCAGGAAAGGATACAGTTAAGCTATGGGTAAGGCTGAAATTATGTTCAATGTTATTTTATAGAGTGTGACAGTTTAGAAATAATTTACTAAACCTACCCCTGGGTTTGTGTCTGTGGGGTCATTTCCAAAAGGAGGTAACCAAGAAGGGAAGACATAAAAATGATAAGATTATATTGAATGTGGTGGCACCATCACAGGGCTATGCTTCCTGACTGAATAAGAAGGAAAACAAGAGAAAGAGAAGGTAAGCTAAATGCCAGAATTCATCTCTCACTGCTGTTTGGTTGGGGACCATGAGACCAGCCACTGCATGGTATGGCCATCAGGGGTTCCATCTTCTTGATCATGGGCAAAATAATAATAATAATTTGAAGTGGGATGACTATTTATTTATTTAAGTGCATTGGTGTTTTGCTTGCATACATGTCCATTTGAGAATGTCAGATTTTGATGTTTCATAGAGTTGTGAGGGGCCATGTGGGTGCTGGGAATTGAATTCAAATCCTCTGGAAGGGCAGTCAGTGTTCTTAACTACTTGGGCATCTCTCCATCGATGATGATGATGATGATGATGATGATGATGATGATATTAAAAACTCTTTTTACTTTAGGCTTGTTTGTCAATTATTTCACCACAGCAATGCAAAACCACACACACACACACACACACACACACACACACACACACACACACACATATATATATATATATATATATATATATATATATATATATATATATAATATATTTGTGGCTTCAGGTTCAGGATTTAAACTCTTTTCCTCATTCTCTTTTGCCTATCATTTCATTTCATCCCCAAAATAACTGTATCTCAGACTGGCGAAGACATTGTTATCCACACTACACTTAATCTAAAATAGTTAGATGAGTTATTTGGGTGAGTCAGTTTTAGAATTTTCTCTCTGTGTTTTAAATTTGGTTTTGGCATAAAATTGCAAGGCAGCGACTATTTCAAGGGACAGAATCCAAAGGCTGAGGTTCTGCATGTATTGGCAGCTTGGCTTCTCAACATGTCGCATGGGAGAAGCCAGGGCTCAGGGAGAAAGAACGATGCCAACAGACTACAGCAGGCAACGGGTCCACACCATATCGACCTGGCAAGACGTTCCACTCTGGACACAGAAGCACTTTGCTTTCTGTGAGGTGACTGAACCTTCCCTTACCTAAGAAACTATTATTTGCCATAGGAGAATGTATTTTTTTTAACTGCCTTCCTTATTTTCCTTTATAATGCAACCTAATATCAGGTATTATGAGAAAAGAATTGCACAAGATAAGCTTCCCTCTGAAGAGCACCAGATTGCGAAGAATATATCTAAAGCAGGAGACATGATTAGAAAAGGATGACCCAGAGCCAGATATAAGACTTTCATAGCTTCTCTTAGTAATATGAGATAAAACATGTAAATACTTCAGAAAAATCCGATGGAATCTCAGCAGAGGTCTAGTACCATTGATTCATGTTTTTAAAAGCAACACTCGAATAGACATGAGAGAAAATTGTTGGTGTACGGCAAAAACAAAAGCAAGAACTTATTTTGGAAGTTACGATAATAGCTGTCGTGAGACTTGAAGGCTGGAACATGGTGAGGTGCCATAAGGAGTAAAGAAGAGGCAACTGAAAATAGTAAGTACTTTGGCAGTACATGTTGATCTAACTGTGAAGCTTTTTCTGAGTCGGCTCTATATATTCCCAATGTCATATCATAAAGGCACAGTCCAAGGAAAAGTTATTACCCAAAAGCCAGATTAGAATTGGCACACTTAAACGATCTGCATTTTTTTTTTTTTTTAGGTTACTGGTTAGGGAAGAATTTTAATTGTTGCCTACACACACTATAACATCTTCAGGTCTGCAATGGAGTGTCTCAGGATGGATATATGTGAACTAGTCACACCCATTGCCACAGTATTTAGAAGAGTGTTGGTACCTCCTTCAGAGAGAGGGAATACAAAAAAAAAATTGTAAACAGATATTAGAGACGGTGATAATGCAAGTTAGAAGAAATTAACGGTAAGCAAATGTACCGCCTTCTTTTGTGGCCATCTTCCTTCACATGCAGATACTTGCAAATGCCATCTCAGAAGGAATCACGTCAGTTTCTCATCTCAAGGAATTCAATGTAGTACAGTGATCACTAAAATTGTAAAAACACCTGTTTTCAACAAGCCCTTAATTTCTAAATGAGTAAGAAGGCACAGTCAAACCTGGTGCCCTGGCTCTGTCTGGGCAAAGCAGAGAATTACATCGCCTTTGTACACTGACAGAAAATTATGGTTTTGATAATGAGACAAAAACAAGCAAACAAACAAACAAACAGGCAAGTAACAACAAAACTATGAGCAGAGATCCTGTCTACCAGGTCATCTCTGATCCAACACCGATCATATGTGTTTCATGGAAGAGATGCAAGAACTAAGCAAGAGTGGTGAAGACATTTTGCTATAGCATGTTATGATGGGTTTGGCTGAGGTCACAGTCTGCTACTTTCCATCATCAACTTGATTTCTTGGTCATCCACAAAGCTTATAAATTCCTTATACTAAACGATATTTGTGTTTCATATTCAGGTTTTCATTTCCAACAACTGATGTATGATACATGATGGATGAGCAACTGAATTTTTGGATCACACTAGAATGCCTTTGGATATGTGTGCAAGTTCATAAGAATGTGACTTAGAATAACTTTGGGTGGAACTTTATTTGTGTCTTTAATGGAATAGTTGTGCTCAATCATAATACCATTTTACAAATGAAGTAACAGGTAAGAGCCGACAATTACAAGATTTTTTTCTCTTTCAACTAGTATTGAAAATGGTAACCTCATATGACATTGTTCTGTACATCACACCAGAATGGGAGCTCGGTGAATTCTAGGCAAGTTAATTGGTCGAATCCAGGTGGAGAGGCAGTGAAAATACAACCTTATGAACTTCCATATGTTGCCTTAGTGCCCACAAGGGAATGGACTATAACAGTAAAATGTGTCAATTTGAGATATAAAGCTTGTCAAAAGTCTGCTTCTGTGATTTAGGTGAACAGTGTAAAATGTGCAGTTAGGGGGAGATATTTATATTTAAAAAGAAAGGTAGATTTCAGTGGCTGGTGATACCATTTAATAGATTGTTTCTTTGATCTTTATAATTATTTACTATTATTATTATTATTATTATTATTATTATTATTATTAAAATATATCTTCAACAAGCCCTCTGGTGCACAGTGAATAACACCCAAACTGAAACACATTAGATCATGGAGGTCAACAGCAGATGTTTGGTAAGTGATGTTTAAATGGAAAACTTTCTCAACAATTTCTCTTGAGTGTTTTTGAATTTCATCAAAAACACAAATCTATCTGAATTGCTACTTTTCTGAGATGGAAACTATAACATTGGAAAGAACTGCCTTCTGCTCAGGGATCATTTATTATCCGAGTTTTAATCAAATTAACCGTTTAATTTTGTTGATAATTTTAGCATACATTTTGATTATAATCACAACTGATCTCAGTGAAGGAAAGGCAGGGCAGGGAAGCCACATGATATGAGAAGTCACTCAGGGAGGATTTTTTTTTTTTTTGGAGATAAATATTTGTAATGTAATTACAGATCTATCATAAGCTCCACTATAATTTGCTGTCAATCACCATGCTGATGATAGGATCTTCCTTCAGAGGAAGGAATGCACTGCAATTATCTCCAGGATGAGTTTCATGCTCAACCACCTCCCAACACAGAACTCTGGAAAGTAGCTTTAGCACTGTATATTTCTCAGAGTTCCACAATGTAGTTCATCTCCACCTTCACCCAAACTTTCTGTGTGTTTGAGATTCAGTCTACAATAGTGGGAATAAAGGTGGATGCTTTCTCATGCTCTACCTTTCCCTGATACATGTCACTCTCCTAAATAACAGGTGGGAGGAAAAAGTTGGGAATTAAAAGACTGAAAACAAATCAGAGTTGTAAATACTTTATTTAAATGCGTTTGAAATGCATTTCTATATAGTGGATTTAAAGTCAGAAATTTAATTTTTACCAAAACTTCTTTGACAAAGTATCCCTTCTCTTTCCTCATCGCTGCCTCTTTTTATCTAATAGATTATAGCTTAAGTTATTTTTCCATCTTTAATATATCCAAATCAACATACTGATGAATATGTATTCTCATCTTGCCAATTAAATAAGAATTCCTGTTAATATTTCACAACAATATTTTACAATACCATATTACTTCTCTCATCCAATTACTATGTTATTAATGGAAAAGAAAACTATTAATAAAGTGTCTGGTTACTTAAATATACTAGTGTGAATCCACATGTTTATAACCTTCATGTTTGTTTACTTGTCAGAAAGTTATTTTAGCAACCTGCTCTTTTTTATTGGTTTTTTTTTTTTTTTGAGTAGTCTTCTGAAGAAGGAATCCAGCATCATGTCTGTCAGTCAAATACAGATACACAGGAAAATTTTCTTAAGTGGCTCGTAAAGAAAGTGTAATTAATTTGTTACACCGACAAACAACAGCTTGAGGAAACACAGACTTGTGAAAGAAGCAGCATTGCCCATTATATAAACATTTAAAGGATACATCCAAACTATAAATTACAGCAGAGAAAAACTTAGAGCAATGTAGAGATTGTTGACATAGTCTCAAGTCAATATACAGATGACATGATGATATCAACACATTTCAAACATCTCATTTGCTTACATTGGTCTGGAACTTTGCATGGATTTATTAATTTGTTTCTTTAGCACTCTTCACAGTAGATTATATAGAGGTGACCCAGGTCTGCAAGTTCATGTGCCTCAATTATCCTACAGTGTGCACATTTTCTCCAACAGCTTTTTAATCTGATTCTTGCTAGTGAGAATAGTACTTAACTCTGAGCAGAAAGCTAAGAACTATGTGAAATTAAGCAGATATAGAGGGTAAGCAAGCTGCAAGCTTCCATGAAAAACTAAAAGCCAACATGGAGAAAAAAAAACCTAGAGACTTACTAAATGTACACAGGAACACTTACATTTCAGAATTACCAGAATAAAGGTAAGTAGAAACATGCAGATCAAAACCTAACCAAGTGCATTGTTCTGTGACTGTGAAAATATTAGTGTCAGGTCAATGAAAGGCAAAGCAGGTGTCCTGGCTTCTACAGCTAAGTAACTAGCCTTTTTTCCTATCCACCACCACTGCAGTGGTATCAAGTTACTTTCATGATGTAAAAAGAGAGAGTTGCAGGTATCTTAGCCATTGTGTACACAATGACATCAAAGATGAAACTAAGGGACATCTGGAGCAAGAAGCAATAAGTGACATTCACAGGACTGTTAAGAAACCTAGAAAGGATTTTCTCAGAGAGATTTGTAGCCATGAGCAAATATGCAAACAAGTAAAATGACAAACTTTATGTACTGTTCCTTAGTAGTCAGATTATTAAGAAAAAGTAAAACAAAAGCTACAAGGAACATGGCATGCAACTGTTCTAACCTCTTTAATTTTACTAGTCCCTGCAGTCCAGGAAATGTGCTACCATTTACATGTGCCAGGGATTCTCCACAATTTCCCTAAAATTTTGACATCCTTCCTAAAAGTTAGTAATGCTATTATCTTCCCCTCACATGACTCTAATGTCATATTAAAGAGATTCCTGGTTCATTTCATGTTTACATGTGCATGATGTCTGTGTGTGTGTGTGTGTGTGTGTGTGTGTGTGTGTGTGTGTGTGTGTACATGCTCTCGTGCGTGCACACACATGCGTGTGCATATGCGTGTATGTGTATCTGAGCCAACATAAAAGTGGAGAGACATAGGTGATGTCAGGATTCCTTCCTTCTTCTGATTTTGTTGAAGCAGCATTTCTTAGTTAAACCTAAATCATCTTAACAGAGTTATTCTCATTAGATAGCTTGTTCTGCACATCCTTTCTTTGTCTTCCTTTAAATTGGAAAGGATGGGAATTGGAGTAAGTGGTCACTATCATCAAACATTTCCATGGATTTTGGCTTCTACTAATGGGACAGGTCCTCTTGCCTTGATCATTTTTACCATCTCAACAGCAACTTCCATATCCCATTCGGTTGGTAGACAAGTGATTGCCCCACAATAACCTAGCAAGTGCCAGGGAAATGTG
Source organism: Rhabdomys pumilio (assembly GCA_030674055.1). Lineage (NCBI taxonomy): Eukaryota > Metazoa > Chordata > Mammalia > Rodentia > Muridae > Rhabdomys > Rhabdomys pumilio. The sequence goes on along the minus strand of JANHMN010000018.1, from coordinate 24,008,331 downwards.
CACCAGCTTCTAAAGCCATAATTTGTCATTGTGCATCTGCTATTATTTAATGCTCATCTATGATGGTGAATAATTCAACTGCCCTGGGGAGAATCAACACATGAGTTGTAAAATTATGATTCCATCAAACAAAATCTACATCCCCTCCACCCTCTTAGTGATATTCTTAAAGAAAGGTGGGAAGGTGAAACACTACTCTCTTCAGAGGAGAGGAGAATTTTCTACTTTAAAATTTGTAGCTCTCTCTTTAGCTAACTTGTTGTATAACCAAAATCACTGTGGAAAAAAATAACATGAACAGTTTGTGATGTCTTTGAGAGATTAATGCAATGAATAAAATCTCCCTGGATAAATAAATATGTAATCATTGAGATTTACCCTCAAAGCCTGTGTTTGGTCTTGCAGACATAGTGACTTTGATTGGATAGGTGTTATAATTATAATCTCAAGAACTGTTCTATGTTTTTCATATCCTGCTTGTGACAACAAAAAGACAGGGAACATAAAGAGAACCCCGAGGAGGGGAAACACAGAAAACAAATTCAGTGTGGATATGAACAATCCTTTCCTTTATTATTAAAAGCTTTGTCCTTTAACAGAAGAAGTATGTTTCTACATGTCCATGAAGACAAAATAAATCATTTTGGAATGTTCTATAAGGCACAACTACAAAAGTAATGTGCTCTGTAATGATGGTAGAACTCATTACCATCCATCATGTGATGTGTTTATGAAGGACATCCAAATTTTAATTAGCTTATGCTAAATGGCTTTAGTATCCATTTAAGCAAAATGTGACACTTGGTAGCCTTGTTTGGATGGCCTCTAGAAACAATAACTCATGAAGTAGAATTACCAGGAGAATCGTTTTCATCAATGGACATCAATTCTGATAGGAATCAGGAAACCATGTACAAACAGAGATGAGAAATAAGAAAAAAAGAAATACTTGAAAAAAGAGAGGTAAAATTTTCAGTGGTAGCAAATTATAAACACCTAGCCCCTGCAAAAATGACAATAATTACCACACAGATTTATTATATCTGGAGACGTGGCATGGCATACAAATATTCTACAGTGTGTTTTGTACATGCCTATATATTGTTATTATGATTCTAAACCATACACTTAGAAAGGTCTATATTCAAATTATGCTTCCATTAGTGCATAATAAGAGAGTGAGTTTTACTAGGTGACTTCTTTCTCATTAAAAACAAGAAAGCAGAAGAAACTTGTTCCTGTATTTCTGCTTTAAACTTTCTACAAAAGTTAAAGTTGTGCATAGAAGAAAAGTACATTTACTAATTAAAATATTTTTTAAACAAAACCTTTATATCTGAAATCAACCTGGTTTTTGTTTTCAATAAATATTAAGCATGTGAGCAGAAAGAATTTTATTTCCCTGTCTGTAAATTGGACATATTGAGAGTTGTTCTTATTTGGTTTATGTGTAAAGTGATTGGGATCTATATCTTTCTCATGATCAACGTCAACACTCATTTTGAAACTCTGTAGTAATAATGAAAGGAAGCAGGATTTTACCACTTGCATCTGGAAATTTTTAGGAGTAGGTCTGCTTCCCCAAACACATAATTTGGAGAGAAAAGAAAAAGATCCTGAGGTTCTTGTCTCCTTATTAGCATTTCAAAGTTTACAAAATGTTACAGTTATGTTTCTGTACATAATTAGAGAAGTTATCCATGACAGCGTATTCTGGATTACTTAGCAGAAGCTGTTGGAGGGGGGAACTATCAAAGATGAAATCTTTGCAGGTTAAAGAAACAAACGTAAAGAGGTCTATAGAATGGTGTGTTCAAAGGCAAAGCAGCACTCTGGAAAAATATCCCAGAGTTCTGCATGGCTTAGTCAGTAAGGTATAAAAGAGTAGGCAGACATACAGGAGGACATTAAAGCAGAACACTAGACTGAAGACAATTTTAAAGAAAAAAATGTAAGAAAGTCTTTGTGTTCTTATGTTATAAATAGCCTTCATTGAAATGGGGAAAAGAAAGTGAAAGAAGAACGAGGTTATAGACAGACAGGCTGAGAGAGAGAGGAGACAAAGCTAAATTAATTATTTTGTGTTTGAATTATTAGTGAGGAAAACCAAGCTTGACTTCTCAGATCAGTTCATTGGTAAGCTTTTTGATTGTCATGGGTATATAGTTTTGCCTCCTATCCTTTGATTTTCAGTGTCTCCACTCCTAGGAGAGATTTAACAACTTTATCTCTACATATTTCTTGGCTGGTAATACATGATGAACCCATTCTGTTACGTCTGCCATGCAAATTAGTATTTACAAAGCCTTTTCCCATATGCTATTATTATTCCACACCTGGCTGGGTCTGTCTTAGAATGGCAGAGACCAGCCAAAATATCTATCAATTTCCCTTTTGCCTGCAGGAGGAGTTAAAATATGACCATGAAGATTGCCTGCTGAGACAATCAAAACGAATATTTACTTAGGCTAGTAATGATCAATGTCTTCTGAGTAATATGGAAATTGAGTTCAACACACAGAATAAAGCCGAGGCTCTGGAACTAAGTGAAACAACATTGCCTAATGTACTCCCTGGCATAATTGCTTGTCTTTTCTCTGCAATTTTCACAATACAGGGATCGTTTATGTGCACTTATACATTTTACTGTTGATTGCATGACTGTACAACACATTTGGGAGAAAGGAAGTCACAGTAATGCGAATTCATCAAACATCCCCAACTGCTTCTCTGTAACAGCCTCAAAGGAGAGACACAGCACCAACCACTTATAAGTTGTCAGAAACTGTCAAAGACAAAGCCTAGAATCTGGAATCTGGGTTGAATACATTTCTTGCTTTAACTAGCAACTGTTCTGGGCACTTAGAAAATTACTGACTAAACTACCTACTGGAAGGAAAAGGACAGAGTGCAAAGTGTTATCATTAACCTGCCTCACAAAAGAGTTAAAGAACTCTGTATATAAACTGTTGTTAGCTCTCTCACGCTGAAACAGCAAGACCAAGTAGAAAATGGCACTTTGTAAATCTGCTTTGAGCATCTCTTTGAGGATTGTGATACCCATGGATTTTCTAAACTCTATAAAATCATATAAATGCTATTGTAGGCCTTTTGCTTTTTAATATACTAGTACCAGTATAATTGATTAGGGAGATTGAATTAGTTACTAAAATTTGTTTGATAAAGAAGACAAATATGTTTCTTCAGAGTTGTTCAATTGTGAAGATTCATAATGTTTGATCAAATTCAAGTACTGAACCAATCTGGAACATGGAATATCTAAACACATTGTGATAGAAAGTTTACTTCTGTTGACTCTTCCTGTGAGTTTTTAATAGGCTTGGCTAAAACGTAGAAGTCACTCTTTCTACCCACCCACAAAATTGGACTGAATACGCAAATGTACTAATAGTAAGAAACAGTGATTTTATTTCATATGAAAAAAACTGTTAGTTATTCTGTGTCTGATGCCTTATGAACAATTAATTTCTTAATGTAAGGTTCTGTGTGTTTACTATTTAGGACAAATAACATGTGTGCATTCAAAAATTCATTTGGATATCAGAGAGTTCAAAAACATTCAATAAAATTTACAAATTTTGGAATTAAAAAAAAACAAAACTCTGTCAAGTCTAGTTTATATTGCTCAACTATTATTGGGATTCGGAATGGCCCTGGAGTATGGTGGACCTACCAGGGCATTACACAATTAATGAAATAGACTCTCCCTCTTGCAGAATCCATAAATTCCTTGTAGCTTCTCAGCTAGTGGTGGGACTTCATACTCACATCCCCCTGCCTCCATGCTGTGATTTTCTCTGGATAAATCTATTTTGCATGCTGCCACAATCAATGTAATTTAACATGTTCAACTGTGCTTCTGTGTCCTCAAAACCCTGTCACCTTGACGATGAGCTACCACCTCTGTCTCTTGTAATTTCCAACTCCCCTTTCCATAAAAGATTTCTAACTAATCAGTCTCCTACAGGGTTGATCACTCTAAAGATTTAGTTTATTTTGTATGGTTTGACTATTGGGGGTATCTAGGTTAATTGCCATCTACTAGAAGAATTTTTTTTGAAGAGAGTTTAGCAATACACTGAACTATGTGCATAGCAATAATTCATTAGAAATTGTCCTAATACTATGTCCACTTAGCAGAATACTTTTAGTTTCTCCCTATTATCTATAATCTATCAAGCCACAGGGCCTTGGCACCATTAACTGTGCCAAAAGTTGGTTCAATCTCGAGAAGCAGCACATAAATCTAATCCAAAATGGTTACATCCGGAGCATTTCAGGCCACTTATCATGGCCTGATTTTTCCCTTAAAGGATGGATTTTTAACACAATCAACTAAAAAAAAATCATAAAACAATGACTTTCAAAATATCAGCAAATTGTATACAAGGAGAAATCTGTCTCAGTTTGTAAAGTGGGTGCCATGAAAAAAAGAGATTCTATTAAAACCTGAAACCTGTTTAGCAAAGGGTGAGGGGGATATTATGTCATGTGTCTGTAACTCCAGTCATGGTTATGTGGAAGCAAGAGGCTCTCAAGAGTTCAATGGCCAGATACTTTGAATAACTGTGTGAAGTCCAGCTTCACTGTGATCCTTCATCAAAAGTTAAGTTAGGGGAACAATAAAGGAAGACACTTGAAGTTGAACTCTTGTTCCCACATGTGTACACACAAAAAGGCACCCTCCCCTTCTTATTCTTTTCCTCCTTATCTTTCTCACTCTCATGACAATCAAGCACTACTGGATCCCTGAAAGACATAAGACATGAGAGAAACCTTAATATTTTCGTATTTTATTGCATTGAGATTACTTGTAGTATTAAGTGAGAAGAAAGCTGGGAAAAAAACTTAGCAGATTTCTTGGGCTCAACAGACAGAATTACAGTCTGGGAGCCTAGGACAGCTGGAGTGTGTGGCAGAGAAACGCTGATGAGAACTCTGAGAAAGCGTAGAACCTGGGATATACCGAGGATTCCTCTCAGAAATTGAACAGAAAGCTCATCAGAATATGTCTGAGGATTTGATCAAATACAGAAAAAGTATTTGAAAGGATAATACACAATGTCATATCAGGACACATAGAGAAATTGTGACTGTTCTGACTGGGAACACATAAATTAATAATTAATGGGCTAGGAGAGAGGCCATACTTCAGAAATGACTTACTCTTGAAACTCATCTCCACAGATAGATGAATAAAACAATTGGGAATGTATTGATTTGTTTATGTTCATGCCACTCTATTTCCATGTGCAGTTATCATTGTCTACATTTTGCTAATGACAGGTCCATAGTGTGTCATATATATATGTTGCACATAGAACATTTCCCCATTTTTCCATCTAATCTTTCATGCAACAAAAAGGAAACCTGTTTGTAATTATAGTATGCATATTTATGTAATTATTCAATCCCATCTTCACATGTTAACTTTCACAGTCATTCACAATACCTCCAGTGGGTGCAGCTTAATTGTTTAATTAATTGATTGATAATTCTATCCCACTAAAGTTCTGCTTTGTAGTCCTAGCTCACACAGAAATCCCACTGCCTCAGCTTCCTGAGTGTTACCATTCCAGGCATGCAATCTCAAACTTAATTAGAGTAGAATGTTAGATCAGTTTTCTTTGCCAGATAGATTTAACCCACCACCACTGTTACTAAGGTACATAGACTTTCTCCCACCAACTTCAGTAAGATTATTTTATGCACTCTAATATAATCAATTCTGTTTTAACCATCTGTATATCCCCCTGAAATTTCCATATCCAAAATGACTTTTAAAATTATGTTAATTTTGATTTATTCTTTGTGTCCTAAAGTTATTTGAATTTTTAGAAAGCATGGTATCATATGGTCCCCGTTTTTGCTCTTATGCAGCATTTTTATGCATTAAATGTCCCCTGGTTTTTTAACTATTCAACTGTCATTTCCCCTCTGTTTGAGCCCCTAGCAATCATTGATGTTTTTGTCTCTGTAGAATTGCTCAATTTTAGAATATTTCACAAGGAGAATCTTATAGCATGTATTCTTTTCAAACTCATTTCTTTCATGTTGTTTCTTTCATGTAGTAACAGACATGGATTGTGCCCTTCCATGTCTCGCCTAGTTTATTATCTTCACTTTGTTAGAAAAATAAAAGACAATGAAACTTAATCACTTCTGGCGACTTCGCAGTTTTGAGCCCTTTATTCCTGTAACTAGAGAAAAACTTAATATAGTTTATAATACTAAGAACTTTGCAGAGACTTATGAGAAATAGTTAAGAAGATCATAAGATACAAGAAAATACTTCAGCATCCAGAGGTTATAAGATAGATAATAAATAAAAAAATAAGACACTGTTTAATCTTCCAGTTGGGCTATCTAGGAGGTCATAATTAATTTGTTTAGAATAGTGGACTAATGGCATATGCATGTCCACATTCCCAAATTCTACCTATGTAGAAGTTGCTTTTTATATTTCTTGCAATTTGTGGTGATTCCTTCCCCTTCCCCTCCTACCCCTCCACCTCACCTCCACCTCTTCCTCTCCCTCTCCCTCTCCCTCTCCCTCTCCCTCTCCCTCTCCCTCTTCCTCTTCCTCTTCCTCTTCCTCTTCCTCTTCCTCTTCTTCTTCCTCATCCTGCTCCAGGTTCAGAGAGCTGTTGAGGTCAATGAGGCCAAGTAGCAGGCATCAGGGGCAGAGTGCCTGTAAATTAGGCCCTGAGAAAACAGGGAGTGAAGCTCAGAATGTGAGAGCCCCAAACTGTGAATATGCTGTAGTTTTTAGACACCTGTCTGCCAGGGATGACTGCATACAGGGAGGGAAACTAGCCCAAGAGAGAATAATATATGTTCCAGGATTAAAATCTGGAGTGGCAATGTCATTTATGCCCTTTATTTTTGTCTGTTTATTTATTTATGTATTTATTTAATTATTCATTCATTCATTCATTCATTCATTCATTCATTCATTCACTTTACAGCCCACTCTTTTTTTTTAAATTAATCATTCCATTCGTTTACATCTCAAATGATATCTCACTTCCTGGTTACCACTCCACCAACCCCTCATCCAACATCAGCGAAAACCCCTCCCCTTTGCCTGCTAAGATTGCTCTCCCACTCACCCACTCACACTTTCCTGCCCCATCGCTCCAGCATCAAACCTCCCCAGGACCAAGGGCCTCCCGACCCATTACTGTCAGGCGAGGCCATCCTCTGCTACATATGTATCTGGAACCATGGATCTCTCAGGTACACTCCTTGGTTGGTGGTCTAGTCTCTGAGAGAACTGGTCAGGACAGCCTATGTAGTTCTTCCAGTGGGGTTACAGTCCCCCTCTGCTCCTCCTTTCCTTCTGCCAGCTCCCGCATCATTTTCCCTGAGTTCTTTAAAACTGAAGCTTCAGATACCAAAAGAGAGGCACCAAAATTTCGGGCTTGTTAAATTTCAACTTTCCTTTAAATCAATTTGTCCTCTATATTTTGCTATTATTCACCTTTAGGTTGGGAAATATGTTCTTTTCCATTTTATATTAGGAAAAATATTTTTAAAAAATCACCAGAGTTCACGACTAAGAAATTCTCTTGAGTTTTAGAAGAAACTGAAGTTTTCAAACAGCACTGAGACTACAGGGAATTTTTAAAGTTAGACTAAATGCATTCTTCATCATGAGATGTATATTAGCCAATAAAAGCAAGAGGCAAAGTGGAGTAAATTGAATTAGAACTGCCTCTCACACACTTTTTTATTTTATGCAAACTTTGGGGGGTTATCCCTTCATCCCACTTCCTGCTCTTTCTCTGCTCCCTGTGTGGATATTAAAATGTGATAAGTCACCTTTTGGCTCTTATTGTATGTAACTCCATGCCACATTATGATAATTAAACACTGTCATTTTGAATTCATAAGTCAACATAAACCCAATCTTTACTATATAACTTGGCTTTTGGTATGCAGCGAAGGCAACAGAAAATTAACTGAAAGAATTGTTGTCACATGTTCCCATTCTAGTTTTACTCTCAGAAGGCTTCATTCCTTTAAAAATAATAGTTCACAAATGTAGGTGATACCCAAAAGAGATGCTATGCATGAAGCAATTGGTGACATGGGCCCAGTGTGACCATTTAGTGAGAGATGCTCATTTGTGAGACGACAGTTCCAACAAATCTAATAAAGGGAGGACGGTCAAATCTTTCCTTAAATTCAACATCAAGTTACAGCTCCATTGCATTTTTAACCTGGCAGGTAATTTATTTATGACAACTAAAATACAGTTGCAAATACACCAAAAAACATATTTTCTGAGAAACCTTGAGATCTTTTTACAAACTCGTACCACAAATAAGCTTACATATTTTGTTACAGGAATGTTTAGCCAACATGTCAAAATTTATAAAATACTTTTGCCTTTGTTTGAGATCACCACAGATTCACTTCTGTACTGTTATGATTTCAAGTAATGCATAGATAAGTTGTTTGTCTATTTTTTGATAAATTGTTTCTTTCCTTAAAGGGTCATTTTTTTTTTTGCCTCACTCAAATGAGAAGTTAAATTCATTAAAATGCTCAATATGTTAGCCAGTTTTCATGGTCATATCTTAGCATAATTTTTTTTTAATACTAGGAAATACTTGATAGAATGGTTTTAACCGTAAACGATTTTCACTATTTTATGAAGATTTAGCCATCTAAATTCAGAAAAGTAAATGATGGAGCCATATTCAGCAAGAAGACATTCAAGAACTTCCTAAAAGTGGTGCTGATTAGATCCATTTGCCCTTCGGAAATTAACACTGTGACAGTCTGTACACTATTCGCATATTTAGTGTTTGTGAACATAAATGTTCTTGCTGGAAAAGTCATTGTTACATTATTGGTCATAAGTTTTGGAGGGCAATCGTGTTTTTCTGGATTAATTTTCAAAGTCCCTTTTCTTGCCTACCATTGCTGAGATGGAATCTGTAATGCAGCAGATATGTTGGCAATGAACAAAGAATATTGCTTTATTTTAACACATATTTTCTATGGTGTGCATTAACACATTTTAATAACACCGAAGAAGCCATTACTTCAATGACACTGTATTTGTAATCAATACCTCTAATAAATAGAACTACTTGACCAATATTTGTACTGTTGGTACTGACAACCACGTTCAAAGCATGGGATACAAAATTTGCTTTTCTGTTGTGAAGAGTGTCATGGATGTCAGAGCTAAACAGAGAATTCTCAACTGAGGAACTTGAATGGCTGAGAAAAACCTAAAAAATGTTCAACATCCTTAATCATCAGGGACATACAAATCAAAACAACCCTGAGATTCCACCTCACACCAGTCAGAATGGCTAAGATTAAAAACTCAGTTAACAGCAGTTGTTTGAGAGAATGTAGAGAAAGAGGAACATTCCTCCATTGCTGGTGTAATTGCAAGCTGGTATAACCACTTTGGAAATCAGTCTGGCAGTTCTTCAGAAAATTGGACATAGTAGTACCTGAGGACCCAGCTATACCACTGCTGGGCATATACCCAGAAGATGCTCCAACATATAACAAGGATATATGCTCTACTATGTTCATAGGAGCCTTATTTATAATAACCAGAAGCTGGAAAGAACCCAGATGTCCTTCAACAGAGAAATGGATACAGAGAATGTGATACATCTACACAATGGAGTACTATTCAGCTATTAAAAACAATGTCTTCAGGAAATTCACAGGCAAATGGATGGAACTTGCAAATATTATTCTGAGTGAGATAATGCACTCACAAAGGAATACAAATGGTATGTACTGACTGATAGTGGATATTAGCCAAAAAGTTGGAAATACCCAAGATACAGTTCACAGACCATATGAAGCTCAAGAAGAAGGACGACTAAAGTGCTTCTTCAGTGCTTCTTAGAAGGGGGAACAAAATACTCACAGGAGGAAATGTGTTGATAAAGTATAGAGGAGAGACTGAAGAAAAGGCCATCCAGAGACTATGTCACCTGGGGATCCATCCCATATACAGTCGCCAAACCTGAACACTATTGTGAAAGCTGGGAAGGGCTTGCTGACAGGAGCCTGATATGGCTGTCTCCTAGGAGGCTCTGCCAGAGCCTGACAAATACAAAGGCAGATGCTCACAGTCAACCATTGGACTGAGTGTGGGATCCCTGAGGAAGGAATTGGTGAAGGGACTGAAGGAGCTGAGGGGGGTTTGCAGCCCCATTGGGGGGAGCAACAGTGTCAATATGCCAGAAACCTTAAGCTCCCAGGGACAGGACCACCAACCAAAGAGTACACATTCAGGGATGCATGGTTCTGGCCACATATGTGGCAGAGGATGGCCTTGTTGGACATAAATAGGAGGAGCGTCCCTTGGGCCTGAGGGGTCAATGCCCCAGTGAAGGGGAATGCCAGGGCAAAAAAAAGGGAGTGGGTGGATGGGAGGTGAGAGGCACCAGAGGAAAAATGTGATAGGGGATTCAGGAGAGGAGACCTGGAAAGGGGGTACCATTTGAAAAGTAAGTAAAGAATATATCTAATAAAAGAAAAAATAAAAAAAATAAAATTTGCTTTTCTAGTCTTCAAACTTGTTCCTATGAAAGTCTATATTATTTAAATTTCCTACCCATTGTCTGTGGAGACAAACTAATTTTAGAACTATCTTCCCTTCTTAAAGGCATACTATAATTACCGTGACCTCTTCATATTGTTTAGTAAACTCATCATAAACAAATGCTTTTGTCTGTTACTGAATATAATGCCATTTAAATAGTTATAATGGAATACACTTGAGTTTTAACTTAAAAATAAAACAAAGCAAACCCCTTTGTTGAGAAAACAGTCCTTTTTAATTTTCTTTAATTTAGCCTTAAGGCGGAATCCTTAATAACTTCTGAATTTGGCACCATGTTCTTATACTTAATGGGTTTACAAATTGTAGGATGAAACTGCACGAATTCTCAACAAATTAAGCAGTGTCTTATAATTTGTCCTTACAAAAACTTAATTCACCTATCTAATTTTTACTGAAGAGTCTTCTCTCGCCACATTGTTTTTTGTGTTATTTTCTTCTGAAGTATTTGATAAGTCAGACTGGGAATGAACATAATAAAGAACAAGGGAGCATATTTACTCTTATTATGAAAATCAAATGACTTAAAGTAGTAGTAGGATTTAGATCTGTCTTCACCTAGGCTCTTCATATGTCATGGCATTGAGGGTCTGATTGTACAGTACAATGGTCACCACATGAGATGCAGCTGAGGTTTGCAAGCACTATTAATAAAATAAGAACAATCATCTATCTTCTAAATAGTCTTAGCTGCTTATTACTTGAAATCATAGTTTAAACACTGCTGATAATTGTTTATTTTTTTTTCTCAACAAGTTATCATGAGCACATATAAAGTCTACTGTCTGCATTTGGATGATGCCATTGGATGCCACATAACACCATAAAACTGAAGCCATGAAGGTATACAAAGAGCAAGGCCATGCCTACGTTTATTTTCTGTGACATTGAAGCATCATCTTGTCAGCTACAAAGTGTATGATCTCAAAGTTATTTAGTTTGCTGTGAAAAAAAATTTCAGAAAGTGTTTCTTAATGCTTTGAGTACGTTTGCAGCTGTGTAGTAGGACTGCATTGGTGGCGCTTCTGAGATACATGCAGGGCAGAAACCATGGATCAGACACCTCTAAATACATCTACATCGACATATCAACCACCCACTAGATAACAGTACGTGGCTTCTGGGCCACAGCACTACATGTATACAATTATACAGTCCAGACTTTCCAATATTTTGAGCATCCTTCACAAAATTTATTTATGCTTAAACCAAATAAATATAATGTCTACTTCTTAGAGTAACAGTAATTCAGACTATTCTCAAAAGATAACTGTTTGTAAAATATTAAAGTTGGCATTTTCTGAGGAATTGGTAACATTGTTATATAGTTCTCCCACTAATTTAAGTAATTCCTTTGAAATTAGCTTACCAATTCCTCCTCATTCAGCTGATCAAGATGAAGAGCACTAGCCATTATCTGCTACACAGAAAATATTTTCACATGGATTAAACACACCTTATTTTATTGTCAAGGATGCAAACTTTTTGTTAAAGAGCTAAATGATTAATTGATCAATTTTGAAGCCAGTGCAATTTCTATTCTTCCTATACAATGATATTAGCAGTTGTTGAGGTCAAAATATAATACAGAAAAATCGTTTTATTTCAATTTCATGTCTTGCAAACACTAATTCTACCCCTGTCTCATGTGAGTTACAAATTAGTCCTCCTGCCAGCAATGGGAAAATTGACATCATAACAAATCCTAAAATAAATACAAACATAGCCATTGTTTGAAAGAGAATGTAGATGTCTTATTCATAGCTCAGTAGTATTGAGTGGTGATGGAGAGATACATAAAGAAGTTTCTTTGGAGAAATATTATTATTGTAGTCTTAAACAATAATAGCTTGAAGAAAGTGAAGCAGTTATGAAAAGAGAAATTCTATATTCACAGCCCTCATAAGCTTGGAGAAAAATATGTGTTCTGGGTCAGTAAGTGTGGATCATGAAGTTTAGTCAGGAGATTCACTAGACAGAGCACAGAGAGGATTAAGATCCAGGCAAGTACATGGTGCTTGGTTTTATCTTGAAGGATACATGTAACCACTGAACAATTTGTAAGTAACTATGTCCAAGTTCTCCAGGGGATGTTTTGAACATTCTCTGAAACAGAAAGTAGTTATTACAATCATTATCAAAGTTATCCTTCTGGCTTCAAGTACTCAACTTCCAGGAGTAGTAAAGAATAAATCAAACAAAACAGGTCCCCATCCCCTTTTATTCTTCTTTCATATTTATTATATCCTGACTGTGGTTTTCTCCACTCTTCCCATTCCTTTTTCTTTACCTCTTCTCTAGCCCAGATCCACCCATCCTTATGTGTTTCTTCAGAAAACAGCAGGGATATCAAGCAAACATGGCATATCAAGTTATAATAGTAGGCACATACCTTCAGATCAGGGATTGACAAGGCAACACTGTAGGAGTGAAAGAGACCAGCCTCCCTATCACAGCTGAACAGGCACCAATTTGTGAGTATAGCAGAATGTCATTAGGAATAGTTTAATTCTATCTATCTATCTATCTATCTATCTATCTATCTATCTATCTATCT
>JANHMN010000018.1:23965522-23995134 GCA_030674055.1 Rhabdomys pumilio | reverse complement strand
TCTATCTATCTATCTATCTATCTATCTATCTATCTATCTATCTATCTATCCATCTATCTATCTATCATCTATCTATCTATCATCTATCTTATCTTTTGTAACAATCATGTTTGCTTCTATCCTATGTCTTTTTTGTTGTAGATTCTCTGATTCCTGATCAACTAGGCAGTGTAGGATATGGGCAACCTCAAGAAAAGTGGACCTCAAGTTAAACCAAATATTTGTTTGCCACTTCTACATTTTTGTACCACCAGTGCTCCAGTAAATCTTGCCAGAAGTACAGATTGTAGGAGGACAGTTTGGTGGCTGGGTTTGTGTCCAGATTTCTATTTCTGTTGCCTGCTAGTTGCCTTTTTCCATCAGAGGCTACAAAATGGGCTGAAAGCTCCAACACTGAAACAACTTGACCTCCCTATGTTCAATGAGCTGTGGAAGTTGTCCTTGGCAATGGGGTCACACTGGCAGATTTCAGAGTGTGATCTTCTGTTCTAGCATCAGGAATCACCAACAGTCCTTCTTTGCCAACAACTCAACCAAATGTAAAAGAGTCCCACCTCCTGAAAGCATTGCTTGGTTACAATTGGTCAATTGAAAGTCCACATCCTCTAGTCCTAGGAGTCTTCCCTAGGGTCACCCTCACATATTTCAGGAAGTTTCCAATGCCCCCAATTCAAACTGTCTCTCCCCCCACTCTCTCTCCCTGACTTTCACTCCTATAACTTCCAAGAGAGAGCTCAGCCATTAAATGATAGGCTCCCAACTGAAAATATAAAAACCATAAGGAAGACTCTATGAAAATGCTTATTTCTAAATTTATCCATATAGAAAGTTATATCTGGTTTTCACTTAGGAAGATTAGAGTCTGAAACAGAACTGTATTTTTTTCCCCATTCCCTGTAATGCTAATCAGTACATGTAGTTAATAATTTGCAAATAGGCTCTGTTTAAAAACTCAGTAAAATGTTATACAGCTATTGGAAGAACTCAATACAACATATAAATACAACATATGAAATGTTTTGTATAATATTTACAACACAGCTAATCTTTCTTATACAGTTTGTATTGATTTCCTCCCAGATATTTAAAGGACATATGTTAAGATCTGGTTTGTTGGTACTTAATGTCTTTTCCAATTTATTATAAGAAAATATTGCTCAAGAAGGCTAAAAAAATAGTTGATTCATTTGACTGAAAACCTTTTTATGACAAGTAGAAAAAAAGTCTAATTCTTGAAACACAAACACAATGAACAAGATAATACAAACTCACACACATACACAAATACACACACAGAAAGACAGAGAGGCAGAGAGATAGAAACACAGAGATACAGGGACAGAGACAAATACAGACAGACAGAATATTGAGTGACTCAATAAAACAAGTAAATAACTGAATAAATCCATGATTAATATATATTTCAAGAATTTATAATTTAATTTAAAACACCATAATTCATGTTTTCATTTTTCAAAAAATTATTTTATACTTTTATTTAGAAAAGTTATATTTATACTCTTGAGAATAAGTAAATTTTGATATAGTTAAAGCAACTGATCAACTTATTTCCAACGTTTTTGATATTTCAGTAAAATGTGTTGAGATCTACAAGCAGCAATTTACAAGGCATTCATTTTTCTTTTCATGAAAAGCATAGTTGAAAATATGTCTAAACATGACCCAAAATATTAGGAAAAGATATTCAATTCAGTGGTCCAATGGGGAAAAGAAGATTAAAAAAATAATAGAAATGCTATAGTACCAATTGCAGCCATATTTAATATTTATGAAGGTGTCCATTCTTGCAATGATTTTATGAATATATGTAGATGATAGAAATATTAACAAATTTCCTTTCTCTGCTTATTCCATAAATCATATAACAGAAATACTATCAATAGTTCAGTTCCAATATGTTAAATTTTTTGTCAGTGATATTTCATTAGGATTTGAATTCAGTTTGTTACAATGAACATTTCTATTCTGGTATGAGGAGAGACAATTTTTCATTTCTTTGAATTATGTTTTTTTAAAAAAATGGAAATAGATTATTTTCCCATACAATTTATCTTGATTACAGTTTTCTCTATGTCTATTCACACCCCATCCCACCCCCAATCCCCTGTAATTTGTCTCAATCTTCTCTCCCCTCTGGATCAACATCTGTCTCTCCTTAGGGACAAAAAAAAGGTTTCTAGAAAATAATCACCAAATACGCCAAATAAAATATAAGATAAAACCAAAACCATCACTTCAAGATTGTATAAGGCAACATCAGAAGGAAAATGCCCCCAACAACAGGCACAAAAGTAGAGATGTACTGGGTAACACATTTAGGAATCCCATAAAAGTACAAACCAGAACTATACACCAGACGACCTGGCTAAAACCCATATAGGCTCTCTTCTTGTTGCTTCTATTCTGGGTTTATATGAGGCCTGCTCAATTGTTCTGAGGATGCTGATCCCCTGGTATTCTCCACCTCTTCTAATTCTTACACTTTCTCTGCATACACTTCCATGGGGTTCCCTGAGCTCTGGGATGGGATATTTGGTAGAGGCATCCCATTTAAAGACGTGTATTCCAAAGTCTCACTGTGTAATATCTGCATTTAGGTCTCTACATTTTCTCTCTTCTGTTGAAGGAGGAAACCTCTCTGATAATGGCTGAATAAGACACTGATCTGTGAGTATATCATCATCATCATCATCATCATCATCATCATCATCATCATCATCATTATCACCACCACCACCACCACCACCACCACCACCACCATCACCATCATCATCATCACAGAGAAGTATTATTTTGTGTTCTGGGCTATGTATTCTCTGTTTCTTGGTCACCCAAATGGTGTTGGGGTGGGTTTTATCTCATAGAGTGGGCCTCAGGTCAAATTAAACATTGCTTGGTTACTCTGACAAGTTCTGTACCCCACCATTTCCCTAGCATATTTTGTAGGAAGGAAATATTATAAAAGTTTTGTGACTATTTTGGTATGTATAGTTCTCTTTTGGTAGCCTGCAGAGTCCATTTCTATACCAAGGACACTAGAACATATGGGTGAAGATTCCATGTAGAAACCAACTTGCCTTCTCATGTTCCATGATTTGTGTGCATATTGTTGTTGGTGATGAGACCCTACTATCAGTTTTCAGAGAGCAACCCATTGTGTTAACAACAGCCTAGACTGTCCAGGGCTTTCCATGGTACCCCCTTGGTCAATGACTCAATTGAATGCAACATAGTCCTGTCACTGGAAACCTCATTTGGTGACAAAAATATGGTCAGATGAGATTCTGATTCCCTTATTATAATAGACTTCATTTAGATCACTGTGATGGCTATTCCTGGTTATCAACATGACTACCTCTGGAATAAACCACAATCCAGAAATGGCGGGCACAGCTCTGATATAGATGTTAAGACTAGAAGACACAGGTTTCTGACTGGGATCTTAACATGGGAGGCCACATGCTTTTGATTCATATCTTGAGGTTTACTGACCATAAAAATTTAGGCCCAGCCAAGGTAGTACACTCATTTAATCCCAAGAGACAGAGGCAAGAAGACTTCTGAGTTCAAGGACAGCCTGTGACAGAGCATATTTCAAATTTAGGCCTGGTAGTATACACCTTTCATCTGAGCCACACCTTCTGCTGGAGGCCTACATAAGGACGTTGGAAGAAGAAAGACTCATTATTCTTTGCCTGCTCGCACTTACTTGACAGGACACCTATTGGAACCTACTTCTTTGGAATTCCAGCTTATACAGAAGATCAGCTGAAACATCCAGCCTTGTGGGACTGAGAAACTACTAGATCCTTGGACTTCCCATTCATAGATGCCCATTGTTGGGTTAGTTAGACTATAGACTGTACATCATTACAATAAATTCCCTTAATGTATAGAGACATTCCATAAATTCTGTGACTCTAACGAACCGTGACTAATACAATCATCTTCACATATTTTATAAAGTTTCCGTTGCAGTAGGTTTCCATTTCATCTCTCAAATGCCCCTCAATTCTAGCTGCCTTTCCCCCTAATTCCATCATTCATTCTATGTACCCTCCTTCCTCATCTGTTCCTCATAGTCTATCTTCTTTCTCTTGTGCACTTATGGCACAAGAGAAAACTCAGATGTCAGGGCCGCGGAAACTAGAAGGAGGACTCCGGATCCAGCTCGGCGCTCACCCTCGCTCACAGTGGAGAAGACCGAGCTGATCCAGAAGGCCAAGCTGGCAGAGCAGGCCGAGCGCTACGACGACATGGACACCTGCATGAAAGCCGTAAAGGAGCAGGGTGCCGAGCTGTCCAACGAGGAGCGCAACCTGCTGTCTCTGTCAGTTTTAATGCCAACAATGTGTTACTTTATTACTATAGCCCTGTACTGTAACTTGTAATGTGAAATGAAGAAACCTAAAGCAGTATTTTAATTATGCAAGATTTCTCTAGGTATTTTTTTTTATATGATGTTGAGAATTATCCTGTCAAGTTCTGTGAAAAAGTGTGTTGAAATTTCTATGGGAATTCCATTGAATCTGTAAAGAGTTTTTCCTATGATGATCATGTCTGCTCTGTTCATCCTACCGATCTAGGAGCATGAGAGCTCTTTCCATCTTCTGAATATATTCTTCAATTCTTTCTTCAATGACTTGAAATTTCTATCATAGAAGGTTTTCAGTGGCATGGTTCTACTTAATCCAAGATATATTTTATTGTTTTAGGCCACTGTGAAAGATGTTATCTCCCTGATTTCTTTTTCAGTCCATTTATCAGTTATATAGAAGAAGACTACTGATTTTTGTTAGCTGAGCTTGTTTTCAGATACTTTGGTGAAGTTGTGGTTCTGTGTAAGAATTACCTATTAGGGCCTTTAGAATCACTTATGTGTCTACCATATCATCTGCAAATGAAGATACTTTGACGTTTGTTTTTCCAATTTGGGTCCTGTTGAAGCCCTTTAGTTTTCTTACTTCTCTAGGAAGACTTAAGTACTATATTGAATAGGAAAGAGTAGATAACCTTGTCTGTTTCCTGGTTTTAGTAGATTTTGTTTCGTTTTTCTCCATTTATTTTGATGTTGGCCATTAAGTGTGCTGCTAAGTTATTTAGGTATGTCCCTTGTATCTCTACTATAACAAGTACTTTAATTATGAAGAGTGTTGGATTGTGTCAAAGGTTGTTTGTCCATCTAATAAGATGATCATGGGTTTTTTTTTTTTTACTCTCTTTTTCTGTTTTTTTTTTTTTTTAACATAGTGGATTACAAGTATTGACTTTTATATATTGAACCTCTGGGATGATATTCATCTCTGGGATGAAGCCAACTTGATCATAATGAATAGTGCATTTAATGTCTTCTTGCAACTATCAGATTCAGCTTGCAAATATTATTAATTTTTGAGTATTTTTGTAACTAAGTTCATGAAGAAAATTGATAGGAAATTTTTTTATTTTGTTGGGACTTTGTGTGGTTTTGGTATCAGGGTATTTTTGCCTCATAAAATAAGTTAGACTATATTATTTCTATTTTATGTTCTAATTTGAGGAGTATTGTCATTAACTCTTCCTTGGAAGTTGAGTAACATTCTACAAAAAAATCATCCAACTCTGTTTTTGTTGTTGTTTGACATTTTTTTTCATTTTATTTTACTGCTTTGTGAGATTTTACTGTGCTTCTATTTCATTACAGGACAGGTTATAGGTCTATTTAAATTGTTTATCCAATGCTGACTTAACTTTGGCAAATAGTACCTATTTTAAAAATTATCTATTTATTTTAGTTTTGTGTATGTGTGAGAGCCAAAGCTTTTTAAACTATGTTGCTATGATTCTCTGGATTTCCTCAGTATCTTTCGTTTTATTTCATTTTCTGTTCTGATTTTGTTAATTTTGATATTCTCAATCTGACTTTCAGATAGTTTGGATAAAGGTTTGTTCATATTGTTGAAATCCTCAAAGAACCAACTCTTTGTTTCACTGATTCATTGTATTGTTCTCTTTGTTTTTACTCTTTTGACTTCAGTCCTCACTTGATTATTTCTTGCCATCTCCTATCTGTCAGCATGATCACTTCTAGTTATTCAGAACTTTTGGGTGTACTGTTAAGTTGTTGATTTGCTGGTTTAAGATCCTTTATTTCTATTTTTTTCATGAGTGTAGTTAACTGCTTCACTTTGAAGCTTTCCTTGTAGCACCTATTGTAGGGCTAGATTTGTAAAGAGATACTGCTTAAATTTAAATTCATGCTGGAAATATTATTTTTCCATTTATGGGAATTGACAGTTTTGCTGGGTATAGTAGTCTGAGCTGCATGTTTGGTCTCTTAGAATCTGTAGTACTTTCAGGACCTATTGGCTTTCAGTGTCTCCACTGAGAAGTCAAGTGTAATTCTAATAGGTCTGCCTTTTTATATGATTATATGATTTGACTTTTTTTCCCTTGCAGCCTTTTAAAAATATATTAATCATTTTATTCATTTACATGTAAGATATCCCCATTCCTGGTTACCCCTTCACAAACTCCCCAGTCCCATTCCCCTCTAGCCCTTTCCCTTCATAAGGGTGCTCTTCCAACCATTCACTCACTCCTGCCTCATTCCTCTAGCATCCCTCTATGCTGGGGCATCAAGTTTCCCTCTCCTCTCATTAATGTCAGATAAGGGCATCCTCTGTTACATAGGTATCTACAGTCCTGGCTGCCCCCATGTATATTCTTTGTTTGATGGTTTAATCCCTTAGAGCTCTGAGTGGTCCAGTTAGTTGATACTGTTCTTCTTATGGGATTGAAATCCCTTTCAGCTCCTTCAGTACTTCCTCTAGCTATTCTATCTGGCTTCTCGGACTCAGTCCGATGCTGTCAGTATCTGCATCTGTACTGATCCGGTGCTGGTAGAGCCTCTTAGCGAAAAGCCATATAAGGTTCCTGTGAGCAAGCACTTCTTGTAATCAGATATAGTGTTGGGATTTAGTGTCTAAAGATAGGATGAATTCCTAGGTGAGGAAGTTTCTGGGTGGCCTTTCCTTCAGTCTCTGTTTCATATTTTGTCCCTGTCTTTCCGTTGGACAGGAAAATTTCTGGGTTAAAAATTTTGAGATACATGTGTGTCCCCATCCCTCTAATGGGGGCTGTGCCTACCTACTGGATGTGGTCTCTACAGGTTGTATCTCCCCTTTGTTTCCTATTTCAGCTAAAATCATCTCTATTGGCTCCTGTTTGTTTGTTTGTTTGTTTTGCTACAGAGAAAATATATGTGTTTGGGTTAGAGAAGAAATGGAGAGGAGGGAGGAGGAGTTGGGGGAGGGGAATAAATTGTATGGAAAATGTATTTTTGATAAAACAAAGATTTTAGAAAAATTATTTACAGATCTACATAGACAAACTTTTTTGTGTGAAATTCCAGTTTTCCGTTTGACATTAATTCCTAACCCTATCACCCCACAGTTGATTGGTAGACACATACTGTGCAAATTAAGTCTTCTCAATGTATTGAAACAACCTATAATCTGGCCCATGGCAACTTCCAATACTTCCAATGATAATACTTGAAAAATATTTTCATTCTCCTTGGAAAGGCATGTTCTGTTGAAGTCTAGTAGCTAAATTAGGTTTATAAAATGACTTAGCTCTCTGTTTCTGCTCACTTTCTGTTTTACATGTTACTGCAAGTAGTTAAATGAAGTACCCAGGCATTTTTGGAGAGTAATTTGAAAAATTATGTGAATGTCTACATCCTATCTTTTAAGCCTTTACTGTGTTGGGTCAGTTGTTTATAATTTATCTTCTTAACAAATTCTGCCTTTGATGTTTATACTATATTTTTTTCTCTTATAATTAGTTTCATGAAAATATTTTGTGTGATATTATATTAGCCAGTTCAGTCCTATTCTGTTACTATCTGCAAGGAATATGGTTTTTCATTTTTTATATTTTATTTATTGCTATATTATTTTATTGACAATAACATTTTATACAGTATATTCTGATTACAGTTTTCCTTCCTTGTCTCCCAGGAGATCCTCCCCACTGATCCAAATTCATCACACTTTTTTTCTCTATATAAAAATCAAATGGGCCAATAAAACAAACACAAATGAGAATAAAGAATGCAAACCAAAAGCAGAGAAGAAAAAGGGAAAGCATATGTCTTAGTCTGGGTTCTTATTGCTGTCATAAAATATTATGACCAATGGAACTTGGTGCTGACAGGGTTTATTTTGCTTCAACTTTCACATCACTGTTTATTATTGAAAAAAGTCAAGACAAAAACTCAAACAGGGAAGAAAGCTGGAGGCATAAATTGATACAGAGGCCATGGAAGATTGCTTACCTACTGACTTACTCTCCATGGCTTGCTCATTCTGCCCTCGTATAGAACCCACGACTACCAACCCAGTGATGGTACCAGCCACATTGTGGTGGTTCCTCCACAACCAATCACAAAACTCTACATCTAAATTCTAGAGAAGCATATTTCTCAATTTAGGTTTGCTCCTTTCAGAAAATTCTAGCTTGTATTAAGTTGACACAAAAGCAGTCAGCACGTCAGGAGAAACAAATACACAGACACATGAACATACCCAAGTATGAAACTTCTAGAAACGCAAATTGGAGACAATAATAGATAAGAAAAAGGAAATGAGGTAGAAAATATCTTTTTTTTGTCATCCCTGGGGATAGAGGAGGGCTTTGATGAAAAAAAAAATCCATTTAAGTTATTTAAGTTAAGAACTCCAGGGTCTCTCCGTCTCTGCGCATTGTTCAGTATGTGTCTCTATTTACTGCCGACTGCTATAGCAAGAAGCTTCTCTAATCCTGGCTGAGAGAAACTCTAACCTTTGAGTATAACAGAATGTTGTTAGAAGTCATTTTATTTCTGTTTCTTTAGCAGACCAAAGTACTTGGTTTTCCACTAAGTCCTTAACCTTCCTCTTCTCAGGTCCTTGGCTAACAGAGCAGTGTCCTGTATAGGTTGCAGCTCGTGGAGTGGATCTTGAGTTCAATCAGATAGTGATTGGTTACTCTCCTCTCACAAATTTATGTCACTCTTGTATCATTATATCCCACCAGCAGGTCACCAGTGTAGGGGAGAGTGCCTAGTACCATCTTCATACACTGAAGACTAGTTGGCAGCAGGTAATGGCTCTAGATAAATATTAGTTCATTTATAATATTCTATGGGCAGATAGAGTATGAAACTGTTGCATTTTTTAACTTTTTTTTAAACATAATTCTCATTAAACAGATTTTAAAATTTTAATTGTAAAATGACGATCTGAGAGGTTCTCCTATTTTCTTGTCTTAGGTCTATGTTTAGCTCTATTGTTCATGTACTAAAGACAAGGATACCATTAAGACAACAAGGTGGAGATATTTTAGGAAATGACACTGGTAATATAGGAATAGTGAAGAAATAAAACAATAGAAAAATGTTTACTGTTCATTGTTTCAATTTAAAATTTACCCAAAATTTACATGCAGCAATTAAATTTCTCCTATCAGGCAGAGCAGAGGAGAAAACTTTAAGCTATTTCTATTCTACTGTAATCATATTCAGTTGTTCAGGTATATCTATCAAATTCTGTAATTACATAAAATAATAATCTCACAAAATCATTCTATATATGATATTTTCTAAACATAAGTGATTATTTTAAATGTCTCTCTTGTTTCATTTTTATTTGAAATTAAGAGTTTT
This sequence comes from Rhabdomys pumilio, assembly GCA_030674055.1. Taxonomy (NCBI): domain Eukaryota; kingdom Metazoa; phylum Chordata; class Mammalia; order Rodentia; family Muridae; genus Rhabdomys; species Rhabdomys pumilio. The sequence goes on along the minus strand of JANHMN010000018.1, from coordinate 23,985,425 downwards.
TTTTCAAATTTAAAACACTTTATTTATCAATATTTGTATAAACATATATACTTAGATACTGCCTGGGTTAGAGCTCCTGGTAGCCCCGTTTCATCTAGGTTTTGTGAGGTTGGGTGCAGAGCTGCCACTGGTGATCCCGCTCAGTGCTCTGAAATTAAGAGTTTTTAAAGACTCATAAAATTAGAAGCAAATTAATATTAGTGACATCTAAATTTACAAAGAAATATAAATCCTCTAAAGAAAAAAATTCTGACTTTATGACATAAGTATAAACAGTAATAGTTTGGTGTCTGTGGATGTGTGTGAAGATGAAGGAAGATATATTCTGTAAATAATATTGAATTATAAATTAAGTAATTATAATTCCTGGAAGGCTTTTTCCCCATAGAAGTTTTAAATTTACCCTAAAAATAAAAGTCATTTAAATGTGTTAGCACAGTCTATGTTTTAATCATCATCTAGCTTTTATTATATAATTTAATCTCTGCCATAGTTTTGAAAAAAATATAAGAAAATAATATCAAAATATTGAATTCTAGAAATAACATGTAAAATTTAGAAGATGATAAAATATTATGGAGTGTTTTATTTTTAATATGGCATCCAGTTTTTATCTTTGACACACTTTAATTTGACTAGATAATGTTATATGACTACCAGTTTAGTAAATTTAATCATATTTGTTACCAAATTATAAAGTAATGAATGCTCAACCTGAAAATGGTTTTGAGAATATATACAATATTTCTAATGTATGTTAAAAATTAATGGAATTATAACAAATAGCATCTTTTAAGTTTGCTCTTTGTGTTTTGGTTTGAGTTCAAGTTTATTTAACTTATATCTAAGCAAAATTCACCTACTGTAAGACTCAGTTTTCACTTGTCTAATATTAATAATTCTAGCATAAACTAATTTTAAGGAGTGCTAATTTTTACATAAACTAATTTTCTGCTGTGTGTGTGTGTGTATGTGTGTGTGTGGTATATGCTTTTTAATGCATATGTTTTGTAGTGTGAGTCCATGTGTCCATGTGTGCACTTGTGGAGGTCAAAGGTTGATATTAGCATGTCTTCTCTCTTTCTGTGTTATGTTTCGAGATTGAATCTTTTCACTGAACATGAAGTTTGCAGCTTCAGTTCATTACCTTCAGTTCATTACATTCAGTTCATTCTATCCTGCAGGTCTGAGTCAGTAATGCCTACCACTGAGTCCAGTTTAACATAAATACTAGGGATCAAAACCCAGGACTTTTTCTTTGTGTGGCAAGTACTTTACACACTTTGAATTCTTCCCAGCTTCCTGAACACAATATATCAATTCAACAGTACAAAGCAATTACATGTAAGTCTAGGGCAGTTTGCTAAAAATATTAAGTTCTTGTTCTCCAATTGAGAACATGCTCAAACAAAATACATTATAAAATACATTTCATCAAAAAGGGGAAAAAAAGATAACTCGCTTTTCTCAGTAAAGAAAACAACTATCAAGGCTTCAGTGTTTGTTGTTGTTGTTATTATTTTATTGTTGTGTTTATTTACAACTTAAGTATCTGCAAAGAATTTTAAGCATTCAGGGAAGAATTCTCCAAGGGAGTATCATTATCAATATGGTGAAATAGAGGGTGCATAATTCCTACTCTATTCACAGATGTACCCACATCTATTTCTGAATGAATGACTTCACAAAGAAAGTCAGAAAATGGTTGAGAAATCTCTACCTACTTGACAAGAAAACAAACACATAGAAACCTAAGGCCTCCTTTTGTATAGGCACCATCTTGGATAGTGATTTAGAAAACTGAGACAAGATTCCCAACACTCAGTTTCTCCTTGAGAAAGGAAGATATGGATACTTAGCTAGTAAAGTTCCCTGAAGTGTAGTTCTTAATTAATCAGCTATGAAAGTTGAGAGAATTAGTCATATGTGGGGTTACAGACTATGACCTAAAGCCATAGGGAAGGCTTTATTTGGCAACAGTTCATTGAGTAGAACAATGGGAGAAACTTCAGACATGGAGACAGTTATGTATTGGACAGTTAGTGGAAGAGTGTCTGACCATCATTCCTAAAATCCTGAGTTTGATCCTCATCAGAACATTAAATAAGTAAGTAAATTTGACAACAAAATACATAAAATCACAAGGGGAATCAAGAAAAGTAAATGAACATGGAAACAAATTGAAACAAGAAGATGTTAATCCCAAGAAAATGACCTGAATAAAGAGGACTTGGTTTTATAGCTGGGAATGGAACCAATGACGGTTATGGAGCAAGCTTAGGGCAGCACAAATGGGCAGAGAACTTCAAAGAGTGATATAAATGTAAAGAAATAATAATGCCAAACAGAAATTACTGATATGAACAATATCTTTGCTGAAGCTAAAACTCAATAGAGAGCTTTGAGCTAGATTAAAGAACAAGATGATAGCTCATGAAAAATCATTTAGTCTGATCTGCATCAAACAAGAAAACTCACATGATTTGAATGTTGCAAGAGATGACATAGAGAAGGATGACATAAAACATTTGTAAAGAATAATGACAGAAAACTTGAAGTCTGAAGAATGAAATACAAGATCTGGTATGTCCACAGAACAACAAATAACCTGAATGTACAAGAGATCTATAACAGGGCACCTAATAGCCAAATTGTCAAAAATTAAAGATAAGGTTAAAAACAGCAGGATCAGAGAAGTCTAGTGAACAGATTTCACAGCAGAAAACTTGAAGACCACAATGAATTAGGAATAGTTTGTTTAAAATTCTGAATGAAACTATCAATTGTGAGAAATATTCTCCAAACTATTACTGAGTTTCATGAATAAAGTTGCAAAAACGTATTTTGTCACACAAATAAAAGATAAGTTTACAATCAGAAATAACCCATTTTAAAATGGGTATAAAAATAAATTTAGTAACTTTAAGCAAGTGATCCCTGGTTAGTAATATAAGAAAGTATACTTTGATAAGCATAGTAGTTCTATCAAATATGAAACTTTAGTAGTATATGGTAGTAAAATTATATCTAAAATAAATATATATAGATATTTTTCTGACATATAGTTTTAGAAAAATGCTTTACTATTAACATATATCTATATCTCTTTATATATGTATATATAGAATATATGAAACTATTAAATTGTGGGCATAAAGGGGGAGAATTTTTTTATGTGATCAATAGTAAATTATTACCTTATGTTATCTACTAAACGTATGTTTTATATAAAGTTTAGCATAGTCTCAGAGCAAAAACTTTTAAGGGACACATAAGTAAGTAAAGGAGAATAACAAAAGCCTGTCACTGCAAAATGTCAGTACCGCACACGAGAAGAAAGAGAGGAAAAAACGGACAAAGGATCTACAAAACAACTCAAAGACAAATCACAGAATACAAGGAGTCCTTGTCAGTTTATGTTTCCCACAGTGAAGCTGAATGAGACTCTTCCTATATGATTCTTCTTTCTGTATCGAAGAAATCTGCTATAAATAAAGACTAGAATAATGGTCTTTTCTGTGTTTGAAAACCGAAGACCCCAGGTGTGACTATACTTACATAAAATAGAGTTTGGATCCAGCATCATTAACAAAGATTAAGACAGGTGCTGTATAACAAATGGATCAAATATCTGTAAATATGTATTGACCCAAAACAAAAACATCCACCTAGTTACTAATATTAGTAGGTATAAAAGCACTCAGACTATGATATGTGAAGAAGAGAATTTTTACTTTAACATTCTCAGATAACCTCTACTAAAAATTAACATAACAAATATTCAGCCATGTTCTAAACCAGAGTTTCTTATGCTGTGGGTTGTAACCCCATAATAGTGTTGAGATTACAAATAAACTTGACAACCATAAAGGGGTTTCTAAAAGCATAATGACCAAAAAGGAATTTACAACACATAAAGGTTTGTGGTGTTTCTAGCAGTGCTAATCCATGTTGCATACCTGAACTTCACCAGAGCCAAGGTTCTATGCACCCAATATGTGCACTTTGTATTATGAATGTGCTTACTCCATACAGGGCCAATTGACACTTCATGAAACACTTTAGAACATATTACAGACTATTGGATGTTTTTCAAATTACAGTATCTGTATTGTAAATACACATTTTTCTCCTTTTACAGAAAAATAGTTCATTATATAACCCAAAGATTTTAATGCATTCCTACAATTCTTTCTTAGAATATCAAAATTAAGTTAGCAAAGCTTATGATTATGCAATGATGAAATATTTTTATTTAAAGTTAGCTGAATGAGTTTTTGTCTTAGTTTTCAAAAAGACACAATATAAATAATGGCATGTTATAACGATGGAATTTCTATCCATTTCTAAATAGGCCCTGATATGTATTTATGTAATGTGGCATTCTTGATATAGCAATAGGAAATAAATTCAAAATATCAATCAACTTTGAAAACACTAAATATGGTCTGTGCCCTGAAATATTAAATATTTATTCAAGTTTAAAGCTTTATATAAAGATAGGATGTATTTCACATTACTTATGTGAATATGCTCTTTTTAAATAAATGGCAACTTGTATATGTGTCAAAGAATTATATTAAAATCCTTTCATTATAATTTATTATCAGCACATGTTTGATGTGAATACCTATGTAATATACCTTTTGTATTTGGGTTCTCATGCACGAAGAAGGCTTAACTGAAGACAGTTTAAGAAATTCTAGAACAAATGGAGGTGTCAGACATGTATAGAACATGTTATAAAATAGGTGAAATGCACATTAATCATATCGGGACTTGGAACTATTTGTAAAAGGACTATCTTTTAAACTTTAAAACAAGTTTCACAGCAGTTAAAGTTATGAAATCTGATTGGATATAGTTTTTCTAGCCACAGTCGAATCAATAGGAAACAGATTAAGTGGCCACCTCCTTAAGCCAGGCAGGACTTCCAGTGGTGGGAATGAGCATCAACTCACCCACAACAGATTCACGTCACCATTTATCCTGCCTCCAAGATGGACAGAGATAAGGATGGAGTAGAGATTAAGAAAACCTATGACTGGCCCAAAGTGAGACCCATCTCATGTAAAAGGGCCAACCCCTGACACTATTTATGATACTCTTGCTATGCCTGCAGACAGAAGTCAAGCATAAATGATTCCTGAGAGGCATTATCAAGCAGTAGCTGAAAACAGATGCAGAGACCCACAGTCAAACATCAGGCAGAGTTCTGGAAGAAGTATGAAAGAATAGAGGGATGGGAGTGAATGACTGGCAGTGTGGGGAGGCAAGAACACCGCAAGAAGACTTAAAGTCAAATAATCTGTGCCCATGATGGCTTGCAGACACTGAACCAACAACTGAAGTGTGTACAAGAATTGGACCTAGCAACCCCTTACAAATGTTTGTAACAGATATGCAGCTTCGTTTTCACATGCGGGGCCTTTAACTACGGGAGTTAGGGCTATCTCTGACTCTGTTGCCTGCCATTGGATCCCGTTCTCCTAGCTGAATAGCCTGGTTGGATTTCAGCAGGAGAGAATGCATTTAGTCCTGTTGAGACTTGATGTCCTAGGGTGGCACCCAAGGGGCTTCCTATTCCCTTAAGAGAAGGGAAAGTGCAATGTGGGGAGATTTGCGAGCATGGTACTGAGAGAAGAGGAGGAAGGGTGCTGTGACTGGGATCTAAAATGAATAAATAAGCAAATTCTTGAAAAATACAAAAATAAATGCAAAGGAGAAAAAAAGAACGTTCAAGATTCTTTTATACAAATGGAAAAAAAGACAGAAATGTCTAATTGTGTGTGAAAGAGAAAAGTTATTGTGAAAAAGAAGTTTTCTTCAATTACACTGTCACAATATCAGAACAATAAATATAACACATATGTCATACAACTTCATAAAACCTAAACACACACCTGAAGGAACTATGAAAGCAAGAATGAACCAAGCATTGGAAAAGAGCAACAAAGATGAGAAAAAGCAAATGAAACTGAGACCATGATGAAAATATACACAAGATTAAACAGACAAAACTGGCCCTTTGGAAAAAATAAACAGAATTGATAAACTTTATGTAACTCAAGAGATGAGAGAGAAGACTCAAATGAATGCAAGAAGGGACACTATAACTAAAATCATGTAACCCTTGAAGAAGTCATCAGAACCCTCATAAACAGCTATAGACTACCAATTAGAAAATAGTGAAGAAGATAAATTCAACCTAACATGATTGAACCATTACCATATAAAAATTATGCACTGGCCAAGAGTGGGTAATGAAAAAGACTGAAAATAAAGTCTCTGTGTGGAAAAAGCTCATGATCACAATAGAGAATTCTACTAACAATCCAAAGAATAACTATTGGTAATTTTTTCCCAGAGCATCTAAGAAATTGATGTGATGGAAACTTACACTGTTAGACAAACATTAGCCTGACCCTATAACCAATGCACCAACACATTAACACACACACACACACACACACACACACACACACACACACACACCATGCACACACATACGGGGAGAGAGGAAGGAGAGAGAGAGAAGGAGGGAGGGACGGATGGAGGGAGAGAGAGAGAGAGAGAGAGAGAGAGAGAGAGAGAGAGAGAGAGAATTATATCAAAGTAGATAACATCAAGGGAGGGGGAATTTGAAAGACAGAGAGAAGACAAGTGAAAGAAGGCAGGAAAGAACAGAAAAGGACGGGGAGAATTGTTCTGACATTTTGTGGAAAGCACTGCCTAATAAGAATTGTGTCACATTGCCAAGGATAGCCCATGGCTGATGAGACAGCATCCTCCTTGTCTCTGTGTCCTGTTTTCTGGCCTCTAAATATGCAGAGATTATATTACAGGAATCTTTGGCTGTAAACTTTGGCTGATGCCATTCCTTGACCCATATTTACATCAGCAGATATACACATATGCTTTAATCACCTGAGATTTTTACTTTTATTACAGCACATTTCACTAGACATAAACTTATACTAGCTTTTAAATTTTTAACATTTTCTTTTTTCTTTTATTCTACAGTTTGAGGAAAGAAATCAATGGCTGAAGATTCCATTATATCAAATATTTTCAGAATCTATAAAAAGGTACGTTGCAGAAATCTGAGGCTGATTGTTTTGCTGAGAATTTGATATTATTTACTGCCACCTTGAAATGAAAGCAAAATGCTTGGTACATTACATTAATTGGGTGGCACCTAACTACATTCGGAGTGCTTGAATTATAGGGGTAATGCTTTTAAATCGTTATCACATTACAAGAGTCACCTCTGAGTCAATCAAATGTAAATTTACTTCTTTATATGTTTATTTTTTCCCCAATGCATACTACAGTGAATCATACTTATGCTAATCACTGCATTTAGATAAGCTTGTATTTACATTTTATGTAACACTAGTCACTAAACAGTGAATACTTATATTTTTCCAATATACAGTTGCAATGTCAAAACAGGGTCATTCCTTGAGGAAACTGAGCGTAATGAAAACTTCAAATAGATTTTCTCTTGAGGCCCATGGCATAAACCCTCCTCAGATGTTTTCATTGACTATTAAGCATGCTAAAACCTACTTTTATTGCAACAAAAGTAATTTAAAAGCAAAATAGTATTCATTTCACCTAGGCAATATTGCTAATAACCAAGTAGAGAGTAATTTGGGTAAAAACAAGCCCCTTAAAGAACATAAGAAATATATGATTTGCACTCTTAAGCTGTTCTCATATTCCCAGGTAGAAAACACTGTCAAACCTCTAAAAATTACAAAATAATATGTTGAATAAAATAAGTGATAGTAAGCCTCATATATTTTCATGACTTGGCTTTCTAAATTAGGTCAATGTAATAGCTGTAAACGGCCTTACGTTTACACTTCTTTTTAGAGGCTTTCTGTGGAAATGACAGCATTGTACAAAGTGTTTATAAGGTAAATGTGTTTATGCAAAAGAACTCTTTATACCTAATTAGAACTTATTACCTGATGATCATTTTATATCATATTATCAATGTCATGTGCATACAGATACTTACTGCTTCACCCTATTTTCTGTTTCCTTGGTCATGTTAGGGACCTTGAATATTCACAGTAAAGTTGTTTAGCAGTCAGAGTCTCTCAGCACAACATGCTGACTGCTCATTCATTAGGATGGGCTCTGTTTCTATCCCCTCAAAGTTCATGTGCTGAAACTTCTCTTACAGAGATGGCTTTAGGAAATACTAAGAGATGCAACCTTTGAATATTGGATTTAGTTGTGTTCATGAAGATGGAGTAATCACTATGAGATCACTGCCCTTTGGTAAACATAACTATATGTTATCCCTCTCTCTCACTGAATACTTGGGATAAAACTATTCCCCAAATTAATTTTGCAAAGCCATGACAGTAACTTTAGCATCTAGAACTCTGAAGTCATTTCTAAGTTATATACCCTAAGTGTCTTGTGTTTTTAAACTCAAATTAAGAATTTATTTATCCATTCATCCTTCCAGAAATTAATTTGTGTATGTATCCTAAGTTAAATCACTGAAAATTGATGCTTCTACTTTTCATGTTTGAACTTTGAACAGTAGGCACCTGTTCTGCAGCAGTAATATACAAAGACAAAAGGTGATTGGAGAATTTTGAACATTTCAAAGACAAAAAGAAAGAAAAGATGGGAATTAGGCAATTAGATAACATAAGATGTTTCCTTAAGGAACAACCATATTGGACATGAAAGTCAATTTCACTATACTCCTTCCTATTTCTGTGATGAAATCCCAACCAACACATTTCAAGTCAGCATTCACCTTTATGGTACTGCTTCGGGGGAGGGGGTACTGCTGACTGAACAGCTGGCCATACTTTGTTTAAAGGAAAATAAAGAAGAGATTGCTACAGAAGGAGGTGTGATAGGATTCTTGTGACTTATGCAAGTAGAAAATATTTGAAAAAACTATAGTATTGCTCCAATGAGACAAATCATCACTGTGCAAAACAGCAGTGTATAAGCTTGCACCAATTTGGAAACAAGAGTTGAGGCTTTGAAATAAAACCTTGGAGTCCAGAGGCAAACATGAAGAGGGACAACAACTGATGGTAACTAGATCTTGTGTGTGTGGGTATGTGTGTGGGAGTGTGTGTGCACATGAATGTACATGTGTGAGTCGGAGGAACAGAGATAGACAGACAGAGAGACAGACAGACCAAGACAATAAGAGAAGCAAACTAGACAGAAACAAGGGAAGAGACAGAAACAGACAGAGAATCCTGAAGCTTATATACATTGTCGCACCACATCTGGAATATGACAACTGCTGGTAAACCAGATTTTATCACGTCCCTTCCTTATATAGCAAACTTATTTGTATTAATGATCATGAAATAAAATGAGTGATGACAATTCCCAAGACAGAAAATTGAAGCTTATATCTTTTAAAAATCATAGAAATGAGAATTACAGTTCTAAGGAAAAAAAAAACGATACTTTAATAATCTTTAATTTTATTAGCACACTATGAAAAATAAATCATTATTCATATGTATTTGTCCTCTGCTTGAGGAAATAGTGCTAGACTGTGTTCTGTTTTGTTCATTGATAATATTGGCAAGTTGGTGGTTCTGTAGCCAAATTTATGCATTTATAATTATTTTTTGATAGGCCCAGATGATACGTATGTGAAGTCACCTTAAGTTGTTATCAAATGGATAGCAATGTTCTATTCATTTGAATAAAGCATCCTTAGAACTTTGGCTGCCATGAACAAGGTACACACACACACACACACACACACACACACGGTTGGGAGGGTGGAGGGAGAGAGAATCTATTTGCAATACTTCATAAAAACATCCTTTTTATTTATAAGTGCTTCTCTGTGATTATTTTGACTAAAATATTTTGAGTGTAGAATTCATCATGATTTCAGTTTAGTTTGTTACAAATTTCCAAAGCTTTTCTTATCAAAAATAAAAAAAACATCAAGAGATAATGACGACATGCTAATGACCACAGACCAAATTTTATTAGGTATTTTTAGAAAAGTACCTGATTTTGGTGAACATAATTGATGCTTTCAAGCTTTGCTCCTTGGTTACCTCTGGCAATTCAAGATGAAAAACTTCCCCATTTATGGACATTCATTTTTATTTCTCTTTTATCTATGTAAATGTCCTTTGTCTTATATTTTATTTTACAAAGCTCATGGTGTTCTAAATAATTTATTGGAATTGAGTTTTAAGAAGGAGTTTTGAGATCCCTGACTGTCACTATCATACAAGTGACATATTTAGGCCTTTTAGTATCATCTGTTTTGCTTCAATACTGTCATTTGAAACTTCATTCCAGAAAGAAGATGACTTAAACACAGGGGTACATAGGGGTTGCAGGTGTACTGATCATATAAAGACTTCTAAATATTCTGAACAAATACCTGCACTTCGTCGATTGCTTGTATGTCTTTGGCTGTATTATTTTACAATTCTATGATGAAATATTGTGAAAGAATGACAGCAACAGCCACAGGTGAGATCATCAAATAGGGTGACAATAACATCCACCTAAACATTAGGGAGGAATATGAGGAAGTCAGCTCAAGTTTATTGAATATTTTCTCCATGGGTAATCTTCCCATGGCTAACCTCCAGGCTTCACTTTTTGATGAAGGCATCTTTCCATCACAGGGTAACAATAGTAACAACTGTTGTACATGTTTCCCCATCTAATTGTTTCCCAGGTTACAGTATTTTTAAAATTTGTCTGTTTCCTCTTTTCTCCCATTCAAGTCACAGAGTAAGGATATACAGTCCAATCCCCACATGCCCTTCCACAGGCTCCACACAGCCATGCTTTGGTCTGACTGGATGGGTGCTCAACCCTGCGTCAAGAGCCCACTCTAGGAGAGGTCAAACAACACATGTAGCAATCAATGAAATGCATGCCACAACTAAAGTTTTCCTTGGTCCCCTTTTTTTCACTTGACTTAAGCATTCAAACATCCATCCAAAGTAATAAATTTTTAGCCTGACATGCTGTGAAGAGTAATTTTTAAAAAGATACTTTTAGGTTTTCCATAAGGAGTGGCAGGTGGTCCAGGCAGCACAATGTGTCTTTTCTGCTAGGGTGATTTTAGGAGTCTGACATTCTTGTAAGTAGACAAATAAATGGGATATAGATATTTCAAACTGTCAGATTGTATCAATGAATACTTATGGGAAAAGTAGAAAGCATGCTGAGGTATTGTTATGTCATTCGTTGGCATTAAATCTAAGAATTTATGTGGAGAGAATAAAATAAAGTTTACAAATGAAGATTAGCTTCAGTGACTATCTGGGATTCAAGTATAAATGTGATACTCTTTCTAACTAGATTTATCTGTAGAGAAAAATTTCTTTTCTCCTAAACACCCAACATGAATTAACCTTTTTATACTACCACACAAATAACGGGGACAATATAACAAATTCTCTAAATAATCTTAATAATTAAAAAATGAATGTAGTAAAACATTTGATATACTTGTGAAGCCAGACTTATAATTATAACATGACATTAATTAGTGTGCAAAATAAGAGAAGAAATGAAATGCTATTTTCTTTCTTTGCTAGTAAATTGGATGGCCTTTAAAAGTTATAGCATCTGCTTAGATCTCAGACTTGAAGACTGTGAGGTGAAACTGAGTAATTTCTGAAGATGCTTCTATGATAAATACAAACTTATAAGATATAGTGATATGTGGTGAGAATAAAAATAATTACCAAAGTCTGAATTTTGCAACATGGAAGAAAATGAAGCTATAATGTATTCCAGTAATTATAAACTAGTTTAGAATAAAAGACAACAAAAGAGAAATTAAAATGTAGATATCAATCACAGATGGCCTGAAGAAAATAATCCCAAATGTTTCTAATTTGATTTCAACGATATTTTGAACAAATGTAACTGGCTATGTTCTAGGTGTTAAACCAATAGAATCAAGCAAACAAAAAATATTTTTTCTCAAATAGGTATTTATAAACATGTTAATTTATTTTTTTCAATTGCACTGAGTGAAATTAGTTTTGAAGAAAGAAAGGAATATACAATAACAGACAATGCATGTATTTGTTTTGTTCTTAAGCAAACCAAATAGTTTAGGCTTCATAAATTATAAAAAGCAAAAGTTTTCTTTTCTCAAAACTCTAGAAGCTGATAATTTCAAGATCAAGGCAGATATAGGCACACTTGGCTTTCAGAAAGCATTCTCTGAGCTATAGCTTTCAGTGCGTACATTTGAAGGTTTTCAAAATTCTATTGAGTCTAATTAGTAACATTTGCGGATGTTCACTTTAGGGCACCTGTGACTAATATCTACTTTTTAATTTCCCTCTCCATTGCCTTTTACTATGTACTAGTATGCCAAATTTTAAAAATGTTTTAGCTTTGCTTTAGATAATGCCATAATATTCAAATCCAGATAAATATTTTATTCTCATATGTGTCCTCGGATGCCAGAGGATAACAAGTAAGACAAACTAAAGTCTAACTGAAGCCTCTTCTATGGAAGTATTGCTTCTATTCTAAGGAGGCTCCAATGAGCTTTTTTTAATATCCCAACTCTTAAGATGCCACACTAGCTATTCAAGAATTTGAGAGAGGGCATGGGCTATCAATTATAGAAAACAAAATCAAGACAGATGACATGACATTTCAGTAAGATACAAATACAATGTTGCAATTAATATTTTATCCTTAATTCATTCCAGGTCAGAAAGCAATTCCTGAGGATGCCTAAGGAGGTAGGAAATAACTAACTTTGACCGCCAAGGTAAACTGAGATGGCACCAACCTTCCTTTTATGGATTTAGGTTTATATCTATAAACAAATAATGATCTTAACCTTAGTTAGACGAGCTTCTCTTTCCAGTGAACAATAGTAAGCATTTAGAGGCATGACTGCTCAAGGCACTGAGGACACCAGCCTGTAGTGTGTTCGGTACTAACTAGAACATTTCTAGCAACCTCTCTAAGACTCACGGGATGAAAATGGTAGAGTGGGACGGGATACAAAATGCTATCTTTTGGGCATGACACAGCAAATACAATCACAGATTCATAACATGTAAAACTGACTGTGATGGGCCTCTGCAAGATTGTATGGGTCAACAGTCAAAGATATGTGAGAACTGCACTTTACCTTGCTGCACTACTCACCACTGATTGATAAATGCCGGGAGAGTGTGAGACATTGTCTGCAGTTAGTGTACATTGATAATTTCTTCATGCTTCGTTGTATTGCACTAACACCATAGCCACACTGATTATGCAATGAGTCAGAAAACAATACAGAAAGACACAATGTGTTCATAAGGGACCTCTAAAGGAGCAGGACTCAGAGAATTAGTATATGTAAGGGGATTATTAAATTTACTTATTATATTTACTAAAATGTCTTATAGGCTGTGGTCTAATTAGTCTAAAAATGACTGTCTACCAAAAGAAGGTTCTACAGTCCAATGGTTGTTCAGTCCATGAGGCCGGCTGTCTCAGCTGGTCTTTAGTGTATACCACAATTCTAATGCCAGTACAGAAAGGGACTTCCAGGTGACAAAAACAGCAAGCAGACAAATACATTGTGTTTCTTCTGTGTCCTTTACATTGGTTGTCAGCAGAAGATGTAGGAAACGTGTCTCTTCCCACCTCAAAAAATCTGGATTAAAGGTTTAATAAAAACAAACAAACAAACAAAAATCAAGCCTCATCTTGGATTTGGAGTTTAGTAAATTTCAAATGCAGTCAAGGTGACAACCAAGAAAGCCTTCACAAATATAAATGTGGAGAAGATAATTTTAGGGAGAAGATAGTAATTAAAGGTTTTACAGTGACTCAAATGTGACTGTAGAGGTATCAGTAATTAAAATTTCTATGCATAGAATGTCAAAGATTAAATTTAATAGTAGCTGTTTTTAAAAGTTTACCAACACATGAATGTGTTTGTATGTTTTGTTATTGTGTATGTTTTAATGTGTGTGTGTGTGTGTGTGTGTGTGTGTGTGTGTGTGTGTGTGTGTGTTCACCTATGCATTTAGTCAGAGGCTAAATTCATCTCTCTCTCTCTCTCTCTCTCTCTCTCTCTCTCTCTCTCTGTGTGTGTGTGTGTGTGTGTGTATGTGTGTGTGTGTATGTGTGTCTTTCTTCAGATAGAAATAGTTTACCAAATCTAGACATTTCTCTTTTGATCATTTGGCTATCCATTTTGCTCCAGAGACCAACCTATTTCTACCATCCCAGTTAAGAAAGGGGTGTCAACACCATCAGCTGTGAATTTCAACTCAGATTCTCATGATTTGTGCAGCAAAGACTTTAAACAAATGGACCACATCCCTGGCCCAGATTACTCATTCATTCCATTCAGATTTATAAATGACACCTCCAAAAAAGCAGTTGACAATTTTATAGGAGTATCATTTTCTTTTATCTCATGACAGAATATTCAGACAAACTGTCACTGCTTTACTCTCCAATAGAACTAGTGCTAGAATTCTACTTACTACAATCATCAAATATGTGAAGGATCTGACAATAAGTATTTGCAACAGCAGGCAATAAACCAAAAAAAAATTAAAATCTATTTTATTGTCTTTAAATTTTATTTTATTGCTAGTTCACATGGTAGACCACTAATTTTAATATGATTCTGTAAGATAAATTTAAATTCTATTTTTGACTGAAGAAACAAAGGTATAAAAATTCAAACTTAAATGCGTATAGTAATATAAAAAGACTTCTTCCTTTAAAGCCTTTTTTCTTTTTTTTTTTGAAATGACATGGATCAAAAAACAAAACCAGTGTCAAAGATTTAATCTACATGATCATTTTACTTAATGTATGACCTTGTGTTTTGGTTCTGCACTTAAAATGGCACTTCATTTAATGCTCAAGGTTAATTTAGATTCTTTTGATGACATTATATATACTGTATTCAATACTTTACTTAAGTTCATAATTTTTAAAATGTATTTATTACTTTCCTATAAAATATTTAGTGATCATTACAAAACTTATGTCTTACCCCTTGCACTTTGGAGTTTTAGTAGGAATGCAAGAGTTACACATTTACATATTCATAGGTGCAGATATGATTTTTAAACTGTAGTTTTTTCTTTGATAACATAACAATGGGTCATTTGTTTTCTATCTCAGTCTTTTCTGTAACTCAGGAGATTATTCAAATACTAAAATGTTACAAATAATTGTATTCCAGAAAGTTGATACGTGACATAAATGAGAAGAATATGAAACCATACCTCTATACAAAAATAAATAAATAAATAAATAAATAAATAAATAAATAAATAAAAGCAAGGCAGATTATACACCACTGTAACACGGAACTTTGAAACAAAAGTAAGGGAATCCTGAGGTCAAAGCTATGTAGTTATGGGGCAGATTTGAGAACAACCTTGTCTACTTGGAACTTGTAAAGGATAAAGTAAAAAGCTACATATCATCAAAGAATCCAAAAGAAAACAGTAAGATAAAGAAAATAAAACTGTAGGAGAAAAGAATAAGTTTTTTTTTAAAAAAAAAAAAAATCTTAAAAAACAATGGTATGCCATTTTACAACATGTTTCTTCAACGAAAATGGGTTAAACATCAATTGTATAGTTTATCAGTAGATTATTATAAAAGAGAATTAGCTGTATGTTATAAAGGTAGAGTCAGAACAGTTATGTAAATGTTGTAAATATCAGAAGGTTTTTTATTTTATTTAATCTTTTATTAATCATTCCATTCGTTTACATCTCAAATGATATCCCACTTTTTGGTTACCCCTCCACAAATCCGCAATGCCATCTCTGCCCTCTTCTCCCTCTCCTTTGCTTCTATGAGGGTCTTCCTCCACCCATCCACCCTCTCCAGATTCACTGCACCAGCATACCCCTATGCTGGGGTATCAAAACTCCAGAAGACCAAGGTCCTCCCATCCCATTGATGTCAGGCAAGGCCAATCTCCAGCTACATATGCAGCTGGAGCCATAGGTCCCTCCCTGTACACTCCTTGGTTGGTGGTCTAGTCCTTAGGGGCACTAGGTTGTTTGGCCAGTGGACATTGTTTTTTCTATGGGGTTGCAATCCCCCTTTACTCTTCCACTCCTTCCACTAGCTCCCCCACCAGGCTCTCCAAGGTCAGTCTGATGGTTGGTTCCAAGCATCCACATCTGCATTGTTCAGTCCCTGGCAAGACCTCCCAAGGAATAGCCACACGAGCTTCCTGTCAGCAAGCTCCTCTTGGCAACAGTAACAATGTCAGGGTTTGGTGTCTGCAGACAGGATGGATCCCCAGGTGGGACAGTTCCCTGATGCTCCTTCCTTCAGTTTTTTGCTCCATGTTTTTTGTTCCTGTTCTTCTTTGGACAGGAACATTTCTGGATTAAAAACTTTGAGATGGGTGGGTGGCCCCGTTCTTCGACCAGGGGTTGTGCCTATCTACTGGAGGTCCTAATATAGAAAGGAAAAATGAAAAGAATAGAGAAATTGAAAGCAATATATTTACAGTAAGAATCTTGTGACCCTGATTTCAATAGAAACATTTTAAGAGGATATATGTACAAGAAAATGACTAAGGAAATCGTGAATTTGAACAAAATTATTGAATTGTTGAATTTAAGATATACATAACACAAACATTGTTTGAAATTGGTCACAGAATGATAACAAGTTGGTTAGGAAACACAATCATAATTATTATCACATACATAAACATCCACTGAGCATACTGTATGATAATACCTGTACAAATTTAATGTGTTTTAATCATACCAAGTATTCTTTCTAACTACAAAGCAATATAAAGGTACATAATACTGGGAAATCTGGAAACCTCACAAACATGGGAAAAAGAAACATTTCACTTTCCACAACTAGTTAATCAGAAAAGAGTAAAAGAGTAACTTGGGGAAATTTCTCAAGACAATGTTATATTTCTACATAATTAGATTTTAAGATTCATAAAATGCATGAGTAAAATCTGTAGCTATCTACACTTATATCTTTAAAATAACTCAAATAAGTGTATAGGCATCATACCTCAAAGAAATATAACAATGTACCAAAATCAAACAGTAAAGAAAAGGAAAAATATAACATTGATATAATATATAGTTATAGATAGATGATAAATAATAGACATATAGATAGATACATCTATATATATGTAGATAGATGACAGATTCAAAAGCAACAGTAAACAATTAAATAAAGTCTATTATTAAAAACAATTAGACTTTATAAGGCTTTATTTAACTTTTTAAAGAAGATAGAACAGGCAAAATCAGGAACGATATTAAAAGATACGTGCATAAGAAAATGTAAATTACCAGAAGCATCTCAACCACTGTAGCTATGGTTTTCAATATCATATCTTATTTCTTCTCTTTTCAGTGTTCTTCTGTATGTTTTATTGAATTTCTCACAGTATTTTATATCTTCCTTCAGGCCTTTTGACATTTCGTTCCAGACAAATTATTATATATTATATCAAAGAAATTTTTATTTCTTCAGCACTACTGAAAAATAAGTTTAAAGAATGTAGATTTTTTTCTAGGTTAGTGGAATCTCTCTCTCTCTCTCTCTCACTTACTCTCTTCATGCTTACATGATTTCTGAATAAAATTTTGGGTATGATTTTTATCTTTATTTCTTGGTAAGGTAATATTTTTCCTTGGACTTCTCAGATTCATTATGTTTTCTATAATTTGAGAATAGCCAACTCTCTCTCTGTCTCTCTCTCTGTCTCTCTCTCTGTGTCTCTCTCTCTGTCTTTCTCTCTGTCTCTCTCTCTGTCTCTCTCTCTGTCTCTCTCTGTCTCTCTCTCTGTCTCTGTCTCTCTCTCTCTCTCTCTCTCTCTCTCTCTCTCTCTCTCTCTCTCTCCCTCTCCACCCTCTCCTTCTCTCCCTCTCAGCCTGTATCCTTCATTACCTCTCCCTCTTCCTCCCCCTCTCCATCTACCCCACCCTCTCTGCATGTGTGTATGTGTGTGTCTGTGTCATTATTTGGATTTTATTTGTGTTTTGGCATTTACTTACATAGTGCTTTTGGAGTCTTGGATCTTGTTTTGATGCTTGGTACTGATGTAGAAAAACTCTCCCCATTCTACACATTTCTTCTGTCCTGTTCTTTCTGCTTCTTCTGGAATTTTGACAATGGAATCACTTATAATTGCCTCATGTCCCTGATTGTCCTGTTACAGGGATTTGACTGGTTTTGTTTTTTAGGTTTGGAGGTCTGCATTAGATAGTGTGAAACTGAGAAACTCATTTCTATCCATGTGTGCCTTCGAATAACACAGCACAGGCAATATTTTGATTTAGCCTATATTAACAGTTGAATTCTGGTACTTCTATTTAATTCTTTCACAGATTCTCAACCCTTTATTTTCCATAACCACTTGTTCTTGCATTCTATCTTATGCATACATTATACTTTTTCAGTATATTAACTATAGTTTTGTTAGTGGTGGTGGTGCTGGTGATTGGTTGGTTACTTGTTTTTTATTGCTGATTACAGTGTCCCTGCCATATATGATTCTAGAGTTTTCTCTAGTTTTTCATGTTGTGTTTTTTTTTCATGTTTCTTTGTGTGGTTTGTAATTTCTATTTTTAACAAAATAACATAGTTATTGTTTAATGGAACTGGCATAAGCAGGCATCGGTTAACACTGTGGTAAGAGCAGGGCAGGAGCACTTAGCAGCCTCATGGTTAAGTTTCTTTTGGTAATGCTTAGTCTCTACCGTGAACATCGCAGGAGCTCTTTGAACGTCTTTCCTCTAAGCACATAAGATGATTTGTGTGACCCTTAACTGGACTGTTCTGCTCTGGGGTTACCTGGAAGAATTGGCTCTAGTTAATTAGTTTCTCCAGAGAAATCTATGTTAAGGAGAATCCTAGATTTTTGCATGTGGAACTTTACTTTCCTCTCCCTTGCAGTAAACATAGGGAAGCTTCACTGCTGTTCCCTCCCTGCTGTTAGTTGTAAGTACATGGTCAAACTAGTAGAGCTTATTCATAGAATATTGCAGAGGCCCTATGCTGGAACTCCCTTGGAAGTTTTGATTCAGAATAGGCTATATTAAGCCTTGAGCAATTTTCCAGTCTCAATCCACATTTTCTCTATTCCTACAGTGGCTCTTCCCGTCATCTCTCTACTAATCTTTCCAATAGTATGAAGTATGGTTTTCTTAGAATCTGTAACTATGTAAGCAGAATTGTTATTTGTTTGTTTATCGTGTGTGTGTGTGTGTGTGTGTGTGTGTGTGTGTGTGTGTAATATTTTTTTATTCACTTTACAGCCTGATCACTGTTCCTCTCCTGGTGCCCTATTCTCATAATTCTTCCCCCCTTTGCCTCCCTTCCCTCTTCTTCTCCTACTCTGAGAGACTAGAGGCCCCACTTCTTGGTTTCTGCTCCATCCTGGCACACCAAGTCTCTGCAGGACTAGGTTTTACTTCTCCCAGTGAGGGCAGACAAAATAGCAGCATTAGTGGAACAGATACCACAGATAGGCAACAGCTTTAGGGATAGCCCCGCCCCCAGCTCCAGTTGTTCTACATAAATGCAAAGGGCTCAATTCCAACCTCTGTATGCTCTTTGGTTGGTGGTTCAGTCTCTGAGAGTCCCCAAGGATCTGTTATGAGTTAACCTATGCTCCTATGCTCTCTCTTTTTTGTTGTTGTTGTTTTGTTTGTTTTTCCGTTTTGCTTTTTTAATTTGTTTAAACTTTTTTTTTTCATAGAACATATTGTGGCAATGTTGTTTTTCATTCCCCAGTTCCCTGTTTCTTCCAGATTGCCAGATTGTCTCCATTTCTACACCAACTCTCCACGTTCCCAACTTCATGTTCTCTCTCTCTCTCTCTCTCTCTCTCTCTCTCTCTCTCTCTCTCTCT
>JANHMN010000018.1:23911131-23965512 GCA_030674055.1 Rhabdomys pumilio | reverse complement strand
TCTCTCTCTCTCTCTCTCTCTCTCTCTCTCTCTCTCTCTCTCTCTCTCTCTCTCTCTCTCTGCTTATTAGAACAAGATGAGAGTCGCCAAATGTCTCAGTGTCTACTACAAACTTGCACTGAGAGGATTTGTTTCCAAAAAACATTAATACACATCCTAAAAAGGAAAAAAGTTATGTGTCTTCTTTCTGCTTCTCTATGGCTAGATCAATTAGACTGGCATTGATGTATTATGAAACTATCCTAATTAGATCCATTTCACACATCTTTACCTTTAGTTTTAAGGACTGTCTAATTCTTTCGGGTATTTAATGGCAGGCTGCAGGAAGATTAAGATAGATTAATATGCAACAGCTTGTTGGCAATCCATAGTCTTTGGGGAAGTCTAACAAAAACTATTCAGTTCTATAAAAATGCAGTTGTTAATTTTATTATCAAAATTTAGGTAATCAAAACGAAATCACCTGGGTTGCTTCTTAAAATGCAGGCTTCTGGGACACACAATTGAAGCTAGAGATGCATGTACCATATATTTGATTGGAGTCCAAGAATCTTTATTTAGAATCTGATCAACACAATCTGAACTTATTGTGTCACTGGTAACCTGTAAGTTTGGTTTTAAGAAACACTGTTTAATGCCCATGAACCCTTGACTGACTTTGAGGGAGTAAAATTAGAAAGCAAATGTTTTCTTTATAAATTTTAAATATCACTTGTCTTAAAGACAGTCTTCCTATGTACAAAAAAACACCACTCTGTTTTATCATTTCCATTTAGAATAATGATGAAATTATGTCCATCAAAAATTAATATAAATGGTTATTTCTTGCATAAAATTGTCCTTTTATGTCATTCCATAATAGTTTTTTTTTCCTTATGCTGAACCTTCCACTTCTTTAACGTTTGGAGGCTCCAGCTGGTAGTTAAAACCTGTAATTATAGTCGTGGCAGCAAACAATATCCAAATTCCTTCATTCCTTACCATATTCTTAATGTGAGTTCTGATTTCCCATGGTTGCCTAGTTACATTTTTTTGTTTATTCAAATAAATCTTATTAAAATAATAAAAAGTGAGCATGCTCACATTACAGCAAACAAGACCTTTGGCTATCTACAGACACACAGTGTCCTTTGTTTTTACTCCAAACAAGAAGTTCAAAGAAATTTTGATGTCATTTTCCGTTGTAGCAGAGGTATGTCGAGATCAGATATTTCTTTTGTGGCCCTAAACACAATGCCTTCCATGCCTCTTTCATATTTTGCCAATGCAGTGCTGTGCCTCTTCTCTCATCGGAGACTTAAGGAAAGAATTTCTGTTCTTCATTATTCAAAATAAGGTGGGACTGGAGAATGAATTATTGAGGATTACTCATGTTATCTCTTGCAGCTAATGCTGAAGCATGGTTGAAATTAACACCAGTGCCGTATAACTTGTGCTTTTTGTTGTTGTTGTTGTCTGTTTTTTTTTTTTTTAATGTTTTTATTCATGACTCAGGAAGGGAATCCTTTTCCAAGTGATATCAGCTAAGATCACTCAGGGTGCTGTAGGGGTTGTCTGGGGATCCCACTCTATTTCATTCATGAGTCTAGAACAGCATCAAAGTTCACAGGAGTTCTGGCTAAGCTCAACTTCAGCCTGGCTAAGCTCTGTAAATAGGTTGTTTAACAAATAATAACGCTTAAAAATATCTGACAAGAAATGTTTTTGGTGCCTTACGGCATTGCCTGTGATATCCTCCAACAGTGCTTATACGCGATTTGGCTAGTTCACCAAGTTACAGACTCAATAGTTAGTTATATCAAACCTAAGATAATTGTTGAAAATTATAAATGAAAATAACAGTAGATATGTAATATGGCAACAACCTTTGCAGAAGCAAGCTAGCATGTGTCCAGATCACACGCGAGTTGCTGGTTCATTTTTCTTTTTGATTTTGGTGGCAATTTAGTTTGTAATTCTAAATTGGTTACCCTTAACAGTGTACAATTTATAATCACTGCAGGACTCTGTCATGCAACATGGATGATTCGGCTACTGATATCACTCTTCACACAGTGGAATCCTCAGGCAAAATTGCTACAGGAGTCATCTTTAATCATTTTTTTTTTCATTGATGGAGATGATGATGTATAGAAATGATATACATAACTTGCCTAAATCCAGCAAGGATGATGATGCTAACAGACTAGTCATTTGAACATGGCTTGTAGCGTAATACTCTGGACTGATTCTATCAGCAAGCTGTACATTCCTTAGGATCTGTACAAGGAGCAACTTCCTGCAGTTACTACTAAAACAACAACAACTACTACTACAACTACTTATTTATTATTATTATTATTATTATTATTATTATTACTATTACATTAGCACATTCTGATATATTAATAAACACATAGCCTCACTGGCTATTTCCAATGTTAAGTGGGCAGAGCAGAGAAGCACATGATGTCTGTGCATCTCTTTTTCCATTATTTTTTTCTTAAACAACTTGAGTCTTAGTACTAAGCTGCTTTATGATGTGTATCTAATTACTTCAGATTCTATTTTTTCAGGTTTTGCTTTAGTTTTAGTTTTAACAAGCAAATAAGATGATATTGAACTTTGATGCTCACTGTATTGAAGAGGGACTAGAGGTTCAGAGATCATGGTACTTTCTATTAATCACCCTTGGCTTCCGTTGGCCCAGTGCATACAGATTCCCCTCCAGTCATATTAAAGTGTGATCATGCATTTAAATGCTACTCGCTTAATCTCTTATAATTTCCACAAGCAAATAAAAATGTGTTCTTGCATCTTCAGGATTTTCAGCTCATACAATCAACTTTTGTTTCCACCAAATATTTTACAAATGCTTTGAATTTTGTCATATCATATGTATAATATACTTATACACGGACAGTTTTTTAAATTTAGACATATATAACTAAAGATAGTTAAAATTTGCTATATTAAATTATATTTTAATTATTATAAGATGGATGTCAAAAATAGTTTCAAATCGAAGACATGGGACTTAAGAGAGAATTTCGGTTCCACATTAGCCAAAATAAAGTAGAACTAGAGATTGGAGTATTGGAGATTATTCATGTTACCTCTTGCAGCTAACAAACCATGTCAAACATGGTGGAAATGAACACCATTGATTTAAATATCAACCCTGCAACTTGTCATTGAAGAGCTGTGAGAAAAGTAATTCAAAAGGACACTCTGAATTGTCATGTGTTAAAAGTAGATATTAGAAATACATTTCATTAGATGGTTATAAACATTAAAAGTTTTCTTTTGAAGGCAGCACATGCTACATGCCTATGTGTTAATTGTTTATATCATAGTGCTTACCATAATAACCCCTAGTGTCTTTTTTAAAGGATGGAAGTAGCATCTTTCTGTCAGTAGGAGAAGTGAATAAGTCAGTAAATATTTTCCTCATTTCTTAGCTGCAATTTTGTTTGAATCTAATTGAAGTCAGTAGTGGAAATGAACCACAACAGCCTAGATGGATAACCTGCTCATTAACCTACTCTATAGAGTCAACGTCATCATCCTTGTTCAATTTACATACTCAGCAATTTGTGCTTCCAAGGGTCATTTACCAAATCAATCACCTGCACTCGGTCTGTACCTCTGAATCTATGCCACTGTGAAAACATCCTAAGCCATGTTTTTTAATTGGTTCATAGATATCAGTTACAGGCAATCGAATGAACATTAAGGACCATAAAGCACTAGGCTAAGCTCTTCTCACACATTATATCATTTATTCTTCACAAACAATTTTGTGAGTTCAAGATACTACTTATTTCAGATTTTCAAATGAGAAGCCAAAAAAATTGGATATGTTGAGCTGATGGTGTATATGGTGCAGCTAGTGCATATAAGTGTATGTTAAATTTCAGTTAATTTTAGTGTTTATGTTTTTCTTCTTATGTGCATACTGTCTTTTGGGAGTTGAATCTGGTTCTCTACACAGTTCATATCTGTCTAGATTACCCAACATATCAGACACAAGCTTGACCATAGTAGAAAACAGAATCAAGTCCACTTTCATTCTTGAATCTTTTTTTTGTACTGTTAGTCTTTCAAAATATGCCTCAGTATAATGATGCCAGAGAGACTTCTAAACTGAATTTTGTTGCTCACATCTTAGATAAGTCAAGATAATATTTCACAGGCCCTGCTCTCCCTTTAATCTTTCAACATGGCTAACTCAATAACCAGCCAGCTGTCATTTGGCATTAAAAAACTGCCCAGATTATTTTGACATAGGATTTAAATATAACTGGTGAAAATTTTCAACTGTATTGTTCAGTTTGTCTGCATTTTACTTAATTGTAGACAGCATGAACTAAGAAATGTAAATAGTTCTAAAATACTGTTCATAATAAAAATAAAAGATACAAGTACATGTTCATAGGAACTTTATTATATCTAAGTTTATGTTTTAGGGCACAAAGGTGTCTGGTGTTCAAACTGTGATGTGACTTCTGAAACATAATTCTGAAAAGAAGTTACATTGATAAAAAGAGTTTTGATGCAATTGTAACACTAGGGATGCCAATACTTTTCTAAAAATTATACATGGAACTTATCACACTCCCTACCAGAATCTTGAGATTAAATATCAGATAGTCAAATACATGCATAAAATAAATCCTCCTGAAAACCCAGAAGACTAAGAAATTCATGGTTTTTGTTGTTATTGGTAACTTTTTTAAAAAGAAATAACTGAAGGCACAAAAATGTTGCTTAAACTCCACAAGGTCACCAAGAGAGTGTGTGATGGGTTCAGAAACAGTGGCCAAATCTTTTGGGCTCATTGTCCAATGTTCAATCCACCATACCTTACTCTCTCCATGGTGTACAGTTTGTGCCTGAGCTGAAGTCATTCACATGTGCTTTTTGGCAAAGTGAGCTATTGAAGATAGCAGGAGACTCCTCCACTTTCAATTTTTTTCTGCATCAGGTCCAGCAGGAATGCTGGCATTCTTGTCCTGCTTCTTCTGCTCCCCCACAGAGATGTTCCAGCAGGTGGGACTCTGAGTGCCCACTGAGCATGTTAAGCCTTAACTTACACAGTTTTTTGGTATGGAACATCTGTGAATTTGAAGATTGAACAGATGGTGCTGAAGCATGCCAGATTCAGCCCTTCTTTTCTAACTACATTCCTCCTCTAGTACCCAGAAGCCATAGGACCCTGGATGTCTATAAAGCAAGGAGAAGAACTAAGGAAATGCCATTGTTTAAAATGAAAGCATCCTACCTAACACTTCTCATCTCTCCTGTTAACTAACACTAAGAGTATGCCATTCCACTTTTCTGTTGTCAACTAGCTGTGGGAACATATGGCCAACCAAAGAAAGACTCATTTATTTGACTGGAGAAGTCATTTTTATCCCACAAATATTTTTGTAATTGTATTCAAAAGTACAAAAGTTGGAAACTTAGAGATCTATGTACTAAAAATAAATGTGAGCAGGTTCTTTTATAATATTGCTGACATTATTTTCTTCTTCAGTATCTCAATTAAAAGATCAGAATCAGCTATAAATCAAATATTTGTTAATAGAATCTGAACTTTGTCTTAGTCACTTCTTATAGAAATACTATGAGCAGTTGCCATTATGTTCGTGTGTGGAACAGAAGGTCCTTTAGGGAAACCCTTTTCTTGTTTCTTTACAAGGGATATTATATGCTTTCCACTTGAAATAAAGGCAAAGATGCTTGAATTTAAAACAATTAAATGTTTGTATTTGGTATTAATATTGACTTACAGAATGCTGATTCACATTCTTATTGGTGGAAAAAAAATCACACTAGAGTTTTAGGAACTTTGATTGATAAAGGAAAAATCCAAATGTAGTAGTTAAAATCATGGTTACCATAACAGAGCTGAATCCTACTCATATTCCACTAGTCCACTTGTTATTTAATATTCATTAAAAGAACATAAGTTTTCAGGTAACAAGAAAATAGCTATGGTACTGTGGACATTTACTCACAGCAAATGTGTCTATCTATACAAGATCTGCACAAGGTCAAGCCAGGTCAAACACCCAGGATGAATAGGGTGGTACTTCTGAGTAGCTATTAACAATTGCTGGCTTATGAACAATAACAGAGGTGTTTAGTTTTGAGAATGAGCACGGAAATGCTGCCCAGGACCTATTGGATGATCTCCATATCCATGCACTAATTTATGGAGGGAATACCAAGAAAGGGGGCAACGTTTGAAATATAAATAAATAAAATAACCAGTTATTAAAAAATCCTGGCACTCAAGAAGAAAAAAAAACAGCAAGAATGGAAAAGAAAAATATATTCACAAAGGGAATCAGATGCATTGAAGGGAAGAAGTTAGGGCTGGATGTGACTGAAATCCACTATTATGCTAGAGAGATGGCTTAGTGGTAAAGAACACGTAATGTTTTCTGAATACCAGAGTTTGATTCCCAGCACTCATCTTTGGCAGTTCATGCTTGCTTTTAACTCTATCTCCACAGATTCTCTCATTCTCTTTTGTCTTTCTACATGTCTATCCACACACAGATAAAAGCACGCACCAAGTGCACATATTTACATTTGCACATACATATACATCATTAAAGTTAGTAGAATAAATCATTTTACGAGATAAGCTGTGCACATATAGGAAAGTGTCCAAGAATAAATCAACACACATAAACAAACAGAGGGTGATGGGAGAGAAAGAGAGATTTAAATTTGCAGAAAAACAACTGTGAATACTACCTTTATGCAAACTTCATTCTACTGTGAAAAGAAATAAATAATGGATTCATAAGCTCCCAGTTCAAGTACAACTTGACACGCCAAAGTTTTTTGATACCCATGGGCAGTCTTCTTATTTCTGAGGAGGAAGAGAGGAGGTCATAGGGGAAGAGGAGGCAAGGGGAAGGACTGGGTGTGTGGGGGGGCTCTGATTGGGGTGTAAACCAATTGTTTAATCAAAAATAAATATAAACCAAGTAATAGTGCTTATAATATAGTATGTTAAAGGATATGCAGAACTAGAGAGAACAATTCATTTTGTAATGCATTGTAAAACAAGGAAGCCATTCCAACACTCCATTTTCACATTTTTCTAATAAGGAATAAGAATGGATAGTGATGTGCTTAATATCCCAAAGAATTGTCAGGAAGTCCAGTGTAGCAGATATAACTAAGCAATGAGATAAATGAGATAATGTAGATGTTAAAAATACAGAAATTTGAGGTTATTGAAGTCTTTTTCATGTTTTATTTAGTTAATAAACAATCAAAACACATAAGCAGTGCCTAGAATTCAGGTCAAAAGACTTGGTTTTTTTTGTTTTTGTTTTTTGTTTTTGTTTGTTTGTTTGTTTTTTCCCCCAGCCAGAGAAAATGCCTTTTATATCTTGACATTCATCCTCATGGATAAATATTTTCTGTTTTTGTCTGTGCAGCCTATCATAACAAGTGGAATAAACAACAATCATTTCTTTTTTTTTTCACATCACTGAAAATAGAAATTCATGTTTGAGCTGTCATCATATGCAGATTCTCCCTGGTTGCAGTAATCCATGTTCTTGCCATGACTTTCTCTGAGTGTGCACATTAATAGAAGGAAGCTATTTTGCCTCTGCCTCTTGTAAGTATGCCAGTTCTATATAGAGTTAGAGTTTTGCCTTTTGTAAACAATAATTGCTTCTTTGTATGTACTATCTCTAAATATGAGACCACTGGAAGCT
This sequence comes from Rhabdomys pumilio, assembly GCA_030674055.1. NCBI lineage: Eukaryota > Metazoa > Chordata > Mammalia > Rodentia > Muridae > Rhabdomys > Rhabdomys pumilio. The sequence goes on along the minus strand of JANHMN010000018.1, from coordinate 23,957,782 downwards.
AGGACTTTTGACAAGAATTTTATGGGATACAATCTGAGTACATAATAATAGTAGTATTAGGTATTCTTGTTTCTGGTTTCTTTTATTGTACATATCTTTTCAATTTATTTTCTGTAGCAGCATTTTACTTAGTTTTTTTAACCAGTACACAGTATTAGAAATATACAGACACACACACACTCACACATTGTTTGTATGTATGTATATAATCATTTTTTAATAAATCTTTAGTAAACAGCTAAGAAATTTCTCCTTTATGATTGCCTATAAATATTGGCACTGAAAGTTCTACTGGGTGTATTGAAGAAATTCCCAAGCACATGTAGGAGCACTAGATTAAGAAGAAGATCACTGGGATTCAAGATACCTACATTCAGTTTCATTATGTCATATGGATCAATTTTCCAAAAACAGCTATACTATTTTTTATTCATGTAATCAGTATGTAAGCTTTCTGATTCTATGCCTTGATTAACTCAATTTCTTTCCTCTCTCTCAATTTTGTTATTTAGATAAGTACATTATGGCATAGTTCACATTTTCTTGATAAGTGTGTAATATTTTTATTAAGTATTATTGGGTTTACTGTGGCCATTAATATAATGTAAATTATTAAGAGGTATAGCCAAAAGCTGGAAATAACCAAGATGTCCCAAGACAGAAGAATGTGTACAGAAAATGTGGTTCATTTACACAATGGAATACTATTCAGTAATTAGGAATGAAGACATCATAAGTTTTGCAGGCAAATGAATGGAATTAGAAAATATCATCCCGAGTGAAGTAACTCAGAACCACGAGGACATGCATGGTATATACTCACTAATAAGTGGATATTAGCAGAAAAAAAAAAGGTACAGAATACCCAAAATACGGTCTACAGAACTCAAAAAGTTCAACAAAATGAATGGCCCAGTTGAGGATGTCTCAGTCCCACTTGGGAAGGAGAAGAGAGCAATCACAAGTGGGGAGGGAGGGAGGGACCTGGGAGAGAAAGTGGATAAAGGGGAGCAGGGGTAGAAGGGAACTTGATCTAGTATTGGGTGAGGGAAAAGGACTGAAGCTCTGAGGGCTACCAGAAAGAATGGAAACAGGCAACCTCAGGAAGTGGGAGGTTGTGGGGACCCTCCAGAATGCTCCAGAGACTTGGGAAGTGAGAGACTCTGAAGACTCAAAGAGAGAGACCTTAGATGAAATGTCCAACAGTGGGAGAGGAAACTTATGGAGTCGACTTCCATCAGGAAGACTGATGAATCACTTGAGCATCAAGTGAGGGAGTTGATTGCCATCCCACAGTCAAAACTCTGACCCATAAGTGTTCCTGTCTGAAAGAACTGCCAGAATGGAAATGGAGAGGAGCCTGAGGAAAAGAAGGTTCAGCAAACTGAGCCAAAGTAGGAGCCAGTTCAAGGATAGGTCCCAAGGCCTGACACTATTATTAAGCTTTGGAATGCTCACAGAAAGGGAACTATCATGGCCACACTCAGAAAGATCCAACAATCAGCTGAAAGAGTCAGATATGGATATGTATACCTAACCAATAGACAGAAGCTGCTGATCCCTGTGGTTGAATTAGTGTCAGGCTGGAAGAAGCTGAGAAAGAGGGTTACCCTGTAGGAGGACCAGCAGTCTCAACCTGGATTCCTGAGATCTCTCAAACACTGGAACACCAACCAGGCAGCATACACCAGCTGATATGAGGCCCCCAATACATATACAATAGAGAACTGCCTGGTCTGTGTTCAGTCAGAGAAGATGCACCTAACCCTCAAGAGACTGGAGGCTCTTGGGAGTTTAGAGGCCTGGTTGGGTTGGGGGTTGGGAGTGGGAACATTCTCATGGGAACAAGGGATGGGGAGGAGGTATAGGATATTGATTAGTCAGAGGGTCGACGGGGGCACGGGAGGAGTGGAATAATATCTGCAGTGAAAATATATAAATAAACACACAAATACATAAATAAATACAAAAGAAAGAGTTATATCCATAACATGGGGAAAGCAGAACAGTACACAAAAAAAGCTATTAGAATTTCTATTGGAAGAAATATGTGAGTCTCAATCACAACCTTGATTGACTATTGCATCCTCAGATGGATGGAAGGTTAGGTCCGTTAATGCCACACATATCTGTACTTTCATGGAGACTCCCAAGAGGATGAATCTCTGTCTGTCTTCATTATACACTTCTTCTATAATATACTTCAGTTTCTTGTTATTAGTGTAATTTTCCTATTAAATATTTCATGCTTAGTATACGGTTTTCTTTAATTTCAAACTTCTTAAAACATTTAATAATGAGTTTTCCATGATATAACACAATTTTTCTATCACTCTACTGTTCACATGTTATTTTGTGTCATAGTACTTTAGGAGTTATAGGATGTATTCTGGAGATGTCTCTCAGTTTGCGGAGTGATTACTTAGAATTTATGAGGCTCTGGGTTCAAGACACAGCACTCTGCTATAGGAACTGAGTGTGGTGGACAACATCTGTAATCTTAGCACTCAGAATGTGGAGGCACTGAGTGAGGTGTTTAAGGTCATCTTGAAAGATTAGGAGTTCAAGGCCAGCCTGAACTATGTCAGACTCTGTCTTTAAAATTGGTAGAACCTCTCTCTCTCTCTCTCTCTCTCTCTCTCTCTCTCTCTCTCTCTCTCTCTCTCTTATTCTCTCTTTTTTCTTTCTGTTTCATTACAACAGATAAGTGTCAGCTATAAATAAACCTCAGAGCTATACCATGTCTCCACTGTACACCAGACCACAAGTTGCATTTTGAAAACATATAAAAATAATTAAAACATTGATGCCTTAAGATAAGGTGGCTATCATAATTACTTTGTCGAGAGTCAGCTTTCAAAAAGGCAGGGAGATCTGGCCTGGTAGAATAGATTTCTAATCCTATCCATTTGGCAGGTGCCAACAGGGGAGATGTCAACAGCTCCAGAAGAGGAAGCCTAGACAACACCAAAAATTTTAGGCCAGTTTGGGTTATAGAATAATGCATAGTCAAATGGCAGAGCAATTGCTGAAGATAAGATAAGCAGAAGTCTAGAAGAGAAAGAGAAAAAGAGAGACAGGGAAAAGAGAACAAAAATTAATCGGGATAAAGATGATTTAATTTTGTTCTGTGAGTTATGTTTTATAGAAAGTAGGACAATAACTTTTTCCAAAAAGGAATGTATGTTTCAAAGATACTTTGAAAATAATTATTTGAACTGTTTCTCTTAATGGGTTTTATTGTAGAACCTATGTCAACATAACATGAAAGTTCTTACCTTTCCCTTTAAAACAATCTAGAAATATAAATTTCAGCCACATCATAGGTCTAATGATTTATCTATTTGAATTTGTGTGTTAAAATGTAATATTACAGCATTTTCCCATTAGCTAACAAAGATAATTGATTTAGCAAGGATGGCTGACATTTAAAGCCTGGATCTCATCAAAAAGCTCACAATTGTTGAATTAATTGACAAATATAACAAATGTAGTAGAACTAACAGTGTTTAAAATACAGATTCATGATTTTAATCAGTTTTTTTAAAAGATACTTTGAGTCAGGGGAACAGCTAAGATAAAAATATTAAATTATGACACAAAATATAGTTATAATCTCAAAATCCTATGGAACTAGAAAATATCATCCTGAGTGAGGTAACTCAGACCCAAAAGGGCATACATAAACTACAGGGATGGAAATGGAGAGGAGTCTAAGGAAAAGAAGGTCCAGTGACAGGCTCAAAGTGGGATCCAGCTCAAGGGGAGGTCCCAAGGCCTGACACTATTATTGAGGTTATGGAGGACTCACAAAACAGGACCTATCATGACCACACTCCAGAAGACCCAACAAGCAGCTGAGTCAGATGTAGATATTTGCACCCAACCAATGGACAAAAGGTGCCGAACTCTGTGTTTAAATTAGCAAAAAGCTGGGAGAAGCTGAGGAGAAAGGCAACCCTGTAGAAGGACCAGCAGTCTCAATTAACCTGGACCCCTGAGACCTCTCAAACACTGGAGCACCAACCAGGCAGCATACACCAGCTGATATGAGGCCCCAGTGTAGGGAAATGTCAGAGTGAGAAGGTAGGAGTGTATGAGTGGGTGGGGGAACACCCTCAGAGAAGCAGAGAGAGGGAGGATGGAATAGGAGTTTTCTCTCGGAAGGGGATACCAGGAAAGAAGACAACATTTGAAATGTAAATAAAGAAAATATACAATTAAAAAAAAAGAACATGCAGCGTATTTAGTGCTAAAGAGAGACATTATCAATGCACTTCATGACATTTGTGTCTACAACCAGACAAGTACAGTCCTCAGCCCAGATCAAATAAATTTCTCTTTGAAATATACTATGGTAAGTGTAGGTACATCTGACCTATCAAAGTGATGCTGACAAGATTTTGTTCATAGTTTGCCATTAAAAGACACTTAAATCACCTCCATTTAAAGGTCAGGGAGCATTACAGAAGACCTAGCAGAAAAAAAATGTTAAGAATTAGAGATCAGAAAATAAGGAAGTAAAAAGCTATTTCACCGATATAATTTTTCTGTGACTCATATGAAGTTTCATCAGCTAGAGTTTTCTTCAAAGAACTTGCATGAAATAGGACCAGTAAAAGATGGAAGAGGGGTTCATGAAACCCATACTGTGCAAGGGCCTTAATGACCATGACCAGATGGTTGCAGGAGTCAGACTCACCTTTGACTTCACTGATATAACTATTGTTGCTAATGCTTCAATGAATTACATAGTAAAAACCCAAAAATAGAAGAGAAAGTCATAAAAATGGTATGGAGATTTGGTAGTAGGAAAAAAACAAGAGAATAAGAAGGGGTTAAACTTTATTGTGAGCCCACAGTAAGAGCCCACACAATCAACTAATCAGCACTTATAGAGACTCATAGTGACCAAAGTGACAATAGGGGAGCTTGTATGATCTTACATATAACATACATGTTATAGTTATGTTGCTTGGTGTTTTGTCTGACTTCTAACAATGGCTGGGGGTGGGAACTATTTCTGACTATTTTGCATTTTTTGAGATATTTTTCTACTACTGGATTCAGCCTAAATATAAGGGATAGCTCTTAGTGTTATTTTATGCTGTGTTTGGATGATATCCCTGGGAGATCTGCCCTTTTCAGTAGAGAAGTTGGAAGAGAATCTGGAGAAAATGAGAGGTGGGGAGAGGGACTGGGAAAGAGGAAGGCGAAGAAGCTGTGGTTGGAATTTAACAAATGAGAGAAGAAATTTTAGAAAAGAACTTTTGAGAGTGGAAAAATATAAAACTTAAAAAATAAATTAATATAAAATTTAAAAAAAGAATATGAGAAGGAGAAAATCTTAGAATGGTAACCATGGGAGTCCTAAGAAGGAAAGTGGGAGGAGGACCTCTAGAAGTTTGCAAAGAAAGGCAGAGAGTTGAGAAGAAGCTAGTAAGAGAATCAACAGAAAACAACTGTGTTTCAAAATGCTGTAATGAAACCCAATACTTTGTCTTTTAACTTCAGAAATTGAAAGTAAAACAAAACCAAAGACAGTCATAATGTCGAAGTAAGGAAGAGTGTCTAGAGTCTTTAGGCTCTATAAAATTCTAATACTCAGGCAAAAGGCTGTGGAGAAACCAGAGACATCAATGGATCTGAAAACAAAAAATTTGAAAGATGAAATATTCAGAAACCCTGTATCCTTATAGGAAAGTGGAGAAAATTTATGTTAAGAGTAAATGTGAATTTCCAGTTAGGTAAAGGAAATAGATAATAACATCTGTTCACAAGAACCTACAAGATGGCTCAGTGGTTGCTATCAGGCCAGACACCTGAGTTAAAGCTGAAGGATACACACAGTGAAAAGAAAATTGACTTAGGTTCATTGTCCTCTGATCTCCATATATTCTCTGTGGCACAAGTACACAAACAGATTTACACATACAAAAATAATAAAAACTTAATTTACAAATATATCAAATGAATAACTCATAAACTTTCTCATGTATTAATTTACTTTATAGACAAAAATTGTATATACTGATCTGGGGATATAACACACCAGACATTACAGGAGTTAATAGACAGAAGCAAGACAATAAGGAATTAAATGCTGGCTTGTATCACATAGTGATATAAATGCTAGCCTGAGGTAATGAAACCTTATTTAAAATGAATATGCCCAAATTTATTATGTACATGACTATGTTAAAATATATATTTGCTTATAGTTTATGCAATGTAATCAATATCCTGAGCTAGCTGATACATGGATGACCTCACATATGTATTTTGTTTGTTATATGCACACTTGAGAATTTCTCTTTTACATATTTTCTAGTATACAATCTATCATTATTAGCTCTAGTCATCATATAAAGTAAATCTATTGAACTTTATTTCTGTTTAAGTTTCAAACTGTGATCAGCATCACTTCAGTTTCTCCTCCACTTCCAGACTTTGGTAACAGCCATATCTTTTATTTATAAAGTAGATATACTATGAGTCTTTTATTTTTAGATGCCACAACATGTAAGATCATGTGACACTTCTATTAATATACCTGACCTGTTTCATCTGTTTCCTATGTTTCAATTATAGGGCTTTCTTTTTTCAAAAGACTGGACAATGTTTCTCCGTATTAGTCCTTTCATGGACACCTGAAAGTGTTACTTTGATACAAAGAACATGGGGTGTACGTTTACATCTTTATACTTAAAAACATTCACCCAGAAAACGTTCTGAGCATCATTTATGTGAATTAATTAAATCAGTTAAAAAACACTTTCTTGAAGGTAAAGACAAAAACTTGGAGAAAGAAGAACAAAGCCTCTTTGTTTACATAAATGTAGATGAACAAAACTATATATAGGTTAAATTTGTATTAAATGATGACTAGTAAAAAGTTGCTTATGGTCTCTAACTAATTCCTTTTTATCACTGTGACAAAATACTCAAGTTAAGTAACTTAGAAGGAGAGAGGTTGAGTTTTGCCTCAGTCTTTTGGAGGGTCAATAACGAGAGATGAAGCTGCTTCATACATGTTGACCAGAGCTCTGCCTTGGCTTAATCATATTGCCTTGTTCACAAAATACATAAAGACCAAAACCAAGATATGGTGACAGCTTAGTGAAGGACAGTGTCCAGCAACGTGCTACACCCCATAGGATTCACAGCCTTCTACTGTAGCACCATCAGTGGTGAATATGGATCTATACCAAACACATGATCTGGTGAAGGCCATATCATAGTTTACAGAAGGAAGCATCAATAGTACTCTGTTTAGAAACAAAGCAGCATAGAATCTTATGAATAGCTGTTAAACAATAGGCAGATGCAGTGAACAAAAGAAACTAATTTCAGTTTTAATTTGATAATTAAAATTATAATCTAAAAGTGAACAATTACCCTCATGTCTGAGCAGACATTAAAGAAGGCAACGTTTAATAGATTCATAATCAAAGGCTTTTAAGAAGAAATATGACAAAAATACATTTTGGATTAGTCCATTCATTTGTGTTCCACATTTATATGACATCATAGTTTGCTGAGTGCTAACATACAGTATAACCTTTAAGAGTTTCCAGGCTCTTGAAAGAGATCTCCCTATTATTTCTATTTTCCTATATTTAATTTCAAGCCTATAATAGGCCCTCAATAAATATCTGTTTGATGAAATCCTCACAGGAATGGCTTTTTTTGTTGAGATAAAGCAATACACATTTTTGAAAATAGTTCTTGAGAAAAAACTGTGAATCATATGCTAATGAGTTTTAAAACTTTTAACAATTCCCAATTGCCTACCAAGTGAAGTCTGTGAAGGGAAGTGTCATGAATAGAGATGTACTTAAAGGAGGATACACTGGTTATAACTAGGGAAATGGATGACAGTAGTAAGAGTCTGAGCTCTGGTACACCTCTTAGGAGCCTATTAAAATATTCTAGCTGCGATGTATTGCAGACCTGAGTTATACCAGCAGTGGTGGAACAGGAATGCTATTACTGAGGAAAATAGGTAGGACTTGACCGCTGATTAGATATAGTGATGCCATAGATGGTGACTGTCATTTCTGAGCTCAGTGATGCTGAAGCTCTTGGGCTATTAATGAATAATGTAGGCAGGAGAAAGAAAAGAATAGTTCAGGGGCAATAAAATGATTTGTGTTCTGGACACATCTTTTAGATGACTTCTCAGAATTGCTTATGTGTGCCTTTAGCATGCTGTTATCTTCTTTAAATAAAAACTATGTGACAGTGGCTCGTTTCCTTTTAAGTGAGATGAAAGCTGAGAATTATTCTGCATATACTTTATCTCCTTAAAAGGGCTTGCATATCGACCATTACGTGCTCTTGACATTCAAAAATCTAGAGGTAAGCTTATGTTTTCTATGTCAATCATTGTCTGCATATTTCCATGTCATTTAATATAAGACATTGAGCATGGGTTATCTGAGAAAGTTTGTGCAGTGTTTGACTTTTTCTTAACTCTATGTGAAGACACATTTAGTTACACCAGAGAGGACAATAATAGCAGAACAAATATCATTCAGCAACAGACATATATATTACCTCGGGGTAAAGAGTTGGGAAAGGTTGTCCAAGGATATGGACCTAAGAAACAAGCTTTTGTAACCACTTTATAACAAAATAGATATCAAACCAAAACTAATATAAAGATACAGAGCAGGACACTAAATGCTCATCAAGGGAAAATCCACCAAGAAGACATTCCAATTTCTAACACCTGTGATGCAAACACAATGATATCTAAGTAATACTACTACACCTTCAACCAGAAAATGGTCATGGGAGACGTCAATACCTCACTCTCACCAATAGGTATGCCATCCATACAAAATATAAACAGAAAACTGTTGAAGTTAACTGATGTTTTAAACCAAATATACCTAACAGATATTTGCAGAATAATTCATAGTAACACAAAGGAATATACATTCTTTTCTGCATCTCATGAAACTTCAATTTTGACCACATTCAGACATAAAGTAAGTCTCAACTGTTACAAGGAAATTGAAGTCACTCCAGGTATACTATTGGGCCACCACAGAGTAAAGCTGGACATCAACAAAAGAAGTAACAGAAGGCTTCCAGAAGCATGCAAACCAAAAAGGTGTCTTCTGGATGAAAGATGAAAGATAAAAATAAAGAAAAATATAAAGAACATTTAGATTTCAAAGAAAATGAATACAAGGCATAGCCAAACATATAGGACAAAATGGAAAATATTCTAAGAGGTAAATTCATAGTACTAAATGGCTACATAAAAAATAAAAATAAGAAGCCAAAAAACCCCAAATAAACAAAACCCAAACAATAAGAACAAAATTTAAAAAAATAAAAGTCTAAAAACACCGAAATGCTGGAGTGATTTTTTGTACTAGTATTATAACAGCATTTATGATAGCTTCAGAACAAAAAGAAATAATCACACCCAAGAGGAGTAGATAATAAGAAATAATCAAACTCAGGGCTGAGATTGGTAAGATAGAAATAAAAATAGAAATTGGTAAAATAGAAATCAATTTGGAACATCTAAAAGAAACAAAATATTTTTTTATTTTAGGTATGACTTACCAAAGTTAAACTAGCACCAAATAAATAATTTAAATAAGCTAAAAACCTGAATGTAATAGAAGCAATTATTAAAAGTTTGCCAAACAAAACCAGTCCAGGCAAAAGAAATACACAGAATTATCTAATACATTCAATGAAGAGTTAATGCCAATACTCTTCCAATTATTCCATAAATTAGAATAAGAATGAATAATTGCCAATTTATTTTATGAGGCCAGAATTGCTCTGACAATCAAACCACATAAAGTTCCAACAAAGAAAGGGAATAGCTGACTGATTTCTCTTATGACTATAGATGGGAAAATAGTCAACCAAATATTTCAAATTTAATCCAGAAATACATCAAAAAAAAAATCATCCACCATGGTCAAGTAGGCTTCATCCCAGAGAAGCAGCGATAGTTCAAAACATGAAAACACCTTTCAAAATATGCAATACACATTTCACAATATACATAATAACATCTTTCACAATAGCTTAAAATAATAAAATGTATCTTGGTATAACTCTAATCAAGCAAGTGAAGGCTTTTATGACAAACCTTTAAGCCTATAAAGAAGGAAATTGTAAAAGCTACCAGAAAGTACAATGAACATCTCAAAATCTCAACACGATATTGTCTTGAAAAGACAATTCTCAACTTCATGTGGAAAGACAAAAAACAGGATCTGTAAAAGAATCCTGAAGACTTAAAGTACTGGAGGTCCTACCGTTCTCATTTAAAGTTTTACTAGAGAACTATGATAATAAAAAACACACAGCATTGACATAAAAACAGACATATTCGTCAATGGAAAAATTGAACACTAAGACATAAACCCATACACCAGTGGTTACTTGATTATTTTAATAAAGAAGCCACACACACACACACACACACACACACACACACACACACACACACACGAACAAAAAACTAGCGTCTTCAATAAGTGATGCTGCTCAACCGTAGACCCATAGTTATCACTGTACACAAAACTCAAGGACAAGTAGATCAAAGACCTCAAAATTAAACCTAATAAACTGAATCTGATAGAAGAAAAGATGGGAAATAAGCTTGAACTTACTATCTCAGGAGAAGTCTTCCTCAAGAATTCACTGATAGTGTTGGCCCTAAACCAATCGTTAATATGTGGATCCTCATGAAACTGGAAAGCTACCGTAAGGCAAAGGAGTCTGTCAATAAGACAACATAGCAGCCTACAGAATGGGACAGGATTTTCAGCAATTCCACATCTGACCGAGAGCTCATATTCAAAATTTATAAACAACTCACATAACTCGAAACAATAAATATTACAATCTAGTTTTTTTTTTAATGGGTATAGATCTAAATGGATAACTCACAGTAGAAGAATCTCAAATGGCTGAGAAAAACCGAACAATATGTTCTCTCAGTCATCAGAGAAACGTATGTCACAGCTACTTTGCAATTCTACCTAAATATTTGTCAGAATGGCTAATAGAGTCAAGAACACAAGCAAAAATTAATGCTGATAAGAATGTGGAATAAAGGGAATCATTACTCCTCCATTGCTTCTGGGAACGTAAACGTGTACAACCACTATGGAATTCGATATGGTGGTTACTCAGAAACTGGGAACCTTAAGACCTAGATATACTCCTCTGAGGCATGTACCCAAAGGCCACTCCATCCTACCACATGGACACTTACTTAACCATGTTCACTGCAGCTTATTCATAATAACCAGAGTCTGGAAACAACCTAGATGTCTCTCAAAGGAAATATCAGTAAAGAAAATGGAATACATCTACACAGTGGAGTATTACTCAGCTGCTCAAGAAGAAAAATGACTTTATGAAATGTGTATACAAATGAATGGCACTAGGAAAAACTCATTCTGAGTAAGGTAACCCAGACCCAGAAAGATCAATGTGGTATGTGTTCACTTATATGTGACTATTAATCATTAAACAAGGTATAATCTAAAGATCCAGAGAAATGAGGTATAGAGAGGTTAGGTATAGAGGAAGAGACTTCAGAAGGGGAACACATGAATCTCCCTAGGAGGAGGATTTACAATAGTGTTTATGGGTAGACATGATAAATATGAGAAAGAGGGGACCAGGACCAGAGGTAAGGAACATAAAGTGGGAGGGAATATGGGGAGACACTACTGGAACTGAGGGGCATTTGAGGCATGGTATGGAACTTTAGTGCAGTAGAAACTCCCTAAAACATATGAACATGATCCAAATGAGGTCTCCTAAGAACTCAGGAGACAGAGTACCAAGTAACCATATCTTGTCATCAAATGAAACTTCCAATAACAAGAGTGCATTCCATTCAAGTGAGTTGCTGGCCAAGGAGTTCCCATGGCAATCTCCAAATAACCCAGGTTGAATCAGTTAGAAAATAGGTTGAATGGTAAGAAAATAGGTTACTCTCAGCAAATTAACAGAGGGGCCCCAGTGCAGAGGACAATAATCACACACCTCAGTGAACATGGGTTCAGCTGGTGTATATATGGATCTTGCACCCCTAGTGCTAGTGTCTTTGGTGCAGGCTTGTACTCTGCAGACTACCAAAAGAGAAACATAAATGCCAACCCAGTATAAAACCTTTTGACTTGCAGTCTATCATACATGGAAGATATGCTTAGGTAATGGCAGAACGGTACTCCAGGGAGTAGCCACTCACTGTCTGATATGATTTGAAGCCCAATCCACACCATGAGATCCATACTTAAGTATGTTTATCCATACATTCATTTGCTAACCAAAAACATGAGACTAGATAGCCCAGAAACATTAGCCAAACTTGCTGGTTTAAAAAAAGTATTAAAAAAGAAACTCCAAATGACATTTTATTATACTGCTTCTAAAAAAAGTTCTTATGCAGTCATCATCAGAGAAGTGTCTTCTACTGAGAGAATACTTAAAACACATAGCTCTAAATGGAATGTTTCCATTAAATTCCTCACCTCAGAGCCCCGGGAACTTCAAGGAAAACAAGGGCAGGGAAAATGTAAGAGCCAGAGGGGATGGAGGTCACCAGGAGAACAAGGGTCTAAGAAATAACTGTACAAGGCTTATACAAAATCCCAGTGACTGAAGTTGCAAGCACAGAGCCTACACATGTGTACCTTAGATCCTCTCTGTATATATTATAGCTTTCAGTTTAACACTTCTAAGAGAATCCTAAGTGTGTAGAAGATTCTTGTGTGTGCTCTTGGGACACTTTTCCTTTTGTTGGGTTTCCTTGTCTAACCTCAATGTGATGGTTTGGGTTCTACCGTATTCTACTTTTATTTTGTCTTGTTTGGTTGTTTTCTTGTCAAGCCTGTTCTTTTTCAATGATTGACAGGAAGGCAGCACATCCAAAATGGAGACGAGTTGGAGGTAGAGGGAAGATAAACTACATTCAGCATGTATTGTGTGGAAAAAATGTTTATTTTCAAAATAAAGAAAAATGGGGGAAAAATAAAGCACGTTCCTAAGAAGTTCCCTTGGAAAATCAAATGGATTTCTTTGGATTATATGCAAGAACATGGGCACAAGGCATTGAAAGCTGAAAACTTCATTCTAGTCCATATGACAACCTGAAAAAGAGTGTCTCCCTGAAGCTTCCTATTCAGATTTTATGTATATACATTTTTCAATCTTCTAGTTTTGTTTACTTTCTTAGTCTTACCAAGCTTCCATCTAACATGTGTTTCTATTCAAAAGAAAGTATTACACAACTTGAAGAAGAAATAAACTTCACTTCCTACAAGATGGTGAGAAATTTTTCTGAAGGAACGATGTTGTATATTGTCTAGATGTTAAGTATCCCCCATCCCAACAAAAAGGGATCTTTAGATTTATGTTATTGGGAGATCACACTTCTATTAGGGAAAATATTATTACAAGTTCTCAAGTCACTGAAGGCCTATCTTTGAAAAGATTGTGTGACCCCAGCACTTTCTCTTTCTTTTGCTCTGTGGTTATGAAGTATTTTGTTTTGCTGCAAGGATTCATAATGTGATCATTTGTTTTGTTGTGTTTCTCCCAAAAGCAAATGGGCACGCCATCTAGTAACTGAAACCTTCAAACCTGTGAGCTCAAATATGACTTTGCTATTAAGAGGTTGACTTTATCTTGAGTGTCTTTTATAGTAACATTAAACTTGACATAGAAACTGTCTGAGATTTTGAACATAGTGTGTAATTATCTTTTACTTCAATGTCATGGGTTGTCATTGTCATAATGTATTCATGAATCTGCCAGACTATTCAACAATCTTTGCTATATTCATTTGGCATGGTACAGTATGTAACAAACTTTCTGCAATTCTTCAGAACCACATATTCTCTCTTCTGGAAGATTGCTATTCATTTTTTTGACTAAGCCAATGTCTTGTATTGCATTCCTTTCCTTCAGATCACTTGTCATAATTGATAATTTAATTCCACATATGTAATTATTTCACTAAAGACTTTTCCCACAAGACTTCTTTATGAGACTTAATCTATTCTTATTCAAAATTGTATTTATAATGCTCAGTATAAGCAATTACAAAGCAAAAAAATTAGTAGATATGAATTGAATAAGAGTAGCTGAAAGAAGATATCAATGTGAAACAGAGTTTTGAGTCTAATATATACTACTTCATTAACTGCTTTATGAGAACAGAGGTTTACTTCACTATCAGAGAGCTTATTATTTAGAATTAAGACTAAGAAAAATGTATTAAATGAACCTTAGACATGTATGTCCCTTGCTTAAATAATAATATAACCTTAGTCAGGAAAATATAGCAAATGAATGTAAACCCTTAAGATATCTTCTCTGTGTCTTAAATCTGTGGGTAATTTTAGCATAAACACAGAAAATCATTGATCTACTTATATGCATGGGAGAGTTGCTTATAAACACTTATTTTTAGAGATTGTTGTTTTCTAACCACACCATAAATTATTCCCATTTGCATAACAGAATTGTTTGCTTCTTTGATTTTTCTTTCTAAATGAAGAATTATTAATATTCAGTCATACTGGAGATGAGTGCCTTTTCACTAACTATAAATAAAAGTATATTTACCTATTTTATTTTTTAATTCTGGCAAAGGATTTTACGTTATATTTCAGTACTTCGGAAAAATTTTATTCATAGCTTATGTGCAAATGTCAATGAACAATTTTGGAAATGTGGGTTGAAAAACTCCATGAACTATACAAAGCTGCATGATGGCCTTGTGCTATGTCTGACATATCTAATAAATGTTGAAAAGATGGATGTTCAAGGGGAGATAAAATTTAAACACCCTAATAAAATCAGTAGGATGAATGCCTTTTGAATTTTCCTATGTTCAAGATACATAACTATTTTATGTTTGTCAAAAGGATTTTTTCAAATTAATTCATTTAGTTCATTTTTTTAAATTTTTAAATTTTTTATTAGATATTTTCTTCATTTACATTTCAAATGTTATCTCCTTTCCTGGTTTTCCCTCTGCAAAGCTCCTATCCCATCCTGCTCCCCTTGCTTCTGTGAGGGTGTAACCCCACTCACCCACCCACTCTACTTCCCCATCCTGGCATTCCCCTATACTGGGGCACTGAGACTTCACAGGACCAAGGGTCTCTTCTCCCATGGATGTTCAACAAGGCTATCCTCTGCTACATACATGGCTGGAGCCATGGTTCCCTCCATGTGTTCTCTTTGGATTGTGGTTTGTTCCTGGGAGCACTGGGGGGTCTGGTTGGTTTATATTGTTGTTCCTCCTATGTGGCTGCATACCTCTTCAGCTCCTTCAGTTCTTTCTCTAACTCCTCCATTGGGGAGCTCTTTCTCAGGCCAATTGTTGGCTGAGAGCATCCACCTCTGTATTTGTCAAGTTCTGGCAGAACCTCTCAGGAGACAGGTATATCAGGCTCCTGTCAGCAAGCATTTTTTGGCATTCACAATAGTGTCTGGGTCTGGTAACTATATATAAGATGGAGCCCCAGGTTCAAATTAAAAAAAAAAAAAGGATGTAAGGATATGTCTCAGAGGTTAAGGTGCTTGTATACAGGCAAGAAGATCCAAGAGTTGAGCTTCAAATCCACATAGACACATTGATCCGAGTACTTGCACACACATGTGTATCAACATATATATGACAATGCATACACACATGAATATCACAAACATAGGCAAGCAAAAAGAAATAAGTAACATTATAAGGAATTTTTTGAGGTTCACATTTTGTCATTTCATAGAGCACAGGCTTTTAAAACAATTTATACTCATAATTGCACAGTTAAGTGGTTAGATCTGTAAATCTAAAATATAGAATTTGCTTCAGACTTGGTTTCTTTCTTTGCATAGGCAAAACACAGAAACTAACCATACAAATAAAGATAAAATGATTGTGAACAGTAGGCAGAAGCATACACTCAAACATCTCTCCCAAAGGACATGAAAACTATAAGCAACACATTTATGAATTTATGAATTGTGTTAACGTTTCTGAGTATAGCTTATTCTATAAAAACAGACAATTTCTTTCTATCTTTCAGACTATGAATCTTATGTGGGCTAATACTAATAATATAGCATGCTCTTTAATATAAGAAAACACTTAATGAACAGTATTGTATATCATTGCTGTTTCTTCGACTAATCTTTTAAATATTTGAACTAACAATAAAGAATAAGGTAATGAAAAAAGAATGACAAAAAATTTATTACCGTGTTTTAAAATATTTGAATGAGAAAATTGCTCTTCTCTAAATTCTTGAGTTTAAAAGCTAATTTGAGAATTGCTAATTTAAAAAAAAAAGTTAAAATATGTCTTTAAGCAGAGCAGAAAAGGGAACAAAAGAAGACATCCAACCATTCAACATATAGACACTTAAATATTAGAAACTGTATAGACAAAGATGTGTATCTTGCTTGAATAATGTTGTGTCCATTAGCCTTAGAGCTACAGAGTCAAGGTAGAAAAAATAATAAACTCCTTAGGAATAGAGTAAGGTAAACACTGATGACAGCAGGAACTTTGAGTTATATTATTATGGCTGAATTATTTTACAATGGATCCTCTAAAAAATATAGAATTCTTGCATACAGGAGGAAGTGAGTCAATAGCTCATACAGAAGTGAGTGAGCAAACTCTAAAATTTGTAAGAATACAACCAAAAATAAGCACAATATTTCTTAACCCAAAGTCAATTGATGTTTTATGTGTGTGAGAGGAGGGTGGTATTCTAGTTTGCTTTCTGTTCTGTTCTGATCATGACCAAAAGCAATTTGTGGAGAAAAAGATGCACCTGGTCATAGTCAGTCACTGAGTGAAGACAAAGGATGTCATGGGCAAGAGGATGCTACTTACTGGTTTGCTTCCTCTCCTCATGCAGTACCACCTGTACTCAGGGATGGCACCCTTTACAGTGGGCTGGGCCATCCAACACCAGTTGTCAATCAGGAAAATGTCCTAGGACATGCTCGCAAGCAAATACAATGCATAGAATTTCTCATTTGGGAATTCTTTTTTCCATTTTTTGGTTTTCATGTTGACAACCAAAATTAGCCATCACAAAAATGAATTAGAAATATCATCTGATTCAACTTCCATAATTTAATTTTTTTACATAGAAATATGTTGAGACATAAATATAAAGCATATAACCTACAGTTCTATATCTATCATTTTGATTGATGTTAACAAATTGTCTTAGAAGTATTTAATATTCTGAGTTAATGAATTCAGAGGGGCTACACAAATAAGTAATCTACCATGTAGATTAAATCTGATAGGTGCATAAAATATACTGACATCCACACAGGATAAAACTGTGCAAGGTTTATTTAGTACAGCACACCTGTGTCTCAGAAGTTATGTGCATGTAGGAAATAATTTTTTTAGAAAAAAAACAATGCAGTTTAAGGATAATTAGTATCTCCCCAGAAAATCTCTAAAGCCTTTCTTGGTAAAATTATTGGTCATAATCCTATATTACATTCTATTGAACTAAAGTAACAAACTCTGTTTTTTTCTACTTTAAATATGCTTCTAGATGCTAGTATTTTTTCAAACTAATCTTAGAAAGTCAGACTTAACTAAGAAATGCAGCCTTATGGCTTTGTTGTTATTGGAAAAGTACCCTGAAAGTTTTCTTTAATGGGAAAATATGTGATAACGCACAAAACACAAACAAATAAGTAAGACTGTAGCAAACTTCCTGAAGGCATAATAAGGTACTACCTTTTATCATAGGCTACAATCCATTTTCAGCTACTCATTTTGAAAATATGCATGAAACTTTGTGGAAGACTTTTAGAAAGATGGCTCCCCCCACTGCTGTCCTCAGTGCTGAATGCTGTAAAGGGGATGAGGCTATTCTATAGGTAATATAAGACATTCATGTGAATCCATTGCTTTATGAATAAACTCCAGCAAAATCAAAGTGCGTTGAAGATGATGTAGGTAGAAGTGTATATAAGGAATGGATGTCTACATCCAATATTTTGATAACTTGACCTCCAATATTTTACAAAATTTGGGAAGTCGGTGGGGGAGAATTAAAAGTTTGCAAACATGAAGCACATACCAACAACTCTGTGCTTATAGTGGCTTGTCACGTAAGCTTCAAATAACAGAAAAATGATAGGAGAGGGGACAACACAGGTAATCAGAAGAAACCAAGGGAGCTGGATGAAGGTTCTTATTACTGCTTTCCTATTCAATGTGCAAAGTCAAGAACAATGTCCTAATTTAGACCACAGGGTGCAAATATAGAGATGTTATTCAACTTTTTAGACAACAGGAAGTTATCACTTTTTAAATAAGCTTGTTTTACCAAGTAGTGGTCCATAGAACACTTCTGCTGACTTTGAGTTCTCAAAGGAAAGTTCTCAAGTTTAATTAACCCTGGTGATTAGAGTATTAAGTTATGGAATTATTTTTGGACAACTTAGAGGAAAGCTGTGTTGGCAGTTCCAAGACTCATCAAATGTGATCTAATGAGGAATAGGCTACACTTTTGAGACTACCTTCACCGCTGATACCTATCTAATTATTTGGTTAACACTCCCTCACTCCCTTGTCTTGTTGCAGTCACAATGTCTTGATCCTCAGTCAAGATTATCAAATTTGTTTGGTTGTAGCTATCATCCTTCTTGTTCCTGGTTTATTTTTTTCATAGCTTTTTTTTTAATTAGTATTTTGCATGTAGGCTTGTATGTTGATGTCACTTTCACACAAAGTCCCCTCATGATGAGATAGTAAAAAAAATTCATAAACCCAAAGAGTATACTTGGTTTACCTTCTAAACCTGAAAAATTACAAAATAAAACCCATAAAGTGAGGAAAGAATGAAGGAGCAAAGAAAGGAGGAAAGGATGGAGGAAGGGATAAAGAGAAGAATGGAAGGAGAGAGGCAGGGAGGGAGGGAAGGAAAAAAGAAGAAATGAAAGAAAGAAGGAATAAAGAATGAAAGAAGCAAGGATAAAGGGAGGGAGTGGGGTAGAAAGGAAGGGAAAGACAGATGGATGGAGGGATCAAAGCAGAGAAGGAAGGAGGGAGAAAAGAAGGAAGACAGAGGGAGGGACAAAGGCAGGGAGGGAGGGAGAAAAGGTAGGAAGGAAGTATTTGTCAGATGCTATCACTAGTGCTTGCTTCGCTGAATTTTGATTAATTTTTTGTGCCATACCTTTACATTTACCTTGCTTTTTCACGATAGCAAAGTTTTTCCCAACATAGTAAGATAAAAATAATTTTTGGATATGAAAAAGTCTGATTGAGTGGGATAGTACATGTGGCTACCAAAGTTAGAGCTAAAATGATATCATTTTTGTTATATGCTGTAGAGTAAAAAAAAAAAAGGAGAACAAGAAGGCTAACTCAACTTTTTGCTTTAAGCTATTCCTGCTATGCTACAATGGCACTGATTGGATAAGCTTCATTCAGCAGATATATCAATCACTTTCAACAATTATACAAAATCATCAACAACAACAAATTAATGAAGGTAAGCATTTTAGCCAAATCTTTAGTCTTTTTGTTCAGAAAGCAAAAGTAGATGGATCTCTGTGCATACCAGGCTAGTCAAGGCTACATATAAGACTCTGTCTCAGGAAATAAGCAGTGGTAAATTTAAATTTTTTTCATATTTTCTTTAATCATATATCTCAAGATATTATAAAATAAATGCTACCTATGAATAAAAGGAGTGCCTCTTTTGCAAAACAAAGTTAATGCTTCATCCCAAATATCCCAGACAATTTTTCTTCTATATTAAGAGTTTTATTTAAAATTTTACTTTTCGGTTTTGTTTTCATCTGAGTTTGACTAAACAGACTCAAACTGAAAACCACAATTCAGTTTCTCTTCAAAAAATTAATATCAGCTGTCTAACCCTATTTTGATGCTGTGTTCTCTCTCAAGAGAGTAAAAATATAAGAACACATATATGTTTCATACATTATGAACATTCATCTATTGCTAAAATCCAAGAATAGATTTGGCTCATCTTTAGTCAAAGTTAGGGGAAGAAAAACCTCATTTCCACTAGAATTAAGAGGAAATGATTCTATAAGTTAAACTAATTTATGGCCATAATGTATAGGATAAGAGGAGCTTAATTTTTGTTTGCCCTTTCAGTAGATTCTTCCTATTGAGAATTAAAATTAGCAACAATTTGAAAGGAAAAGGGCATCAATTTTAAAATTATTCATTAAATGCTTGACTAGCTGAAGATTTTTATCTGAGCATATATTTTCCAAATGAAAGTTTAACCATTGTAAATAAACTATTTGTGTGTATGTGTGTGTACATACAGCAAAAATATATACATATATGTACTTTTTTTATTGTATTACATGATGCATAGAATTGTTCACTATGGTATCACATTTAGTTGTAATTGGGATTTCTCTACCCATACAATTCAGGGAAAAACCATGGCTAAGATTAAGAGTTACAAGATATCTTGAGGATAATCTGTTATCTACTTTATTACTGAAACAATACACCTAGGAAAGCATCTTGCTGAAGAAGCCTTTATTGTGGTTTAAGGTGTGAGGTAGTATAGCTCAACATGGCAAGAAAGCAGTGGCCCTGGCTATGAGAGACTGCTGCTTCCATGGTATCCATGATCAGAAAGTAGACCCATTCCATTTCTTCTTTTATCTTACATTCAGCAAACTTCATCTATGAAATGTCACGTCTTTCTACTCCAATAATATCTCCCTCAACACATCCTCAAACATAATAGAGGTATGTCTTATAATTTCAAATCCAGTCAAGTTGATAATCCAGATTAACACTCACATTCACTTATTGTTACTGCTTACTTAAAAAGAAAATATAAAAATGGAAATTTTTACAGATATGACACTGTAATGGTTACAAGTATGCACTGCCTTACAGGGCGCATGGGAAGAGTACCCTCAATGCTCTGCACTTTTAAATGCCCTTCTTACGAGACATCATTAAACTAAAAACCCTGGATGTGGATAGAAGGCTCTTTTCTTCTGAGAACAGGATATCTTCATCTGAATTGAAGGTATTTAAGTGTAAGGTCAATTATTTGCACTTCCATTTCAATTAAGAGGATATGGTTTAATTTACAATGGCTAGTTACACTCCCTAGAAAACACTTCAGACTGCCTAAATAGCAATTAGTCAAAGGAAAAATTATAAAGAAGGCTGCAAAGCTCAAATAACTATCAAATTAGGCCATATACCATACATGTTAGTAACTCATTGGCACGTTAGAAAAGAAAAGAAAGATGTTTTGGAAGCTGCATAGACTTTCTATGAAAAATAAAATAACCAATTTAAAGACTAATATGAGGACAAGGGAACAAGAGAAGAAAGTAATCATGATCTTATGAATAAATTTATATAGAAAGTAAAGATGAGATGGCTTTCATTTTGTTTGATTGATCTGGTATTACCTGTGCACAAACTTTCAATCCTAAAAAAAAAAATGTCCTATTTTAAGTGTTAATGTTTTGCTAAGGAGAAAAGAAAAGGCATTGTAAATAATAATACTATCTGATACCCCTCTTGAACTAGACACTGAACTCGATATTTTATATGCATAAAACTTAGAAAGTCGTATTTCCTTTAGAGATGATCTAAGCCACTTTTGAAATGATGGCTCAGAAGTTAGGAACTCATAAGGTCAGGTTCATTTCCCAGTACCCATAAGGCAGTTTATAAACTCCTTTGTTCTAGTTTCAGGAGATATGCCACCAGCATCTGACTTATGTGGCCAGCAGATTTGGAGCACACATACATGCAAGCAAACAAGTCATACATTCACAATAAGAATTAATATGTATTAAATGAATAAATTTTTGAATGTGTCATATGTCATAGGCTATATGATATAATCTGTGTGATACACATGTATGAATACACACATACACACACACACACACACACACACACGCACACGAAGTGTGAGATGATTAGCCAAGATATTATTTATGATTCCCTCTAAATACAACAACCTTTAATCTTGAATTGTAAGACCTCCATCAGTTTTAAGTTGCACTACACTAGAGAAGGTATCTCGGAGTATTTGCATGAACAATTCTGTAGCAAGGACAAAATGTCAATATAAAGATTCGTGAAATCATCAAAGCAGACCTGACAGAGTTGAAAGCTGTTCTTCAGAGTTAGGGAAGGAAAATAAATACTACTTATTTATATACCTTTCCTGACCACAGAATTCTCCTTTTTGGGATCATCCAAGTGCTTTTGTGAAGAATAGACCTCAAAGTGCATAAATCATGAGGCTCTCGTCTCTGGCTCTGAAAACTTTTATTGATTTAAGGGTTTGCTTCAGGGGGAAATGTCACAGTGTCAGGACAATTGTAGGTTTTATGTGAAAAGTGCTTATTTACTTTGCTCCTTGGGAAACAATGCTATGTTGCTATGACAACTGCCATATGACTGAGTCTTTATTTTCATTCTACATATACACACATCCTATTGTACACATTTTCAGGTAATGAAGCCTACTCAATGATCAATTGGTATAACTAGTTATAAAATAGTAATGGAAATATTAGGACAGAGAATTGTGCAAATAGAATTTGGTTTTATTTCATATGAAATATGAACTCAATCTGCAACACCAGAAGATGAACTCTTTGAATTTTTTGAATGTGACTATTAACCACTTAGACATGGTAGTTTAGAAAGTAAGGAACTAGGAAATAGATTTAGTAACACCAAAGCGTTGAAATTTTATATAAAATGAGGCTGGAATATTGAAACTTGTATTTATAAAAATGATGAAGTTTACAAAATAAATAAATATCCAATAAAGAATTTCATTCTACTGCATGATCTAGGTTCATATACTTGAATACTTAGAAATAAGTTAGGAAGTGAGATTAGATCTAAAAGTAAGACGCATATTAAGAAATTAAGCTCTTGTTTTATTGAATGGTTGTTGTCAAAGGTTATAATAAGCAAACTCTTGAATTTATTAAATTATATTCCTTATGTTCATAAAAAATGATGAAGTTTAGAATCACTGAAGACCTTAAGGTTATTTGTGATTTTATTTTGATTTAACATACTATAATTTAAACTTGCACATTTTGTCATCTGTTTCCCCCCACCCCTTAGGCCATCTGTAATAGTAATAACTCATAATATAATGATATTTTTCTTCTATGGAAATATGCTAAAATAATAAATAAAAACAATATGAATTAAAATCACTTGCAAAATTATTGTTCCACGTGACTATTCTGTTATAACCTTTTGTTGAACCCTGAGTGAATTTTGAACATTAACAAACACTGCAGCACACTCACTCACTCCACAGTGCTATTTTCTGTGTGTATTTGTAAATCTAATAATAAATATTGAACACACTATATACAAGAAATATTATTTTCAGCAAATATTTCTTACCTGTTATAAAATACATATGTTTCATATATGCACTTATTACTCATAATGGCTTTATTAAATGACTTCTATAATGAAATAACGTTTTTTCTAATGTTTGTGTGCACTTGTGTTTGTTCTTATGTTCTTACAACATTTTCTGTTGTGAATATCTTTGATTATAAACATTAAAATATTGCATGGAAAATAACTTGGAGTTACTTATTGATTCATGATTTGGAGATGAACCTTGTCAAGTAGACAAGCATTAGAATAATCTTGCAAGAATTCTGAGGACAGGTTCAGAAGTAGGAGTGAGTGTAGCCAGTTTAAAGAGGCTGAAACATGGGGGAGCTTTCTAGGCGACTCACAGGTCGAGTGGCTTCTCAGAAGGGAAGAAGAAAGACTGCAAAGTCATTGTCCCTCAGGTAACATAATCTTCCAGGCAATGTGGAGTCATTGATTGATATGAAAGAGAGAGGTACGCTATATTTTATTTCCCAGACAAAGAAATTTGACAGAATGTGCGTAATACAATAAGATTTACAGCTGATGGAAAGAGAACACTGGGAATAGTTCAAGGTACAATTGAATAACCTGTCCAGTTGGCATAGTAGGAGGAAGAGATTGGGAAGCAATGAGACATAAAGAGCAAAGTTTTGACACTGTTTGGGTTCACATGTTAGTGAAGATGAGAAAAATGGGTCTTTAGGCCAGGAAGAAAACATGTTTTACTGGGGTAGTATTTCATTCAGATAATCAGATCAGGAAAAGAAGAGATGAAGACTCTGTGTCTGTGGGTTAGTTTACATCATTTGAGGGATATGTAGTGGATACAAATGTCTAACCTTCAGGCAATGTCACATCTAGCAATGTGATTTGGCATAAATCTATTTAGTTTTAAATGAATCCTTGCTTTACAAATTTAGTATTTTTCTAATACTAAAATGCCACAAATACATAAACTATAATACATAAACATAATAAATACATAAACATATACACATGCTATAAAGACAAGGCAAAAAATTAAACTCTAGCAACCTGGTCTACTATTAATGGTCACATCTTTTCCAATGGAGGTGAGAATTTGGTAGAAAAGTCAGGAACAAATGTTTCTATGAATAGTCCCAATAGGTGGCTTTCTGAGGACAGTTTCAGAGATGAGAGGTGGGGGATTACTGGGAATAGATGAAGAACATGAGTGAAGATGTGACTTCACAGTGCTTACCTAAAGATAAAGGCTGGAAACAAGTTGAAAGCTGGATATGATTCTCTGCAAGAGGTTGCCGTTTTCTCTATACAGGTCAGGAAAGGGTTCTGAAGACAATGTGGTATTCTAAGCACAATTCCCAGTAAAAGCAGTGTCAGCTTCCTATCTATAAACAAGCTCCTTTCTCTCTGACTGCCACATTCTTTCCACAACAGAGCCTGACAAATGGCTACCTAAGCATATATCCTCTTAGCTTTACTTAATAGATTTCAGTTTCAAAATGTAAAGTTTCCATGTTTTTAACAGTCCCTCTCAGAAGTCAAACCATCTGACTGTGCTTGAATAAAATTTCCTATCTTGTATCCAATTGAGAGTTACAAACCAATATGATGAATATGCTTTGTAATTTGTAAGCTTGTTAGCTTTTATTGCCTCTTACAGATTATCTCTGGGAAGCAGAATTCTATGATATACTGGATGAGATATTATGGCAAGAACCACAGATAGCTTACTGTATATTAGAACAAATAGTAATCTCTTTCATCTTATATTTCATGTGTTTCTTTTAACAATCTTTGATTTTACAGTCATAATTTTACAGTCATAATTTTGTTTGAATGAGGAACCTTAATTATAGAAAATAGGGTTAACCTAGGCCTAGAAGGTTTCAGCCTTCAAGACTTAACTGCTGAATCAACACACTCTTTCTAGCTAGCACTTTCTGATCTCTGGTTGGCTGGTACAACCAACCGGTTCTGGCTAAAATTCTTGTCAAAGAAGACTGATTCAAATTGGCTTCTTTTAGCTTCTGAATTGCTCTGCTTGGAAAGACTGCCTCTGAACAACAGACTAAATTCTGAACTTAACTGCTCTGCTCATAACTGAACTGAACTCAACTGCATTCAACTGAAATGCCGAGAACTGAACTGAATTGAATTGAATTGATCTCTCTCTCCCTCACTCCTTTTTTCAAAGTAGCCTCTCTTTCCTGTTTATTATCCTGAGATTTGAGCATATCCCTATCTCTGACTCATTCCTTCAAGTCTTTTTCTGATTCATCACTCTGTCTGCCCCTCAATTAGATGTCAATGTTTGGGATTAAAGGTGGGTACTTAACACTTGTCTATATCCCAGTCAGAGGGATTAAGGGTATGTCTGTATTCTAGCCACAGGGATTAAAGATGTGTTAAAAATTTCTCTACACACTAAATAAAAATATCAACTAACCAGACCCACCAGAGATCTCAGGGACTAAACCACCAACCAATGAGGGACCCATGGCTCCAGCTGCATACGTAGCAGAAGATGGCCTTACCTGGCATCAATGGGGGGAGAGGCCCTTGATTCTGTGAAGGCTCAATGCTCCAGTGTACGGGAATGCTAGAGTGGTAATGTGGGAGTGGGTGGGTGGGGGAGTGGGGGAGTGGGGGAGCACCCTCATAGAAGCAAGGGAGAAAGAGGATGGGATAGGGGACTTACAGAGGGAAAACTGAGAAAGAGGACATTTGAAATGTAAATAAGTAAAGTGTCCAATAAAAAAATACATGTTTAGTAAAAGTTTCTCAATAATTATTAGCTTCCTGATTAAATGATTCACTCTAACATTCCATCTTTTGGTTTCAGTCGCTCTTAGCCTGATAGGAAATTCATTTGACTTCAACATCCATTCTGATACTTTAGCAAATCCTGAGGATCATTAAGAAACTCCTCCAGCTGCATATGTAGCAGAGGATGGCCTTATCTGGCATCAGTGGGTGGGGAAGCCCTTGGTCCTGTGAAGGCTCAATGCTCCAGCATAAGGCAATGCTAGGGCAGTGAGGTGAGACCGGGTGTGTGTGGGAACACCCTCACAGAAGCAGGGGCAGGGGGCAGGATGGGGGCTTTCTGAGGAGAAACAGAAAAGGGGATAATATTTGAAATGTAAATAAATAAAATAACCAATAAAAATTGTAAAGGAAAATACAAACACCAAACAAAACTGCACTTACAAACAAATCTATGATAAATGTGCTTTCCACTTATCATTACAGACAATAAATTATAAAATTAATATTACATATAAAATCTCGTTAAAACTGCTTCTACTTCAGTTCACTACCTACCACAAAAGAAAACTGGAAAGTACTAGAAATGACTCTCTGTTGAGTTGTATGACTACAGAATTCTATAATAATTCTGTTGATTTTACCTTATGTGATCCTTCTATGCAGTACCCTAGGGTTGCATTATATTAAAGTCAATGGTGCATGTATCCATTTCATTTCAATGTGACTTTGTTTAATAAGCATTAAATAAAGTAAGGCAAATATGTAATATGTTGTATGCCTAAACTGTTCAAAGTACAATTAAATAACCAAGGAATTAAGAATTTAACTTAATATAGAGAATATACTCACAAATAGATTATTTATTTAAGGTATGACCCCAAATTAAACAAAGCTGTTGAGCCTGTCCTCAGTCCACAGAGCATCACGATGCCCACAAGATGATTAATAATATTCCTTTTTGTAGAAAAAGAATGTCAAAAAATAAAATTAAGTTTTCCTTTGGTTTCATAACATTGCTCTTAGTTAGATATAATATAAATTATAAATATGTGTTAAAAATTAAGTTTAACTTTTTAAATGCCATTATTTGTATCATAATAAAAATGTAGCAAGTAGCTATTTAGCAATAACATCCATTTGTTTTTAGAATAGTATTCTATTCCCAACTGTACTATTCCTCAGAACCAGTCAGAAGATAAAAATATATTAAGAGTCAAATTTTATTGTGAGAGTCTTAGTTAATGTTAATGAATGAATCCTAATGAAATGCAATGTGATATACTAGAGAAGGAAAATGAGTTGATATGTAAATCAAAACAAAACACTTGATTTATAATTGAATACTCACATGCATGTAGAATGACTTTTTTTCAAACTGTATTTTAATGTTTCTTAGTTTGTTAAGTAAAACAATCAAATCCTAATGAGTTATTCTATTTTATGAAGTTCTATGGAAGAAATGTCATTTTTTGGCTAATGTGTTTCCAGCCCTTGACCCATTTAAATTCTATTTGACAAGTCTGTGTATTTCTTCATCAGTAAGGGATGTAATTAATTCTGCTGCTCTTTCAAAGGAGTGGAGTCTTTCCCATCATTTTCAAGATATATGAACCTGTACAGCACTGAACATCACCAATGCACATATTAAGAAGGTTTGTGTGTGAGAGAGAGAGAAAGAGAAAGAGAGAGAGAAAGAGAAAGAGAAAGAGAAAGAGAGAAAGAGAGCGATAGAAGAAATGAATTTAGTTTTTTGATTTATAGTGGGTGGATTTCCAATCTCAATAAGTAGTCTTTATCTTTATTCAAGAAATATGAATATTAAATAAACTTTCTATTTTACGGTACTTGCTTAACTAAACAGTAAGCTTGTTGACATTGCGAATGACTTCTATACATTTTAATTTCTCTTTTACAACTAAGTACAGTAGCTTCAGGTACTTCACCATTCCTTGACAATATATGTGAGTTGTTGCTTAGTTTTTAATTATATAATTTTGATTAGATGTTTTTGTTAATGCATAATTCCAACCATTAAAAATATCATTTATCAAACACCCCCCTCTTGTCAGTAATATAGGGTTAAAATGTGATTTTCAACTCTATAAGTTAATGAAACCAGTTAATCTACAAAAGGAGGTTCAGATAAAAATCCAAATATCTAAAGATAATCTATTCTAGTCATCCTTTTGTTCTTTTGATATATTACCTGTGTGTAAATGTATATGTGTGAGATCAAGTGAAGCAGGCATGAACGCGTGTGGTGTATCATGACACCTTATACGTCACATTCTCTGTTCTCCTTTCACAGAGCAGTACCTAAAAGAACAAATCACTTAACCCGAATATTCAATATTCCTTAAAAAAACACAACATGATTAAAAAATTAGACTTAATTTTTTCTGTTTCAAACACTGCAACAAGGTTCTAGCCTTGTAATCAAGAAGACACAATGCTGCTACCAAAACAGATAAATACATCAAGAAAGATGAACTGGGGTTTAGAAAAATCTTTACATTGATGGTAAATTGATATTTAACAAGGCTATTACATCTCTTGATAGACAAATCTATCAAGAGAATTATTTTTTCAAACCTATGGTGA
Organism: Rhabdomys pumilio; assembly: GCA_030674055.1. Taxonomy (NCBI): domain Eukaryota; kingdom Metazoa; phylum Chordata; class Mammalia; order Rodentia; family Muridae; genus Rhabdomys; species Rhabdomys pumilio. Next base: position 23,928,993 of record JANHMN010000018.1, on the reverse strand, counting down.
TGATCCTATACCTATACACAATTGAACAGAATTCTCATAAATTGAATAAAATTAATTCAAAATAGATTACTATCATAAATATAAAAGCTAGTATTGTAAATTATAATAAATCATAAGTTACACCCTAACAAACTTGGATAGTATAACCTTGTTAACTAAGACAATAAATAAATACTTTTATCTGCTTGCTTATTGCAGAAATCTGGAACTCATCTCTAAGAAGCCGAAAATAAAATATATACAATTCTTTGAGTGACATTAATTCTTCATCGCATAGATTGTCCCTGCTTCTTGGGTTGAAGGTTTCTTTCTACTCTTAGGACACTGTTCTGAATTTTGTTGTAGTAAGGTTTCCAAAACTCAGAGTTTACTAGAACTACAGGATTGTACACACAGCTAGGAACTTAATCATCATAAATAAAATGGGTATTCTTCAAAACACACAATGTAATGAGAAAAGACAAGATGGCTTAGAGGGTAAAGATACTTGTTGCTATGTGTCAGGATCTTAGTTCAATCCTCCAGGGCCTAAACAGTAGTGGAAAGAACAGACTTGAATATTCATTGAGTAATACTTGTGCATAAATACATACATAAAGATAGATGGTAGAGATTGATGATAGATAGATAGATAGATAGATAGATAGATAGATAGATAGATAGGTGTAGATAGATGTAGTTTAACAAGGTTGGAGGGGGGTCCTCTAAAATATACCAGAGACCTGAGAGGTGAGAGACTCTACATACTCAATGGCAATAACTTTAGCCAAAGGTCCAACAATGGGGAGAGGGATCTTGAAGAGTCCACCTTCAGTAGATAGACAGGGACGCAAGAGGAGGGATGGTGTTACTTACAGTTTAAATTTCTGACCCAGAATTGTTCCTGTCTAAAAGAATTTCAGGAACAAAAATGGAGAAGAGACTGAAGGAAAGGCAGTCCCATGTCTGGCCCAACTTGGGATCCATCTCATGTGTGTGTGCAGGGGTCGAGTGGGGTATCAAGGCCTAGCAATACTTCTGACGCTATGATGTACTTACAGACAGGAGACCAGCAGGGCTGTCCTCTGAGAGGCTCTACCAGCAACTGACAGAGACAGATGCAAATACTTACAGTCAACCATTGGACTGAAGTTGGGACCCTAAAGGTTGAATTAAGGGAAGGATTGAAGAAACTGTAGAGAAGAACGATCCCACAGGAAGACCAGTAGTCTCAACTAACTTGCACAGCAGGCATCTCCCAGAGACTGAGCTACCAACCAGGAAGCATACATGGGCTGGTCCAAGGCTTCCAACACATATATTGCAGAGTACTAACTAGTCTGGCTTCAGTGCAACAAGATGTGCCTAATCCTCAAGAGACTTGATACCTCAGGGAAGGGAGAAACCTGGAGATCAGAGGGAGCACTCTCTCAGAGGCAAGAGAGGGAAGGAATGGGATAAGGAACTGTGGGAAGGGGGACTAGTAGGGGTAGGCAATGGCTAGAATGTATATAAACAAATAAAATAAGTTTTAAAATTAACATAATAATACAGAGAAATAATATTTGATTTCAATAAATCCTTATATCCTACAACTACTACAGTCTCAATTAGTGACAGAGAAGTTTTGTGATTCAGTAGCAAAAAGAGCCATGCAGCTAAGAAGTGAGGAAAGTATGGGAATAGAATTTTCTCCAAAGAAAATATAAAAATCCCTGCCAGCAAAGGCTAATCTATTAAATAAAGCATTTTGAAGAAAACCTGTTCAGCACTTAGTTATTAGAAATGGAAATTGAAACTCTAAAATATCATCTTATACTATCTAGCATGACTACAATCAAAATGATGTAATCAAAATGATGGAAATTAATATTAAAGAGACAAAGAAATTGAACTTCTCATAGATGGCTGGTGGCAAAGTGTAATGAAGCTATTGTGCAAAGTGGTTTAACATGTCCCTCCAGGAAGTTAACGTAAAATTCTACTCTTATAATCTAGCATTTCAACTTTTAATTATGTACAAAATACACTTGAAATTTGCTCAAACAAAATGTGTCAATAAATGTTCTCAGCGGTGTCTTTCAAAAAGTATAAGATGTAAGCAACCCTAATGCCAACAACCTGATCGATGAATTAACAGAGATGCCACCTCTGCACCTATGGACTTGTTAATGATCAGTAGAATATGATACTTTAACTCTATAAACACATAGAAAACAGTTAATATATTAAAGCAATGCAGATAACATCTATAGAACTGAAAATGAACCTGTTCAGCTATTACTTAGCTGCAGAAAAGCATGAGACACTGATACAGGGAAAGGAAGGTGAACAACACAAATATTGTCCTAAGAGAACCAAGCCTTAAAAAACACTTATTATATGATCTTGTTTATATTAAATGTCAAGAACAACGAAATCTATCATCGCAATAATCAGATTAATAGTAATAAAAAGGACATGAAAAATAAAAAAGAGAGACCCACAAAGAATTTGACACTCTTCACTGTCTGGGAGAGACACACAAGGGTACCCTTACCTCAGACATGAGCTGTCAATTTAGTTCTCAGGAGCATCATCAGTTTTATTTTCTGTGGACAGAAACCAAAGTTCCCTCTAAAAACCTGCAGACTCTGTGCTTTGCCAAAGCAAGTCCTAGAACCCTGGGGAGTATCATTCTTAGGATAGTAACTTTACTCCAACATCAGAATACAAATAAGAATTGTGTTGGTGACTATTTTTTAAGTCAAGTTGATACAAGTTACAGTCATCTGAGAGAAGGGACCTCACTTGAGAAATTTTCTTCCTAAGATTAGACTGTAGTAACAAGTTTGTAATATAAACTTGTACCAACAAGTTTGTAAATTGTTTTTTAAATTAGTTATTGATTTGGGAGAGTCCTTCGCATTGTTGGTGCCATCCTTGTACTGGTGGTCTTGGATGCTATAAAAAGCAGGGTGAGAAATCCACGAAGAACAAGCACATACAAGTACCTGCCATGACCTCTGCATCAGCTCTTGCCTCTAGTTCCTGTCCTTTTTCCCTTTCTGCCCTGAATGCCTTCATTGGTCGACTGTGAAATAAAGCTTCTCCTCCCACACTTGCTTTTGGTCATGGTGTTTCCCACAGCAATAAAAATTCTGTCCAAGACAAGAATTCACTGCAGGAGGAGACATATAAGAAAAGTCTGGGGGTGAATCCAAATGGCAAGCTTTTTGTCATCTGTTGCAGTGAATTTCTAGAAGTTTATTATTTCCCAGCTCAAAAGTATATATCACGAAGATGGAAAGTCCATTAAAATTTTAGTGGCCAAATTTTTATTTCGTTGCTTGATTATTTATAACCCTCATGGATGACCTTTAATCTGTGGACTTTCATGGAGATGTGGGCTACTGTCTTCTGTCTCTACTTACTTTGGTTGCTGGAACAAATAGAGGATGTCCTCAAACATCAGAGTTATGACTATATAGCTTGTATAGCTTCAAGTGGCTCATGCCTCAAAGTAAAACTCCTTTTATCAGCTTGTTTATTTTAAGAAACTGGAACTCACCCCTAAGGGGATGAAGGTAAAATCTATACAGTTCACTGGATGATATCAAATCTTGACTGTCTGAGTCCATACAGTGGACTCTGAGGCTGTCCCTGCTTCTAGGTATAGAGATTTCTTCCTGTGCCTTGAACACTATTCTGAAGTTAATTCTGCTAAAGTTTTCACAACTCTTAGGGCACTAAAACTATGGGGTTGTGTACAAAATGTTCACATTGTATGTCAAGAAAATTGATAGTTCAAGAAAATAGCTTAAAAAATAAATTTTCTTTCAGTGGACTTGAGAATTCTATAATTTGCTAAGCTATTGGGTTTTTTTTATGATTCTGTTAGTTATTTAAACTTCTGTGATTAACAGCTTATACAGAGTTTCTGTTTTCAATTGTCACACTGAACATCTAGTTTAGATACCAGTGCTCACTTACATTCCAAATTTCTTCATTCAGGAACTAAGCATTGGTTTAAATAAGAGTTAAATGTACAAAAAACACAACATGGCTGCAGGAAGTTTAAAACCTCAGAGTCCTCCAGGACTCTGTAGAGAACTCAAGGTCAGCCTGGCTTACAGTTACAGTTTCTGGTTGGTAACCACAAACAGGTAAACAAACAATCCCCAAACCAACAAGTGAAACATTATTCAAATAACTTGTTTTTTAACCTGGGAGTATATCTAAAGGTGACCTCGAAAGGTGAGCTGGATCAATGCTTTTGAAACTTGGCAAACTGTCTTTGGCAAAGTTGTGATCCAGATCTGTAAGTTGAGATCCTGAAGCAAAGTTCAATTGAACATCAATGACCAATGCTATAAAGACTAAGCCCCCATGCTAGGGACAAATGGGAAAAGGGGATGCTATCATATAATATAGATTTAAAATAAACTATATGAAGCTTAAATATAGGAAGGAAGAAGTAAATACAAACCTTAGAAGCAGATTCTTTAAAACTTCTGCAAATAAAATAATAAACAAAAAAATAAGGTAAGTACAAAAAATTTCTGGGAAGAATAAAAGAGGAAAGGACAACTAACTAGTACACCACGTGTGTGCTGTGCATGGTGTAGTGGAGAGATAACATACCCATGTTGACAATGTCTTCCATGACATCTCAATGATACATTTGACTTCTTTCATTTTTAGTGTACCTTTGGCAAATGCACTGATTCCTAATTTTGCTTAAGTATCTATAATCAGAATTAACAACAGTTCACTTCTCATATAGTAGTATAGAATTAAGTAAGATAACTTATGGAATACATCTATGGACAGGATATATGCATAAAATAATTATATCAGTATATATCAGTAAATAACAATTTTCATGTTAACTATCATTAACTGTAGTAGCAATGAATAATGTAATTTCATTTTTCTACCAAAGGATGTGGAAATCAAGGAAATTTCAGAAATATATTTAGCATGATATGCTAAAAAATCTCCAATAAGTATTACATACATCTTCAGAATAAAACAATTAGATGTAAGTAATAACTACTATTTTTCATGAAAGTTGTGAGTTGCCTGTGTGAAATTGAGAAATTAAAAAACAGGGAAATTGTTTACACAAATCTTTTTTGTACAGTATTTCATACAAATATTCGTTGATATGCCACAGAATTCAGATCATTTTACAGCAAATTAAGTCATGACAGCACTTAGTAAAGAAAGAAAGCCAACCAAGGCCAGACATGTTTAGAGATGTTTTCATAACTCTCTGTGTTAGATAATTCATTAAAACAAAGTCTGGTGAATGAAGGTTTAATTATCTTCAGAAGAAAATTTTAATCAAGATAAGCGCTCCATAAAATGTACTAATCTGACAGTTGATGACATAAGCAATTAACTATGCAGCATAACAGTGAGTGGTTCAGGTGAAATGGTTTTATCAACAAAGAAAAGGCAATATTATTATTTATGTATTTTAGCCATACTATGTATTCAAACAGTGCACTGGGAAAGACATCAACTAAAATTGATTCCGTGGTCATTCTGGTTTCACAGTGTTAAATTTTAGTTTGCCATAGCATTGTTAAAAATGACATGCTGGAAAGGTTGATAAGGCATTTAAATATTATGAGTACATCCGTTAACTTTAATCACTTAAAGAAGCACAGTATTTGAATTCTTAGTGATGTAACACTATTATTGTTGATGCTGAAGGGTGGCCTCCTAATCAAAAAATAATGACTCAGTTGATCCCTGTTAAGGCTTGAGAAAGGCTCACTGGAGGCGCCTAAGAAGTGCTCAGCCACTGAATTTCATTGTGTTTTTTTTTTTTTTTTCTGATTTATTCCTAAAGCAATTCAGATCAACACTACTCATAAATCAGAGCTATTGAGGTTTGGTGACAAAAAACTCTTTATAAAATTGTCACAATTCCTCTTTTGAATGATAACTGATTAGCTCTTTTTTTTATAAAGAAAAGGAAAGAAACAAAAGAAGGAAAGAGAGAGAGAGAGGAAGAGAAGAAACATGAGGAAGAAGACAGAAAAGGAAGAGGAACTTGAAGACAGTAACTAACTATATATAACTAGCAACTTATTTACCTCTATCCTTTTGTAGAATTAAATAGAACTGTGTTTTCTATGAGTCAGATCAATAGACACTGAAGCTTTTATTATATGTCTGTAGTTTGTTTGCCTACATATGCACAAATACACACAGACTCCTTAGAGTTAGCAGCTATTATTAATTTTACATGTGTTTATTATTAATTTACTCTTTGGGAACAAAAAAGAGAATTCTGTATACAGTTGCATTTGCTTAAGGATACATGCTTGAAGCAGTAATGATAAGATTCAGGTGCTGGTAAGCACTCACTCATTCTCTTTCACAAATTCTTTCGGCTTAGAAAGACTGACAATGAAATCAAAGTAAAGCCAATGCGCTGGACATGTTTCCTCGGATCATTGGTAGCAGGAAAAAGTAGAACAAATTGGTGAGTGCCCAAAGGAGTGGGAACTATCATACACAAGTCCATAGGTTGTAAATCCTTCACTATCTGGACCACAATGTACCTTCGAAGGAAGAACACTAGAAATCCAACCAATGACTATTTTTCTAGTTCTGTCCTCTAGTGCAAATGTCCAAGAGCATGTTGATTTGGGGAATGATACCCTGGGATTCCAGAGTAAGGAAGAGCCTGTGGAGAGCACACCATCAGTCATCACACTGGAGACACAGCCTGTTTTGTCATCCTGGAAGCCCCATCAAAGGAGTTCACAGTTCCATCCACTTTCCATCTGCTTCCTCTTCCAAAGATGCACATATCCACTTCTCTAACAGACTCCATGGAGGACTCGAATTCACTCTACATGTTGAAATACAGTTGGCAATTATATGGCTGTGTACGTCTCTTACATTTGAGGCCATTTTTATCAATGCAACTAAAAGGAAAAATGAGAAGCCAAAACTATTCTTCAGTGCATAGAGTCTTTGCCCCTGCCTTTCTCTCCATCTTTTTGTATAATTGTCTTTTCTGCATACAATTATGATGTTCTTCCACATGGTGTCAACTGTATCAACCATGTTATCTGCCCAGTGAAAAACCCTCATGTGCCTTCATTATCTTGGTAGACACTTACAGTCAAGTAAATTACAATCTTGTCCGTGAAATAACAGGCATGTGCCTTTCTGCTGCTGTTCTGTTTGCTTTGGGTCTAAGATCTCTAGAAAGCAAACTCAGTTTAAAAACAAATACACAATGCTCTCTAGCGACACGTTTTATTTTTAGGACAACGGGGTCACTGTATGTTAAGGATTATATTAACAAGAAAGGCTGCTGTCACAGCCATTGTCGGTATTCTTATTCATTCCCCTCCTCGCCTGAACAAAGATTAAGAGAATAGCAGATGGTGCCAAGTTGTGTGAAACACTTTCCCCCAGTAGCAGTCTCAGCTTCTTTCATTCTGAACCTCTTTGGCAGACTTCTCCAGCAGCTGCTTTGGCAATAGTGACAGAAACTATCAAATCCGTGGAGCTGATGAGCTTTCAAACCTCCCCATTAGAGTAGTTAACATTTGCTTTGTAGTCACCTACCTGTCTCTGAAGTTTGTGAATGAACCTAGCTCATCCTCCAATCAAGGCCCTTGGGAGAGTTTCAGACTGGAAGATGATTTTTCTGGTATGCAAATTGATTTATAAACCTTGGGGCTGTTTCCTAACTCACTAGGGGCTGGAAAAATCGGAGCACAGGCAAATGCTTGAGGACATAAGATAACATGTCATTGAGAATGAGGGTTTTATTTATCAGAAGCAAAAAGAGTCAAATAAAATATTTATAGGATTTGTATTACATGCGATGAGCAAGAACACAGCTATAGAGCGGTATTTTTTTTTTCTCAGCTCTCATTCATTCCTCTCTATGAGCGTGCATGAGGGAGGCATTCAATTTAGTATAGGTCACTAAAATATATACATGATTTTATGTTTTATCCAAATCATATAAATCACTGGAGACATTTTTATGATGATTTGAGTGAAGCATAGGTAAGAAATACATAGAAAGAAACCCACTAACGTTCTGCTTATCACTTTCATTCCCAACTGTCCATGAGCATCACTGTTGATGGAGGTAACCATTCTCTTAATGTAGGGAATTGATAGCTACATGTGTATAGAGTGCTTTTGAGAGGAAAATGAAACAACTTCATGAATTCTCTTTGAATAAAATCATTCAGATCTACTAATTCTGATGATCAAACTTGAATTAACTTGTTGGAGATCATTAGAATAGAGGTTCAATCCCATGTTGCCAGTTTGTCAACCTGAATGATTATACAGAGTAATGGGTAATTTCTCTATTGAAGATATCTTTTTATTTTTATTGGTATATGGGTATGCAACTGCCTACATGTGTTTGCATGTGCATGAAGGTCCCACATGCAGATGTCCACAGAAATCAGGAGAATGTATCAGATTTCTGGAGCTGTGAAGTACCTGCCAACTGAGTGGGTTGATGGGATGGATAATCTTCTAATTATCAATAAATAAATAAATAAATAAATAAATAAATACACAACAAAAAGCTTTGGGGATTGTTTGATTGTTTTAATTACGTTAATTAAAGTGGGAATACCCTCTCAAAATCAGGATAGCAGGGATAACATCATCCCATGGGCTAGAGTCTCAGTCTGAAGGAAAACTGGAAAGACCCAAGAGACATTTATTGCTTTCTGTTTCTTGACTATGGACTGTTACCAGTCAGGCCCCTTGTATCAACAACATGCATTTCTGTACCAGTCTAAGTTACTCTCTCAAACTCACAAATCATTCGTTGTTTACTTTTTTTCTTTTCTAGTATTTTGTCATAATAATGAGATAACTTCTACAGGTAGCTAGACCTAAAAACAACTGATTAGGACCCTCTCTCTCATAATTAGCTCTAGCTCAGCTTCCTATCTTACTGATACACAATGATTTAAAAAAGTGGGCAAACTATCATAATTAAGTCTCCTTAGAATTTGAAGCTCCCTGTGAAAGAAGAAAGCCCAGGTCTGCTCCTTCTTAAAGTTTAAAATACATATGGATAAAAGGAATTGGCAGATAGGCTTTGCTGAGTACAATTATAGGCTGATAAGGCACGCCTATTGCATAAATTTATTTATTCTTCTTTAATTTTTTTATCCACTCTGATACATTATTTTTGTTAAAAAAAATGGTATCTGAGTTGTAGCTCTGGCCTTGGGTAGGGACGTTATATTCTAATCTGTCCAAAAAATTTCAAAGACATATGATTGTCTTTTCTCTGAAGAATGAGTTCAAATGGGCCTGTCATTCTTTTGAATAGGAAAATACTTATGGTGGTGAATTATGATTGCCAACTTGATTGGATCTGGAGTCAAGGAAGAGACATGCCACTGTGATGGCCTGATGAGAGTGTTTGCTGGAAAGAGTGTTGCTGGAAAAGACACGTTTCTCCAACGTAGTAGGAACTAACTTGGTGGAAGGCACAATATAAAGAGATTTTAATAAAAACAGTGCTGCCTGATAGCCCATCTTTTTTTTCTTGCAAGTCATTGCATTATCTGGATAGTAACTGCCACTGTCATTTTTCACTAAAAGCAGACTCCAGGTTATTAAAATTGTGTGGACTGCAGACCAGTCTCCAAGACACTCCAAGAATCTTCCTGGCCTTTAATACCAAAACGTGAAGGCCATGCTGAGGCATTCAACTTTGTGGACTGAGAAGCTAAAAGTGTTCAGGCTTTCTCTCCTCCTCTCTCTCTCTCTCTCTCTCTCTCTCTCTCTCTCTCTCTCTCTCTCCCTCTCTCTCTCTCTCTCTCTCTCTCTCTCTCTCTCTCTCTCTCTCACACACAGACACACACACACACACACACACATTCTATCTGTAGAGAACTCTGACAACATCCATAGAAAACTATTCATCCCAGTAATTTCAAGAAATCTATTTGAGACACATTAAGAATATTAAAAGTGTAGTTTCTTCATGAGATATACATTTATACATATGCCCTCTCCTGGCTTAGTGCTTACAGACATTCACTGTGAGGTCAGACCACTTTCTGAGTTTGAACATTTCATTTCCATTTACTCTAGCTTCTGTTGTGATGTTCCTGAAAAAAATCTAAACCTGCTTGGCCTGACATGTGGAGGTGTTCTGTTTCCCCCTCTACTTGTCATTTTTCCTCTTAAGACCACCCCTCCTGATGTATGTTCTCAGAGACATACATTGCTGGAGTCTGTCTTTTATTTCCAACTACTACCTCATAAATCATGATTTTCCATGCACACACACACACACACACACACACACACACACACCTCTGCAGCAGCTGCCTTACTTGCCCTGCTGATTTTTGTCCCAAACTCCAATAAAATTAGACTTTTGTTTTTTTCTAGGTTCATTTCTTAAATTGTGTATTAGGTTAAAAGTCAAAAGTAACATAGGAATTCTTCCTTTGCAGCCATAATTATTGTGCTGTAGACAGAAACATCTAAGAAAGTTAGTATAAAGGAAAGTTATGGTTAACTAAGTCATAAAGATACTTATTTTTGCATAATTTTTAAAAGTGAGAGACTTTTTAGGGGAAAAACACAATTATCTTTAAAGGTATTGAAAAGTAAAACATTCTGAGAATAGAACAATACTACCTACCCAGTGAGCTGGTATGGTCTTTGCTGTGGGTTGGGATGTTACCATTTTATGGGCAGTGACCAGGAGGATCATGTGTATGTTAAAGTATAAGAAAGGAGGCAAGTTAAAATAACAAGTTTCAGAACAGAATCATTCTTTTTGATGATTATAGGGAATTTTAGATGTATGTCATGGCACCATGTGCATGGAGAGAAATGGTAGTTTTTGAAAGACTATGAGGAGAGACCACTAAAGTGAAACAAAGGTTAGTTAGCATTTATTGCAGAAATAGTCATCATTTATTTCAGGTCTTTCCAGATGACCGTGGTCTCAAACAGCTCTGTGATTATATCAGTCTCCTGACCTCATGTTACTATGGCATTTTCCCCATAACTAGTTAACTGTAATTTGTCGGATTTAAGCCCAGAAAGAAGTATTCCACAATCGGTTTGTATTGTGTAGGTAGCAGAAAGACCAAGAGATGGCTGAGCTCAGATAACCAAAGAAAGCAGGCAGGTTAGGCATCAAGAAGACTCATGCCAAGTTATGTTCTGGACTCTTCTGCTACATGCCCCCAAGATCATAAGGAAACACTAATAAAAAAGCAACACAATCAAAATTATAAGCTCAAAAGTATGACACATGGACTCGAAGTCTAAGAATCACTTGATTAGGTTATCCAAACAAGGTTCTCTTAACGGTACAATTATTTTCAAAAAATAAAATAATCACAAAGTAGTCATCCAATAAATGTATATTATTTTTTATGGACACTAAACTAAACAAGAGATGATAGATGAGAATTAGCTGTACTTGATTGTGATTACATGTTGAAAGATCCCAAATACGGTATCAGCTACAACCCCAATCATCATATTTCATTTGTAGCAGATGGGAAGCAAACCTTGTAAAACTTTCCTGGTGTCCTTTAACTCATTCTTTGCTGTTGGTAATGGTAGATTGGAGGATTTTCCTTGTTTTTATTGGTTTATTGTTGTTGGTTTTGCTTTTATTTGTTTCAATTTTTATATCCACAATACTGTTTTCTTTTCTAAAGTTTTTTTCATAGGCATGACATTTCAAGTTTTATGGAGCTGAAATTGCATGACCATTATAACTGGCGAACATACATTATAATCACAAGAATATGATTATTTATAAATCTAATCTATTAAATAACTATTTAACCACTTAATTTATGAAGGTGAGATTACGGCACTGTAAATCTAAAGTAAATGCAAACATTAAATACTTTCTTTGGTAAACTACGTGACAACCAGCAGATCTCACCTTAACAACTATATATTTGTCCTTAATTCTGAGCTCAGTGGAAACTCAGGGATTTAAGAAGGAAAGTGTTAGGTCTCATGAAGCCCATATATCCAGAATTGAGCTCAAGGTGAACTGAAGAAGGATTTCTGCCATTTAGATAGAAGCCAGTAATCTTCAGGAATTTATTAAAGTTTCTTATCCCATGGTGCAAAGTGTCCTTTTCCTTATCTCTGGCAGGAGGGACCTATGATTCTCCATTACCTGTAGTTATGGAGTATACAACTCCATACATCAGTTTATGGTATATGCGCATAATCCATTTACCTGTAGTTTTATATCAAACTCCTTGCTGGCCTCCAGACTCCTACATTTCCTCTTCATAATTCAAAGCCTCCTTTCAAGCATCCTGGCCCTTCTTATCTCAGCATGGCTCTCTTCTTGTCCTGCTCTTCTTGCTATCCTATTTCCTGCTCTCACCACTTCCTGTCTCATGCTATCTCCCTTATTGTCTCCTAAACTTCCATCTCGCTAGCCCTGGCCTATTAATTTCACTCTATTGTCAACTCTTCCAGATGTCTCTAGATGTCCTCAATCTCTTATTTATAATCAAAACTTCCCCCTAATGGAGCAGTCATTTTAGTAGTTCCCTGACTGTGCTCATACACAGAATGATGACAAATTACAGGAACGTGAGTAAGGAAAAGCGTCCCTGCATCTCTGAGTCTAGTTTCTGTTCCTCACTTTGAGAATCAGGAATTTAAACCCATATAACATGTATATAAGGATTAGTTCACTGTTCTATAAAATACCTTAAACAAGAGTATTGGGAATTGGTTCTAATGTTCTTTGTCTTTATTTGGCTCCCAAAAGGCACACTTTCAGAACTGAGGGTCCTTGCCTCCAGCTGGCTTTGATTGGTAATAAATAGCCAGATAACCAATGATTGTGGGCAAAAGATTGAGAGAGGGAAAGAATAAGAAAGAATAAAAGGAATAGCCATGACTTGGAGGGAGGGAGATCAGATTTAAGAGCTGCAGGAGAAAAATTATCCAACAATGTAGTTTAAAAGAAAAAGCAGCTCTTCGGGGTAGGGGATGCCCAGAAAATAAAAGGAAAACAAAGGTAAAATATAGTTTCAGAAGGTGTTAATCGGGGAATACAGGAAGGAGATGTGTGCTAGACACAAGGAGGTTTAGAAATGCCCAACCATTGAGCTAGTCAAGACATATCAAAATTAGCTTACCTTTGTGTGTCTTATATTTGCAAATCCAGAAAGCTCTTGGGTGGGTGCAGCATGCATGAGAAATGCTGGGAGCCAAAGTTACCTAATTCACCATCACACAAGAGTACTAAGGCAGCTGACGATTAATGCTTGATGTCAATGCATGTACCTTCAACCTGTATGACTTTTGACTTTTAACTTTCTCAGCTGTCTTTACGTACCATAAATCCTGAGAGCTGCCTTTAACCAACCGCTTCACTATTTCATCTGCTAACGGAAATTCTGAAGAGCCAGAGTTATAGATCACTGGAAAAGAACTTACCTAGAATGGGTAAATTATTTAAGATCAGAAAAGTAAGTAATCTTTCTCCTTTTTACTTAGTGAATAAACTTAACTGAACCTTTAAACTCTATAGAGTTATTGGTCACATCTTTTAAAGAAAGTCACTATAAGTGGCATAAAAACACATGTACACATGTAAAGACTCTCTGGATTGTTCCTTCTTTTTTTTTTTTTTTTTTGTTTGTTTTTTTTTTGGTTTTTTTTTTTTTTTTTTTTCTGAGACAGGGTTTCTCTGTATAGCCCTGGCTATCCTTGAACACACTCTGTAGACCAGGCTGGCCTCGAACTCAGAAATCTGCCTGCTTCTGCCTCCCAAGTGCTGGGATTAAAGGCTGGATTGTTGTTCATAATTCCCACATTCAGATTCATCTTTCAGAGTATGAGACTTTTCCTCATTGACTCATCCTGAAGCTCTTTTTTTTTTTTCTTTAAGTGGTTATAGCATTTATCACTAAGTTGCAAAAGTTTTCTATAAAACCCATCTAAGGGGAAAAGTGAAAAAAAGATCCTAAGTGGGAAAAGGAAAAAAATTCCAGTAAGGGAAAAATTCTTCTAAGGAAAAATTTCTTCTAAGTGGAGGGAAAAAATTCTCTATATGCTCTATCCTTTTCTTTTCCTCAGTACTAAAGCTCTTTTCTGTGAGTACATCAAGTTCTCTGACTCGACATCACTGAGGGGCATTTTCTGAGCAGGTAGTCAATGCTTTGTTGACTCTTATTTTCTTCCCAAGAACAGGTAGGTGATTGGCCTTAACTTCTGCCTGCCAACATAGAAAGATTATTTAATAACAAAAGTTTTATTAGGATGATTATAGAGTTGTATATTTGTAATCCAAATTTGTGTTCATCCCATCATGTAGCTGAGAACAACACAGTAGAAAAATAAGTGTGACTCTGAATAACTGTGAATTTGGGGGGACTGTGACAAAATCTTCTCGTGCTGCGGGGGAAACCATGCTTTCTTCTTGGAGTCTTTAGTCTCCTCAATAAGCACATTTAAGAACAGAAGCAAAATACAAACAAGTGAGCAAAACAGCAAAACAATACAAACAAACAGCCCTACCAAATGTAAATGGCACAAAACTCTGCCATTACTTGGAAAAGGGAGTGAGAAAGCCTTATCCTTTAGTTAGCAAACTGCAGCCCCATGTAAGGAAGAGGAGATTTAGATAAAAAGTGAAGCCTAAAGTGTTAAAGTAAGCATTCTTACAAAACAGAAAGAAAAAAGGAAAAGTGGTCCTAACCTCAGAAAAAGCAGTCAGACCCATCAAAACCTAATGAGAGCACTGTAGCTACCACACAGATGGGAATTCTGAAAAGGAGAAATGCATTACCACTTAAAAGGAATAATTAGTCCTCCTATCTTATTAGTAGCCCTTAAAATGGGTCTTAAAGTGGGCCTTAAAGAAACATACCTTTATTAGGTTGGTTCTTTGACCAGTGCAACTGGCTTAACTCTTTAAGAGAGGAGCCAACATTATGCTTCCATCTAAAGCAACATTCTTAAATATAACAGATGGAGTCTGACCTGACTCTATAGGCTTTTGCATTCTCTTCCAGGTAAACTGAAAATGAATCACAATACAAGGAATTAATATAAAACACCATTAGAGGAAACTATAAGAAAAATGAAAAGTGATCAAAATTATTTGTTTCCTCCTTGATTAAAAAGTTTAAAAGGGTTACACTAATGTGAAAAAACAGCTGTAAGATAAAAGTCCATTGTTGGTGCCTAGTGAATCCTGTTTTGGTAGATGAAACATTTCTTGTTTTGAAATTAGTATTCTGATTTGATAAAGAACATACGTTGACCAGACATTACTGGGGCAAACAATTAATAATATTTCCACTTTAAAATGTTGTTTATAAAAGTCCTGTCCTTTCCAGAGTAAGTAGACTTCATCATCTCTTGTACCATGGTGCATCGGTGCATCCCTGAACTTAAAACCTAATTATTCCAGTTTTTGTATGTTTTGTAGTTTTTGTTTGTTTTATTTCTATGACAAACATGCTGCAACAAAAAAGCAAAATAAGGAAGGGAAGAGTTTATCTGGCTTGCAATTCTAAGTTACAGTCTACCATTTTTGGTAAGACAATGAAGGAATTCAAGCAGCCCATTATCTCCTTGCTTGCTTTGTTTGATATCAGTGGCTTTCTCCTCTCCTGTTCAGAAAATCCTGCCTAGTGAAACATGACACCACAAATTGGTTGCGGGGCGGGGGGAATATCTGGACATCAGTAAAGACAATCCCTCAAAGGCATTTCCAGCCTGATCTAAATGCTTAATAAAGACTTCTCTTGTGGGTGACTATAGATTGTGTCAGGATGAAAGTTAAAAGTCACCAGCATAGTGTTCCATTAAAAAACGACCCATCTCTCTCACACACTTTATATGTACTACTTCAACTAACATTTCATTTAATGAACTTGAAATACTTAAGTTTATAATCTGAGGTAGTGGTACAAACGTATGGTTATTTTGTGTATATCTTCCTACATCTAATCAATAAACAGAAAAAGTTAAATATATGTGTTGATACAACTCTATGTAAAAGTTGTCCTGGAAAAGTATTTTATATAAAAGTAAATGGTGGCTTTAACTAGAGAAAGAAGTCGTCCAGTTCGGGAGGAGTTTAATTACAGACCAAAAGAGGGAATGCCAGGTGGAAATTCAGCTGCTTGGGCAGTTTTCCAAGATAGCCTCACCTGGATTGCCATATGTTACCATGTAGCCAGTAAATCTGAACTGAGAATAATAAATGTACATATAAAAATCACAAAGTTTTACTCCAAGGCTACTTTCTGGGCTATGGAGACACTGTGACACTAATTAATTTACAGTTATTAGGAATAGAGATAACTATTTATAAACATGCAAAAGTGTTTGATTACACAAATACTGACCCTGATATTATTTATAAATAGAATTTAAGTCATTAGTAAAAATGAGGAGGTACCTTGATATACTCGAGGAAATTTTCTTGTAAATTATGACCCATTAACAGGTAGCCTACAGGGCTGGATTGACCCAGATACCCTACCTCCTTGTACTGAAAGTAGTGTGTGTGTGTGTGTGTGTGTGTGTGTGTGTGTGTGTGTGTGTGCAAGAGACAGAGACAGCAGAGACAGTCAGATAAAGATAGACAAAATAAAGTTTGCTTTTTTTTTTTTAATAACAAGCAATCTATATTTCTTCTATAAAGAACTGACATCATATTTCCTTCAAATTTCTGGAGCTCTGTTGAAAGAAACTTCTTAATACAGTACATTTTATGCCAGAGAAACCTTGGCTCTGCACCTGCTATCTTGAGTGGACAAGGACACAAATTACCCAATAATGGAATAACAGTAGGGGACAGTGGAAGGCAACTAAAATGAGGAGTAAATAAGCAAGATAAAAGAGAAGGACCACAAATTTTGGATGGTGAGGTAGTTTTTGAAGACCAGGTGCTATTACACACACATAAACACACACACACACACACACACACACACACACACACACACACACATGGAGAGAGAGAGAGAGAGAGAGAGGCTTTGTTGTGACCTAATTTCTTAATATTTCTACAATATTCCACAACCTTGCTTCACTACCAACACAATACTATATTGGTACAAATACAGAGACACTGAAATACACACAGAATTTTCTATTACTGTCAACATTACTAAAATTTTAACAAGCATGGTATTGACTGATCAATAAAATAATCAAAATTGAAGAAAACCAGATAGCCTGTCCAGAGACCTTCTCCACTCTCTCTGTTATCCCCACAGACTATCCTTAGGCTAGTTCCTGGCACTGCCACAGACTCCAGTTTCATCCTCACTTCTTTCCTGTTTACTTTTCTGTGGATCCCACAGTCTATCCCCTTCTTGCCTTTTTCACCTTACTTGTCTTTCTGCCCAAGCTCAAATGCTGGTGGACCTCTCACCCCTGAAAACAAGAGTCCTACCTTGCCAGAGGAGCAGGTAGTGTGCTTGCAGGCCTTCTCAATGCACTCTCTTCTCCCAGTAAACCCAATCCCTCAGTCTTTTCTCTAGCCAATACAACAGAACATCTCCAGCAGTCTCTTTGACAGCCTCCACCACTCCCCAGCCCATGCCTACTGTGAATGTCCCCTTACCTCTCTACCCCAACACACCTTTGCAAGTCAGCCTCAAATACCAGCATAGTTAACTATAAACAATCTAGCCAAGCAGGCCAGTAAAAGAGACAACACACAGTCACCATATTCTCTGAAAAATCCAGAGAAGAAACAGAAGCCAAGGGGAAAAAAAAAACACCCACTCAACAAAGACAACCCTCAAATCAGCACTTATTGTCTCGAAAAACCAAAAAAAAAAAAAAAAAAAAAAGGAAAAAAGAAAAGAAAAAAAATTCAGCACTTATACCTATAATCAC
>JANHMN010000018.1:23899324-23911121 GCA_030674055.1 Rhabdomys pumilio | reverse complement strand
AGGAAAAAAGAAAAGAAAAAAAATTCAGCACTTATACCTATAATCACTCCAAACCCATATGCCTAGATACTAGTATAAAAACAAAATCAATGATAGTCAGGGTAATATGTATCCACTAGATCTGAGCTATCCTAATACATTTAGAAGACTCTGAATATTTTAACATAGCTTGAGAACAATAAAAAATCCTTAAAACCACATATATGAAGATATATTAAGATATGATTCCTTAAACAGAAACTAAATACACCTCTTAAAAATATCCAGGAAAACACAATTAGAAGAAATAGATACATTCCTTAAAGAAAGCCAAGAAAAAACAAGCAGTTGAAAGAAATGAAGAAAAACGTTAAAGATCTGAAAATGGAAACAGAGACAATAAAGAAAATATAGACAGAGATGATTTAATAATGAAAAATGTGAAAATGTTGACAGGAACTACAGAAGAAAGCTTCATGAATAGAATTAAAAGATAGAAGAACTAGTACCGTGTGTTGAAGATATGGTAGGAGAAATAAATACATTAATCAAAGAAAATGTTGAAGTTAAATGATCCAGGAAATTTGGAACACTATGAAAAGACCAAACCTAAGAATAATAATAATAGAGGAAGGAGAAGAATCCCAGGTGAAAGGCCCAAAACCCTTTCAATAAAATCATAAATACTTTCTAAGCTAAAGAAGGAAATGTCTAAAAAAGATCCAAGGAGCATGCAAAAAAATCATTTCATGTCCAAATAGATTGGACAAGAAATGAAAGACACTTCAGCACATAAGAGTCAAGAAACAACATAGAGAACAAAGAAAGAATATTAAAATATGCACGTGAAAAAGAGCAAGTAACATATAAAGGCAGATATATGAGAATTACACCTGGCTTCTCGATCTGGATTCTAAACACTGCAAGGATCTGAATATAGAAGCTGTAGACTCTATGCAACCATAGAAGACAACTCAGACTACTATATTCAGCAAAGTATCAATAACCATAGTGGAAGAAACTAAGATATTCCATGATGAAATCAAATTTAAGCAATATTTATATACAAATCCAGTCCTACAGTAGGTTCTAGAAGTAGTCTAACCTAACAAGGTTAACTATATTCAAGAAAAACAAGAACCAATGTCACACACATATACCGCTCTTCTCTCACATACACACAAATATACACACCACCAACATTAACAACGAGAATGAACAATCAGTGGTTAGTCATATGTCTCAATAACAATGGCTTCAACAATGGTTTTCATTGTGTTTTACCTAATAAAAAGATACAGACTAATAAAATAAATGTTCATCTGTTGCATCTAACCAACATATCTACACATCAAGGAACGACATTACTTCAGGGTTAAAGGTTGGAAAAGATATTCCAAATAAACGGACCTAAGAAGCAGGCTGGTGTAGCCATTAAAAACATAAATGACTTCAAACCCAACCCTAAACCAAAACTAACCAAAATAGAAAACAAAAGGACATTTTATTCTATTCTAAGGAAAAATCATCCACCTTTTCAAGTCTTAACATCTATGCCCACAAAACAATGGCATATATTTTTTATAAAACAAGCACACCATAGTAATCATAGGAGAAAGATGGAGAGAGCAAACTGTTTGGGAGAGGGGATGGGGAGAGGAGTAAAGGCAGGGTTTCAGTATATGTTGTATGGAGATACAGGAGAGAGGGGCAGAGTGGCAAGAGAACGAATGAAAATCCAAAGCTGGCAAGGGTTGGAGGTAACATTTCTAAAATATGCCAGAGTTCTGGGTTGAAGAAGACTTCCAGGAATGTAGCTGAGACTTTATTAGCAGTGAGGATACGGAACCTGAAGAGGTTGCCTCCTGTAGCCAAGCAGGACCCCACGGTGAAGCGTAAGAACACCAAACCACCCACAACACTTTTGACCCAAAATTTCTCCTGTCTACAGTAAAGCACAGACTATGTTAGAGCAGAAACTGAGAGAATGGCCAACCAAAAACCATCTCAACTAGAGACCTATCCTGTGGGCAAGCACCAATCCCTGACACTATTAATGACACTCTGTTATACTTGCATAGAAGAGCTGAGCATGACTGTCCTCCAAGAGGCTCCACATAGCAGCTGATTGAAGCAGATACACAGACCTACAGCCAAATGTTGGACCGAGTTTTGTGAATCCTATGAAAGAGTTAGGTGTTCACTCCATGTGGCACCTGGCAGATGCTGTGGGGCTCCGCTCGGGCATGGGGAAATCTCAGTCAAACTCCCAGGTTTCTGCCTCCCTGAGCCAACAGTTCCAGCTGCCTGGGGTCACAGAAACACGAGGTCCACAACCCCACCCAACAGGACCCACACCCATTCACGCTTCGAGCTAACAATCCCACAGTTAGGGGAAAGATTGAAGGCTCTAAAGGGGATTGGAAAACAAACAGAGGCAATTGTCCTGGACCCTTGGGGTCTCTCTCAGAGAATTAACCACCAACCAAAGTCCATTCAATGTGCTAGACCTAGGCCCCTGCACATTTGTAGCAGATAGGTGGGTTGGTCTTCCCACAACAGCTGGACCAAGGTATCTAAAACTGTAATCTGTCTATGGAATCCATTATCCTAACTAGGCTGACTTATCTGGCCTCATTTTGAGGGGATGCACCTAGCTCTGAAGTGAAAATTTAAGGGTTCTTTGGAAAAATCAGTCATGTTGGATTGGTGTTTTGTTGAGGCAAATGTATGAAGGAGTTTTTTCCTGCAGTGAACACAGGTGAACATCTAAGGAAGACTTGTGAAGGAACTTCACCGAAGCAGACACATGTGAAAGACACCTGATAAAGGATTCTTTGCTAATGACCTGCATGTATTGGTCTGCCTTACTTTGTGTAGTTGAGCTCCATTTGTCAGGACACCATAGAGAGAAGTGCATCAAAAACTTTCTGGTGATGTGCTGCAGATTCTTGTTGCTTCCATGTACTCAGGCTGACTGGCAGAATGATGTTAGAGAGACTGCTTAGAGAGACTCCTGTGCTGTCGCCAGACGCATCCTGAGACAAGACCCATGGAGGACATGAGATGTTTGGATAGAGGACTCCACAGACAGTGATGGTGGCTAAGCTACGCTTGCTTATAGAGCTCGTTTTGCAATGCTTGTTGGTCTCCTATCATTACTGATCTTTGTTTTGCTTAGAGAGGCACAGCCAAGAACTTCTCCTGTCATCCCTCCTGGTTCCTCTTACTGATTAGTGCTGAGGCTGA
This sequence comes from Rhabdomys pumilio, assembly GCA_030674055.1. Classification (NCBI taxonomy): domain Eukaryota; kingdom Metazoa; phylum Chordata; class Mammalia; order Rodentia; family Muridae; genus Rhabdomys; species Rhabdomys pumilio. The sequence goes on along the minus strand of JANHMN010000018.1, from coordinate 23,907,893 downwards.
GGTCTGGCTATCTCTCGTGGGTAGTGCCAGCACTTCTTATTTCTGCTTGCTCTCCTCACTTTACCTAACTAGACTGCTGGTACATCTATGAAATGTCTGAAAATACATACAACACAGTAGATAGGAATAGCTGCAATGAACCCTTTTTAAGCAGGTCCACTTCCCCTATATCTTTTCTACTACCTCTGGTGGGTGATGGCCTAGAAGGGTGGTTAAAGCGTTAAACAACTATCATCAAAATTAGGTGTTACAAAATTAAAATTACATAGCCCTAGAGAGACTTAATATGCCAAAGTGGTAGGATACTTAGGGTGGGACTCGAACCTCTCAGAGAAGAGGAAGAAGGGGTAGGGGAAAAGCCTGTGTGAGGTGGGAACTGGGAGGGTCAATAGATCCAGATACAAAGAGGATGAATAAGCAAATTAATGAAAAACAATCCCTCAAACAAGCAAATGAACAAAAAATCTGTATTTCAGAGGCAAGAGAATTAACAGAAAGCTTAAAACATCATGGAACACTAGCAACTCTCTACTAAAAAAAAAATATGAGTCAAGGCAAAATAAAGAAAAAAAATAAAGACTTTCTAAAAGTCAATGAAAATGAATACACAGCATAAAAAATTATTAGAGACAATGAAAGCAGTGTTAACAGGGAGTTTATAAGGCTAAGTACCTACATCCAGAGATCTTAAGCTATAATTAAACAGCAAACCCAAAAGCTCTAGGATAAAAAGACATAAACATACACAAGAGGAGTAAATGGCAAGCAATTATCAAACTGATTGCTGAAATCTGTAAAATAGAAACAAAGAGGAGACTACAAAGAATCAATGAAAGGAAGAGTTGGTTTTGGGGAAGATCAACAAGATAAATAAATAAGCCCTTTTCCAAACTAAGTAAAAGACACAGAGAGAATATCCAAATTATAAAATAAGAAATGAAAAGAGTAACATCACAGAAGGTATCAAAAATTATGGTGAATAGTAAGGAGATAATTTGCAACACTATATGCTATCAAGTTAGAAAACCTGAAATAAACCAATAACTTTCTTGATAGGTATCACTTACCTATGTTAAATCAAAATTAAATTAACAATTAAAATTGACCTGTAATCCCTAGTAAAATAGGATATGTCATTCATGAAAAATTTCCCAATCAAATAAAGTTCAGAGTCAGAGAATTCTAGAATACTTTCAAAGAAGAGTTAACACCAATACTCCTCAAAGTATTCTACAAAATTGAAACCAAAGAAACATCGCCCAATTTATTTTTTGAGGCAGCAGTTACTCTGAAGCCCAAACCACATTAAGACTGTAGAAAGAAAGAATGTCAGAACATTTTTTTTTATAAACTTAGATGCAAAAATATTTTATAAAGTATTTGCAAACTGCATCCAAGAACACATAAAAAGCATGATCCACCACAAGCAAGTAGGCTTCATCCCAGAGACACAGTGATGGTTCAATTTATGACAATTAGTCAATACAAACTACCATATAAATAAACTTAAAGAAAAAAAAACCCACACATAATTGTCTTATTAGATTCTGAAATAGCCTTTGCCAAATTCTAACACCATTGTCTTTGAGAAAATCTGTTGAGGAAGATTTCAAAAGGTCGAAAAATCGCCCATGCTCATGAATCTGTAGGACTAACATAGTAAAAATAACCATCCTACCCAAAGCAATCTGCAGATTCAATGCAATCCCCATAAAAATTCATCACAGCTCTTCACAGACCTTGAAAGGACAATTCTCAACTTCATATGGAAAAACAAAAAACACAAGATACCTAAAACAATCCCAAACTATAAAAGAACTGCTGGACATACCACCATTCCTGATTTCAAGTATTACAGAGTAATTAAAAACTTCATTGGATTTACACTAAAAACTGACAAGTTGATCAATGAAATTGAATTGAACATCTAGGTATAAATCCACATACCTATTGTCACCTGATTTCTTATAAAGACTCCAAAAATACACACTGAAAAAAGACATTGTCTTCAAAAAATTTGTAGTAAAACTGGATGTCTGCATATAGAAGAATGAAGATAGATCCATATTTATAACTCTGCACAAAAGTAGTCCAAGTTGAATCAAAGACTTCAACATAAATCAGATAAGCTGAACCTGATAGAAGAGATAGTAGGGAATAGCCTTGACTGCTATTGGCACAGGAGATGACTTTCTTAGCAGAACACTTTTATGTCAGGTACTAAGGTCAACAATTAATAAATGGGACCTCATGAAGCTGAAAAGCTTCTGTAAGGTAAAGAACACAATCTGTTTGACAAAGCAATGGTCTACAGAAAAGGAAAAATGTTTTAGCAACTTTACACATCTCAAAGTACTCAAAATCTAGATATCAAAACACAAGAATTCAATTTAAAATTATATATATATATATATATATATATATATATATGATAGATAGATAGATAGATAGATAGATAGATAGATAGATAGAGACTCACAGTAAACTATTGAATATCCTATCAAATAGATGAATCACAAACGGCTGAAAAGACATAAATGTTCAACATCCTTAGCTATCCTAGATGTGCAAATCATAACTAGTTTGAGATTCCATCTTACACCTGTCAGAATGGCTAACAGGACAGTGACAGCTCCTCCTGACAAGGATTTGCAGCAAAGGAAACACCTGTCCATTGTTAGTGGGAGTGCAAACACTTACAACCTCTATGAAAATCATTATGGAAGTTCCTCAGAAAATAGGACTTCTAGTTACCTCAAGACCAAGCTATACCTCTCTTGAGCATATATCTAAAGGTTGCTCTATAGTAACATAAGGACACTTGCTCAAACATGTTCATTTCTGCTTTATTTATAATAGCCAAATATTTGAAACAACCTAGATGACTCTCAACAGAAAAAAAAAAATGGGTAAAGAAAATGTGGTACAATTACACAATATAGTATTATTTAGCTGTTTAAGAAAATGACAGCAACTTTGCAGGCAAATGAACAGAACTAGAAAGTATCGGCCTGAGTGAGTAACAATAACAACAGACCCAGAAAGATAAATATGTTATGTATTCATTTATATGTGGATATTAGTCAATATGTACATGACAATCAACCCAAAATCTATAGACACAGAATGGTTATTTAAAGAGAAGGGCTCTTGAGGTGCAGCAGGTATGAGTACATGGGTTTTCCTAGAAGGGAAAAATTGGATAGATTTTATAGTTTGACTAGAGGCAGGCAGGAGTGGGAATTGGGAGGTACTGACGGTGGGGATCAGGTCAGGGAAAATGAGGTAGAAGAGAGAATATGGGAGGCATGGCTGGAATTGTAAGACATTTGGGGAGCTATGGAGAAATCTAATGCAGTGAAAACTTCCTGGAATCTATGAGGGTGATTATAATAAGAACACCTAGCAATGGGGATAAAGAGTCTGAACTGGACATCTCATATAGCCAGGCATGGCTCCTAATATTGGGACTGAGTTGTATTCAATTGAGTTGTTTGCTGACGGAATTGTGTAGAGATTCCTAAAATATCCAGACTGATGCTAAGACGCAGTTACTCTCCACAAACTGACAGAGGGTCCTCATTGAAGAGGACAACATCCAGACAGCTTATAGAACATGGGGCATTCAAGCTGGTGTCTGCATGCAGCCTTCAACTCTGCATTCTAATTTCTTGGACACGGGAAGGTAATCTGCAGGATACATTTGACATACAATTTGTCCTGCCTGAAAAATATGCTGGGGCAATAGGGGTGTAGAATTTGGGGGAGGGTCTTACTAATGTTTGATTTAAGTTGATGCCCACTCAATGAGAAGTAGTCTTTGCCTATTTCTGCTTCAAAGACCAGAAACCAGAGACCTGATAGCCCAGACATGAGTGACAAACCATAAATAAATAAGCAAACAAATAAGTAGACAGATATCAATGCAATGATTCATAATGATATTCTGCTGTACTCAGAATGGTAGCTTGCCCAGTCATCCTCAGAAAGACTTTCTCCTACAGTAAATGAAAATGAATGGAGAGACCCACAAATAGACATTAGACAGACAAGCCTAAACTGAAGATCTCAGGATCACTCCTCTCAGAGATCAGGAATCCTGTTAAAGATGGGGAGGAAAGACTGTTGAAGTCAGAGGAGAATAAGGGCACCAGGAGAACAAAGTCCACTGAATAAACAGAGCAGAGCTCAGGTGAGCTCACAGAGACTAAAGCACCAAACACAGGACCTGCATGAGTATTCACAGGTCCTCTGCATATATGTTGTGGCTGTAGGCTTGATGTTTTTATGGGACTCGTTTGAAGCATTTGTCTCTGACTCTTTCTTCTGGTCTTGGGGCTCTTTTCCTCCTGTTGTGTAGACATGTCCAGCTTCATTGTGAATGTTTCTTGTCTTATTTTACTGTTTTGTTTTCTCATGTTTGGTTATTGTCTCTTAGAGAACTGTTCTACTTTAAAGGGAGCCAGTGGAGGACTAGATCTGGGAATGAGAAGAGGTTGGTGGAGCTGGGAGGCATGGAGGTAGGGGAAACTGTGATCCAGATGTATTCTATGAGGTAAGTATCTATTTTCAATTGAACAAAAAAAGGAAAATATTATTTTCTAGCAAAAAAAAAATCCAAAAGATTTGATGTGTACAACCATAAAAAGAATGTAGAAAGACACTGAGGACTGATACAAATATGCTTTTCACATTAAGAATTTGACAGACACTGGAACAGGAGAGGACAATGTAAAAACATAGCTTTTTACCTACTTAGGAGGTATTCTAACTCTCAGGCAGATGAAGATGTAAGCTGATTTCCTTAACATACCACAAATAAAGACAGCCCAATAAGTTGGGTGACAGCAAATTCCAGGAAGCTGGACTCTTTTAAATGTAGCCTTGCTTATAGCTGGTGCTTTGATATTAAAATGATATTTTCCAATAAAAAACAGTAAATAAGCTAACTTTTTAATGTAAAAACATTCATCATTTGCTGTAATTTTGGAACGTCCCTAAAAATATTTGTGTCTGGAACATTCGTGCAATTTAAAAATGCAGCTCATTTATTCTCAAAGTCAGAAGTCAAATCATTATAATTCCATATCTACATAAAAATAAATTTTACTTGTCAGGATCATAAATATAAAATGTAAAAGTATAAGAATGTTGTTATGGTAATGGTTTAAAATCAACTGATAATGAGTTAATAAAAATAAAATTACTTAATCAATGCATGTAAAAATAGCCTACAACCAATTTATATAACATGAATTATTATTTAGAATTATTACTGTACAGGCAGCTGTTCACATTTGTTAATTAACTTTGACCATAAGTATTTATTCAGCAATCATCACAAAATAAACAAACAGAAGTACGTTTATGTGTGTATATGTCTGTATGTATGTTTGTGTGCATGACTGTGTGTGTGTGTGTGTGTGTTTGTATTAGCATGAGTAATTCTTTCTACCAGCTGCAATTGAAATGATTAACATGCTTCAAAGACAAAAATAAAAGATTGTCTATTTAAAGTCAATCAGAAAACACACTTCATCCTAAAACTCTTTAGGGAATGCTACCACTCCTGAGTATTCCCTATTTGAAATAGCATTGAAAACTGAAGTGTTCCTATCACTATAAAAGTAGAGCATACATGAGGGAGGGTGGATGGGAATGCGGAGACAACGAGCAGAAAAAATATAAATGATTATTATGCTAGCATCACAGAATTCAGAATAGAGCCTCCTTTAAGATCTTTCGGTGAATGGTGTACTTCCAGACAGGAGTCTAGCATGGCTGCCCTCTGAGAGGCCCAACAAGAAGCTGATTGAGACAGAAGCAGATATTTCCACCCAACCAATGGACTGCAGTCAGGGACTCCTGTGGTCGAATTAGGGAAAGGCTTGAAGAAGTTGAGGAGGAGAGTCACTCCATAGGAAGACCAGCAGTCTCAACTAACCTAGACATCTGAAATCTCTCACACTGAGCCACCAACCAGACAGCATATATCAGCTGATATGGAGGCCCCCAGCAGGTATACAATAGGGAACTGTCTGGTCTGGCCTTAGTGAGAGAAAAAGCACCTAACCTTGACAGAGTTGAGGCTGGGGAGTGGGAAGGCCTGGCAGAGTATGTGGGAATGTGAGATGGGGGAGGAGGAAAGGGATGAGGAACTGTTGGAGGGCAGAACAGGAAGAGGATAATAAACAGACTGTTAAAAAAAGAAAGAAAAAAATTTAAAACCCTTCTGCATTTTGCTGAATACTTCTTTGTATTTTTTCCTCACAAGACACTTGAAACATTAATGAGAATCAGGGCACAAACCATACAATGGTGGAGAGATTTTCTTTCTGAACTTTACCTTGGAACTAAAGAAGTTTGAACTCTCACACCCATCACTTCAAGGCCACCCATCCACGGTCTTAACACAAACTGAGCATGGCTGAGGAATCTTGAGTAAATAAATGAAACAATATACATGACAAAATAGGATCCTCTATCTTCCATGTGACTTTCATCTTGAAAGTAGAAAAAGACAGGGTTTTATGTGGAAACTGAAGTCGGTACCACCTGAACACAGTACTGTCTACTTAAAGATTTCCATTTGAGCAAAAGGATTCTCATAAGGGAAACACATGCTTAGAATTAGAATAGTTGCAAATAATTCTTTTGTACTTTCATGCATATACTAAGCAAAAATGTTTACTGAGCAGAAGATTATTCAACATGAAGAATTAAATATACTTTTCAGAACTCATCATATTGACATTAAATTTTACACTGTATACCTTGACATTCTAAATTTTTACATAATAACTCTTAGTCAATGTTAATCACACCACACAGGTAAAGATCTGACTAAAGCTAGATGACAAAACAGTAATAAAACATTTTCTAGCAACCAACCCAGTTCAGGTCCAGAGGCATTAAATTCTACCACAGCTTTAGTGTAGAATTACAACCAGTACTACCTCAATTAGTCCACAAACTGAAATAGAAGAAAAACCCTCAAACATCTCCTATAAAGCCAATATTACCCTACTGCTAAAGTCAGATAAAGGCTCTACAACCAAGAGATATATAAACCAATATCCCTTGGTGAGCATCAATGGAAAAATCTCAAACCTTAAAACTAAATGTAGGTGCAAAAATTTCACTCAGCTTGATAAAATTGGCTGAATTTTGGAGATGTGGATTGGGCTCAATATGTGAAAATAAGTAAATGTAACAATCCTATAAATGGAGTCAAAGAAAAAAACTTGAAAATTAGAACACACACACACACACACACACACACACACACACACACACACACAAAATCCTAATTACATATTTTAAAATGTTTAAAGAATTGGAACAGAAAATCTCAAAGTATTAAATAACAATTAGAGAGTTCATCCTACTCAAGATGGAAGGACTGCCATCAATAAAGCCAATGACCAATGCTGGGGAGAAGTTGGGCAAAGAAGAACCCTTATTCACTACTGAGAGAAACCCTATTCACTACTGAGTGAAACACTATTCACTACTTATGGGAGTGGAGACTATTATAGCCTCTGTAGAAAGTATTCAAAAATTAATCTGTGAAGATTCCTCAAAAACCTAGAAATAAAGGAGTTGCTACCCCATGGGAAGAACAACAGTATCAACTAACTGGATTCCCCAGGGCTCCCAGGTACTAAATCCCTAACAAAAAGTACACTTGAAGGGATCCCATGGCTCCAACCACAGATCTAGTAGAGGACTGCCTTATCTGACATCAATGGGAGGGGAGGCATTGGTCCTATAAAGGTTCGATGCCCCAGCATAGGGGGATGCTAGGGCCATATGGTGGGAGACAGTGGGTGATTAAGGGAAAAACCCTCATAGAGTCAGGGAGATGGAGGATGGGATGGGGGGCTTGCAGAGGGAAAACAAGGGAGGGAGACAACATTTGAAATGTAAACAAACAAACAAACAAAAAAACCTTCCACTAAATCTAGCTCTTTTGTTGTGGGCACATACCCAAAGAACTCTTTGTTCTGATATAGAAACACATGCTCATAACTAGGAAAAGTAGGCATTGTAGAAGCGCTTGAACTAATGGCTGCATAGTAAAAATATGGTGCATATTCACAAAAGAAATGTATTTGGGTGTAAAGAAAATAAAATTAGGAAAACTACAAATAAATGAATGGAACAGAAAAGCATTTATGCTGAGTTAGGTAACATTGACATAGGCTACAGATTCTCCATTATATTTGGATTCTAGCCTGGACCTCTGATTTTGTGAGTATAATGTGAAGTACTTGTAGAAGCCATGATAATGCAAGCAGGCCTTTGGGACTGGAAACACTTAAGGGATTGAATTAATAGAAATTAGGAGACATGAAAATAGAGAGAGCAAATACAGAAGATAGTAACCTGTAAGCAGAGAATAATTGGACATTAATGCAAATGAGGGTATAGTATATACCTTGAATTTTATTTAAATATTTGTGAAGCAGGAGGCCTGTGATTGGAGAGGGAAAAGGGAGGGAGAGATAAGAGTTGGAGAGAGAGAGAGAGAGAGAGAGAGAGAGAGAGAGAGAGAGAGAGAGAGAGA
>JANHMN010000018.1:23882751-23892777 GCA_030674055.1 Rhabdomys pumilio | reverse complement strand
GGGAGGGGAGGGGAGGGGAGGGGAGGGGAGGGGAGGGGAGGGGAGAGGAGAGGAGAGGAGAGGAGAAGAGAAGAGAAGAGAAGAGAAGAGAAGAGAAGAGAAGAGAAGAGAAGAGAAGAAGAGAAGAAAAGAAGAGAAGAAGAGAAGAAGAGAAGAAGAGAAGAAGAGAAGAGGGGGATATGGAGAGAGGGAGGAAGAAACTGTTAGGAAGGACCCTGCCTACTTCCATGAACTTCCAGTTTGAACCCTAACAGTGACCATTTCTTTCAGTTGTCAGAGTGTTCATGGTGGCCATCCCACCATTGCTTCCAGTAAGTCACTTACTTCTGAGATAATTGATGCCATGTTTTATGGAATGTCTATCTTCTGCAATAAAAACAACTCATTTACATTTCTTTCAGCTGTTTGAAATCTAATTTAGACATAAGTCAATATAAACACACTTTTCAGAAACTTTCATAAAAACATATGTCTACTTTTACATTTTCATCTTTCTTCTGAGTTTTCTAAAATAGTAACATATGGTGGGATTATTGCAAAAGTTACTGGAACAAAAGACTCCCTTTAAGAGCATTCCACATACTCCTTGGTATAATAAACAAGACAGAACTAAAGCAAAGTGTCAAAGTGTTTGATTGCATGGACAAATATGTTCTTAAGAATCACTGTTATTATTCATGAAATGATTTCTTGAATGCAGATAATTGCTAGTTAAGGAGATTAATATTTATGCCATCAAAATACAACCCTAAAAGTACAGCACTAATTGTTCATTTTAAATAGCAAATTTTCTGCTGTCATCATCTGGTGCTTCCTATGCTTCCTATAAGTAGAATGCTGTTGTAAAAGCAAGTTAAATGTCATTGAGCTCTCTGTCTCTCTCTGTCTGTCTCTGTCTCTCTCTTTCTTTCTCTCTCACTCTCTCCCCTTTCCACTCTCTTTCTTTCCCCCTCCCTCCACAGTGCTAGCAAGATACCTGTATAATCTCTCATTGTTGCTGTCCTCTTTTTCCTCCTTCTGTCATTTCTTCTAACTCTTCTAAATAATGAGACACTGACAAGGCACACAAAATCATATGAGTTTTAATCAAACTTTAGCATTGTCATAATGGAAAATAATTAAAAGCATAGGAAAGAATTAAAAGCAATTGAAAGGAAAATATATTTGGTACTGTTTTAAGCATTGTTATTTTATTTTCAAATTGAACCTCATCAGTGTCAATCTGTAATTTTTAGTAGAAAGAATCCATCTTTCTGATTTGTAAAACATATCCATCTACTGTAGATTATTTTCGATTCATTTGTTTGCTTTTTAATGTAAGGATTTTGGTGGCAAAAAATATCTCCTGAGATATAAGTGATTCATTACTTGTGCAGAGAAACATAGACTGAAGTGTCTTATGGGATTGCTCACCCGCATTCATCCTCACTCATTGCTAGGGACACCTTTGGGATTTGGCAGTTTTTAATGTTTCCCTGGTGATTGAAAGTTTTGAAATATGATTGGCTTTTATTCTTATCTGCAACTCAGAGTATGTTCTTGAAGGGGCATATACATATGTGTGTAAATAGGTAGTAAATCGTAGTTAAAATATGTACTATTCCCATCTTTAAAGTAGCTTCACTGTGAATTTAGTAAGCAATAAACATGGATTTCTCATCCCATGGTCTAACCAAGTAAACTTACTTATAATCAAAAGTTGTTTACAAAAAAGTATACATATTGAATGATATATTTCCCTAATAGAATGTACCTGTCCAGATAAAAGGTCTCTCTTACTGATATGAGAATTTTATAATAATAAATCATTTAATGAAAATATTTAGTTTCAGTTTGTCAGAAGTAAAATATTGTTTATGGTTAATAATTTATTAATAAAATTGGAAAAACCAACCCTTTAATTAACAGTGATATTTTCCTCAACAATGATATTTACTTGTAAGCAAGGCATTGACTATAATATTGAGCCCAAATGTAGTATTGTATATAAAGAAGAATTTACCCATCGAAAGATATACACATGCTTACTAGAGAAATATTTAAATGGTAGCATTTATTGGATATTATATTGACATTTCAGATTTTATTCCCTTACCTTCATTCCCCCCACTACCCAGGAACCTCCTATCCAATCCCCCCTCCTCATGCATCAATGAGGATGTGCCCCCACCTACCCCCCCCACTCCTACATCCTCACTGTTGAATTCCCTCCCACTCGGTGTTCAGCCTTCATGGGACCAAGGATCTCCTCTCCCACCTATGCCCAACAAGGCCATCGTCCCCTACATATACAGGGAACAAAAACTTCTAAAGCATATTTACTCTACTAGATGACTGAAACAAGATGATGTGGCATCTGTCCTTGTTCACAAACTCACTGAAGTTTCTATTAATGTTTCATGTGTGTGTGTGTGTGTGTGTGTGTGTGTGTGTGTGTGTGTGTGTGTGTATGTATGTATGTGTGTCTTTGTATGTCTTCCTATGTTTGTGTCTATGTGTATTTGTATGTCTAGTATATCTTAAAATGGAAATTTATTCAAAAATGAGATCAAACCAGAAAACAAAGCTATTAGATGAAGAGACATGAAAAGATTCAGAAATACATGGGGACATAGGTAATTTTTATGATCCTTTAAAAATAAGGATGTTTTTGAGTATAAAAGGGAAGCTCAACATTGAGTGACACAAGCAAGCACCTTTTATTTATTTTGCTTATTTTCAGAACAGAAAACTGTCGATAGTCACCAGGAAAATTTCAGATCACAAAGTACAATTTCACCACTAACATTTTAGTCACTGGAGGGTATGCAGCTACTTTAAGAACAACATATGTAGTGAAATAAATAATAGATGCACTAGGTAATGGACTGGACCTTGGAAAATACATAAATATAAAGTTCATAAATATGTGCAGCTTCTAACTGCAGGTGACACTAGCCATGTGAATGTCCTGAGTACTTCTGGAACATTAGAGAACACATATAAATTCCAGAGATACTTGAATTTAAATACTATAAAACTGTGAGGGATTGTGAATGGGGGTTAGCTGATGTGTCCAATATGGCTCTGCCCATGATCATACATATAACAAATGGAGTGGTACTTGGATGTTAGCCCTGTCCACACAGGAAGGTCTGCTCCTGAGACATGGCATGGATAGCAATAAATGACTGTCTCTGGGCAAGAAGAGAGCTGGCTGGAAGTTGGCAAAGGTGAAGAGCAAAAGCAGTTCAGGCTTGTTTGTTTTCTTTTCTTCCTTTATTAATGATTTGATCGATGTGAGGAAAGTGGGTGGCAATCAAATCTGCAGATGGTGTGACACCAGGGATCAGTCTGAAAACATCTGAACCAGTTTCACCAGAACCTAGGAGTTCCGTCAAATGCAATAATTAGAACACAACACTGGCAAGATAGACCTGAGGGCATTTAAATGGGTTAAACAATTAAGCTGAAGAGGAAAATGCCAGAGGATACAGAAGTGCCCGAGGCACCCTGAGTTCAAAGAGAAACTACCGGACTCTGTTAGTGTAAATTGGGAATCCATATTCAACTTTTTACACTTGATGATTTTGTGACTTATTCTTTCATATTGAAATATCCACTTAACTTTTCAAGGAGGGAGACTTAAATTATCTGGGATACATAAAATATATTACACAATACATACACACACACATATATACATACATATATACACACATATATATATATATATATGCCACCACCATAATAAGTAGATGGAAGTTATTAATACAAGAAAGCATGATGTCCAAACTTTGGGCATCATTGACTCCAGTTTTATAATGAGTGCTTTATGCTTTTTATTAACAAAACACAGGATTTTTTTTGGACAAAGAGCTCTGATTAGCTTAATTTAACAGTTTCCTAGCCCAAAGCAAGCACATTCATATGCTTGTTAATTTGTATGGCGAAACTGAAGTGAGTAATTTGTGGTAGAATGGCAGAATATTAATTGACTAAGTTGTCCTCCCAGGAGGCCCCAGGCATTTCAAAGAGTGGTTAAGAGTTGCCTTCATTCTGATAGCCTGAATTTTGTATCTAATTTGTTCTACTGCCCAGTTTATTTACCCAGCTTAAGAGAAAATGACAAAATTTTCAATTAATTAATAAGGTTTATGCCTATTGTAGAGAACATGAAGTATGCCATCTCGAATTCTAATATGGGTTACTTGAAGGTAAATATATAGTGAAAACAGACCTTGGAGCAGCTCTCCCCCTTCCTCTTTCTGCTTGAAACAGAATGTTTAGTGGGTGGAGACTGTCTGAATCAGGCCATACAAATCGATAGACTATACCTTTACTTTTCTGGCACGTCAAAATAAATTATGAAGTGAAAATTAGTTTTAAAAATTGGATTCATTTATGGTCTCGTCAAAAATTAGTGAGAGAACTTAATTTTTCTCACTGTACATGTAGAAGTTTATAGAAATCTACTAGACAAGACAAAATTATAAGTAGAATTAGATGTCAGGCAGTGTAGCTGCTTCTGTACTGTGGAAAAGTTGACAAGGACTAGGGTTGTCTACACTTCAGCCCTGACAGGTGATTTGGAAGTGCTACTCCATCATGGAATGGAAATAGTAACAGAAAACTATCTGCATGGACAAACCTTCTTATCTAGCAACTGATAAATATTACTCCTGTATATCTCCTGTGTAGGAGAAGCAATGATGGAGAAGCCAGAATGTTAAATGGGGCAGCAATGCACATTTACCTCAGAAAGCATTTCTCACTAGAAAATTTGTGGCTATGGCAGTGGGTGAACAGTGAAAGAGGAGAATACAATGGCCAACCAGACTTAGTACAGACCAGTACTACAAGGATTCGTCACAGGCATCACAGGAAATATATGATTAATAATGGCATATACAATGGCTCAATCTGATGACTCAGGACTGGATACTGCTCACTCATCAGGATTGCCCACATGTTAAAATGGAAATCATATGAAGTAACTTGTGACATGTCAGAGGACTTCCCCAGAATGGATTCCTCCTCAGCCCATTGGCAGACAAAGATGTTTCATCATTACTATGCCTGCTGCTTTTTCATAATAGATAGGACTTTTCTATCTGTTCTGGAATAGTCTACAAATTCTTTGAACACTGTATCAAACCCTCCATGTTTCCCCATGGCTGTCTTTCCAATTTTTAGGATTGGTCCTAAAGCTGAGATTTCAATGCTTACATCTTAACACATTTTTGGTTTTGGCAAAGTCATTGTACTTTTCTTAAAATACTGTATTTTCCCAGATTAACAGACCTTTAAGAATCATCCATCAGCTTCACAGGTCTAGGTAGATTTCTGATGTACATACTAAAAACTTCTCATTTGTAAAACTGTATTTTTTCAGTAGCATACTCAGAACCCCTGCCAGTGGTGTGAAGATAAAGAGGAAAAGAACAACAGTAGCAACAATAAAACAAACAAACAAACAAAAAACCCAAGAAACAGCAACAACAACAACCAAAAAAACCAAGTAATCAAATATTTTTTTTCTTGCTTACCACACATAGCACCTTGGCAGAGGAACTAGAATTTAGTAAGTTTTTGGTTTGTTTGTTTTTTTCTAACACAGTGTTTTATTGATTATTTTGGGAATTTCAACTAATGCATCCCAACCACATGTATTTCCTAGTTCTCATTGGTCTGCAACACAACTCTTGTAACTTTCCTCAAGGGTGATAAAAAAATAAAAGGAAAGGGAAAAAAATATATATATATTTGTATTTGTGTTGCTTGTATATTCACTAGCTTGTGGTCAATCTTCCAGTGTCTTGTCCATTATCAGGTATCTTGGTATGGTTTTTTAAACTTAGGGAACCTATATGTACACTCACATTGTTCATTTACTGTTAGCGTCTTTCAGACGAAAATGTACAATGATGTTTTTTCCACTTTTGAGCATGTTACTTGGGACACATATATATTGAAATGTCTGTCACTGGGGATTCTAATTAGTATCATCTGAATCACAGACTCTATCTCTATGGTCATATGAGGAAATGTTGTTCATCTTTTGACCTAAATTTTGTCTTTTCTGAAACTTCACTTCTTGTTATTCTTCCTGTTGACTCCCATTTCTCTTGGATTTCCCATAATTATTCCCACTGCAGACTGAGCATCAGGCCCAGTTCTATTACATTATAAATTTGTCAATACACTTTTTGTTAATTATATGCTTTGAGTCATTTTGTACATTTGGAGTAAATTTCCAGAATGTTGATGTCTCTAAATGGGGACTATGGTATGAAAGGTTGTGGAATCTTCAGAAGGTATACCCTCACTTGAGGAAGTAAGTAGATAGTGGCTAGTCCTGACGTTTTTATAGCTTGGATCTATTTTCTGTCTGCTACATGTTTGTGATTTCAATTGAAGCATAACCAATTGCCTCAACCTCCAAATACCAATCCTCCTTTGCAGTGATGGATTGTATATATCCTTAAACCATGAGCAAAATAAGTCTGTCCTCCCTCAAGCTGATTTTCATGTCTCATATTTGATCATATCAATGAGCACAGTAATATGCTGGGTAAGTTTTCTAGATAATAATCTGAAGGGCTACACATGTTTTCTGGGCTGGACAGTTTTATGTCAGCTTTGTTTGACACAGCTACAGTCATCAGAGAGGGAAGAGCTTCAACTAAGAAAATGCCTCAACCTCACGACTTGGCTGAGATGTAGAGAAAATCTCTTATAAACATCATCAATCAAAAAAAGCAGATGGCCAATGAGCTGAGACAGGAAATAGGAGGCAGGGTAAATATGTATATTCAATAAAGAAGCCTGGCTATTTATGGATAATTCTCATTTATATTAACTTTTAATTGATATTTAACTTATATTCACTTTTAATTCTTTCAGTTGTCCTGCCTTTACTCCAATGACATAATTGGAAAACAAAATATTAAATACCTGTCTACATTAACAGATGGAAAGACATAGCTGTAAAATGATAGTCCACCTCAGAATTTCTGTGTCCATGTGTAATACTGCCCACCACCAGACAGGGAAGGAATTCTTAGCCCTAGTGCTACCATTGCCTTAATGTAAGAAAGTCCGTCTATGACCAGCGCTCACTAACTGCAATAGATGATTGGTATGCATTACTGTATGAGGGTTTGAGACTATTGTAGTAGCCCTCATCTTCCTCACATGCTTCCACTTCTATCTTATAATTTTAGTTTTTTTCTTAAGATATTGTCATTCAATTTTTTTTTTTAATTTAGCTACCGAGTGTATCCAGATTTCCATATAATGAGAGATTATTCTTTCCCTTAGGCATCGAACAAAACTCCAAATGTAATATAAATGTGTTCTATTTCTATTAATCTGTAATCATTATTCTGTTCCGGTACCAGCTTACAGAAAGTCATGATGCATAATTATTTTTTCCTCCACTTCTTTCTTGATTTTTACAATAAACAATATAAGGATGGAATTTGCCCTTTCTCCCCAACTTTCCTCCACTATCTTACTTTATTTTTTTAGTAGAGAATATTTTTACTACAAAGATTTTAAAATAATTTTAAATACAGACTTTTTTTTAAAATACAGAATTGGAACTCTGGTCTGGTTATCAGGGTCAAAGTCCCAGATTGGCTATCACATGTTATTCTCCTGCCTCTCATACTGTCATGACTGTTTCCTTTCTTTTCTTAACCTTGGCCATATTGGATATCTAGGGTTTGTTAGCTAGTTTTATGGCAACTTGACACCAGCTGTAATTACATGAGAGAAGAGAACCCCAGCTGAGAAATTGCATCCATAACATCTGACTATAGGAAGGCATGTAGGACATTTGTTTAATTAATGATTTTTGAGACTTATTACTTATGCCACCCTTGAGCCCTGAGTTCTATAAGAAAACAAGATAAGCAAAGAGTCTAGTAAGCAGCTCTACTCCATGGCCTCTGCATAATTCCTGCCTCTAGATTTCTGCTCTATTTGCTTTCCTGCCTTTACTTCAGGGATGAGCAAAAATTTAGAAGTATGATCCAAGAAGCCCTTTCTTCCCCAAGTTGCTTTAGGTCATGGTGTTTTATCAATCACAGCAGTTAAAATGTAAATAAATAAAATAAACAAAAACTAAGAAAAATGTCACTTGCCAGCAAATCCACTGAGATTTATGTGTTTGTTTGTTTGTTTGATTGATTAATGCTTGGTTCTGACTGATGTGGCAATCATTTGTGTCACTAATTTGCGAAGTATTTCCATATTTATTGTACAACAGTTGACACAGCTTAAATGTAAAATGACCCTCACTGGCTTGTACTTAAGAATGCTTGTTGACAGTTAGGGTGTGTGCTTTGGGAGGATGTAGACCCTTTTGATGGTTGGTATGAACTTGAAGAAGTGTGTTACTGGGGCCAAGCTTTGAGAGTTATAGACCTTACCAATTTCTGTTCCTAGTCTGTCTGTTTCTTGGTTGGCGGGGGAGCTCTGAACAAGGCTTGCTACAAGTTTCCCTTGTCATGATCAGTGCACCAACTGCGAAGTCTTTCTGCCCTAGGATGGGTTATAACTCTTAGTTCATGAGTTAAGGGAACAAAATCAAAGAGACAAAGAAACACCTCTCTCTTTGATTAACACTTTCTGCAAAATGTCTTGACTCACTGTAAATAAAAGTAACTAACATTTGTGGTCTGTGGAACATTAACTATATGAAACCTTCTTCAGGAGGACTGAGATGCTCTGGACAGGAAAGATGATAACACTTGTAGAAAGCCCTCATGAGAGGCTCCACACAGCAACTGGGATCTACGTCTATCACTTGCACAATCAGAAGAACGGACTTGCAATGTGCAAATCTACCCACACCATTTCCCCTTTTCCTTGTCTACAAAACAGCAACACCTCCACAGCACCTATATACAGCCTGACCTCTGCAGAGAGACTGTGGCTGTGGTCCTTCAATTATAATTAAAAAAGCAATTTTGCTTCTTCAGTGCATCAAAGTCTAGGCAGGCCATCTCAAGTCAAAGTAGGCTTAAGGGAAGTGGGACTAAAAATTTTACTAAAGACCTAAAATTTAATTATATTACAATTTTCTATAACCCATGTGGTTTTCTTCTACTCTGATTTTTGTTAATTTTTGTTTTTATTTTGTTTTGTTTTTTTGTCTGTTTCTTTTATTTTTGCTTTGTTTTGTTTATTCCTATGCTTTCTTTCTTTGGCAAATGCCTTTCTTTGGTTTCTATATGGCTCCTATCTTTCCTGATCTAAAATAGTATAGTTGGTTTGTTTGTTTGTTTGTTTGTTTGAATAATCATTTCTCTCAATGAAATTATTGAAGTTTCATTCATAAAGGTTTATTAGTTGCCTAGATACGCATAACTACGTGATTATTGCTTTTGTTAGAATTTCATATAGCTTAGCTTGAAAATAATGTTTTGCTGCTACAAAGTAATGCAAATAATTATTTTGTGTTAATGGATCCAAATACTTTGTACATTTTTTTCTTTAGTCTCAGTAGTTTATAGGCAGCTTTCTAAATGTCCCATACATCTCTATCCAGAGAGGTAGCTGTAGGATTCTGATTAAATGACCAGATTAGGGAAAAAGGGAGGAGGTGATTAGAAGAAAATCAAATAGATATAGAAAGCCAAAATATAATTAAATTTTATATTTTTACTACAAATCTTAGTTCTACTTCCATTGTAAATAATAAATTTAGAAATATGTATAATTACCCAGCAAGAATAATTTATTCTATAATTGATCAGCTTAAAAGAAATATTATTTCTAAAATTATAGTTGTATGAAGTAGTATGTCCTTTAATTCTGCCTTTTACCCTTTACAGGTAACATGGTAAATCACATTTGTAATTCACATGATGCAAATTACGTTTGATTTTCTCGGAACACAATCTACTATCTCACAAAAATAGTAGAATTTTAAAACTGTACCAATGGGTATGGTTTAGAAGTTGAAGGGAAATTGTTTCTACATTTCGTGTGTGTGTGTGTGTGTGTGTGTGTGTGTGTGTGTGTGTGTGTGTGTGT
>JANHMN010000018.1:23864281-23882741 GCA_030674055.1 Rhabdomys pumilio | reverse complement strand
TGTGTGTGTGTGTGTGTGTGTGTGTGTGTGTGTGTGTGTGTGTGTGTAGGGATGTATATGTGTATATGTTACATGTGTTATATCTGAAACTTGAGGTAGGTTGTGACTGGCCAGAGAGCCCCAAGTATTTGCTTATCTCTGTCTCTCCTGTACTGGAATTGTTAGGCCCAATGAGCACAGCTTTTTTACATGGGATTTGGAGATTAAGCTCAAGTCCTTATACAGCAAGTATCATGCTGACTGACCTCAGTTCTTCTTTCTAGATTTCTAAGGGAGATAGTTGTTAAATTTTCCTAGATTTTTGTCTTTAAAGAGATTTACATTAATCAATAATAAGCATATTGTCATTTAATGTATCAGTGTTACTTGCTTCCTATACATTAAACATTAATTGATTTTTGATTTTCTTTCATTTTTTAATTTGGTATTTTCCCTAAAATAAAATTAAAATGTGGGGCTCACAAAACTTGTGCTCAGGCTGTTTGTTGGACTTAAATAAAATGTCACACATTAAAGTGCCCAAGGCCATGTGTGGCACATTGGAGGTCTACTCTAAGTAGCTCACTTGCCCTTGCCTTTTGGCTATATGTTTTTAAAAGACAACAGGCAGGTCCTGTAGTTCGCTTTTTATAGCAACAGCTTAAAATAGCCATCAACACTGGAGTTAGCAAGTATGTTTGGTTTCCATCAAAAATGTTACTTGTACAATGTATATAATGTTCTTTTGCATAGTTAATCCCCAGACTAGAAGCCTGTCCCAGAGCAGTGATTGGTATTTAAACCTAAGCCATGTTATTAGGGAACACATGGTGAACTCTTTGACTTCCTGACCTTTCTTTTATTTGGATTGCTGCAGCTCCAGGTTTCAAACTGAAGCCTGTCCTAAGTTCCAATACAGGGAAATGCAGGGAAAGAAAATTGTCTCTAGGAAAGGTAGAAGGACTTGAGTGGACTAAATGTATTGTCTACATTTTCCACTGACTTGGTACTTGGAAACTGATTTTCACTATCACTTTAAGCCAAGGAACCTTCATTGTCTTCAGGGATTAAATTGTTGGGAAGGGAACCTGGTGTTTCTGAGAGTACAGAATACCATTGTAACACAAGATAGACTATAATTATATTAGTTCCTGCGCCACCTCATCTCTCTCTGTTTATGTGTGGAAGATGACATAGACAAAGAAAAGAAAAACAACCCTCTGATGTTCACAGAGAAGAATATACTGTACCCTGAAAAGTACACTTAATAGGAAGGTAATATATGGTAGAGCATGTCAAAAAACAAAATTTTTCATCTGGTTATTTTTTGGAGGGAGGGAAATAGATAGATAGATAGATAGATAGATAGATAGATAGATAGATAGATAGATTTTTGGATATCCACCAGGTGAGAGTTGTGTCTGAGAAAAAAAAAACAAAAATAGGAAAGACATGATCTAGAATGTCTTTCTTGATAGGATGCTTTGATCGGGATGTTATCTTCTGTTTGTCTCACAAAATGTAGAGGGTTTAGCTCTTTTGATGTCCCTGAGACTCCTCAAATTGGCTCAGGTATTGCTTTCTATTTTATGGGAAAGAAAAGCAAGTTACAAAAACATTAAATAAGTTCTCTAAGTCCATGAATTACAAAGTACAAGTTGGAATTTAATCCTCACCTATCTAAATTGTTAGGATGTTATGTCTCCCTCCTGGGAAGCCAACTGCATTGGGCTCTTCCATTTTTAAAACTGTAAAGAACAGCCAGTCAAGATTAGGAACTATGCCTGTGGGCCAGTAAGGGGATTCAAAATGGGTGCTTATATACCACAGGGAATTGTTGAAAGTGTAAATATTTATTGCAATGTAATATGAATAAAGTCTGATGCTATCAAGGGGAATTTTAATGAAAGGATGAAAACCTAATTTGACCATGTTTTTTTGTTCTTTTTTTTTTTTTTTTTTGGTTTTTTTCTTTCATCGTACACATCAGTGTGTTGCTTTGCTTTACTTTGTGACAGTTCAATGAATAGTCTAGATTGACTTGGCAGTGTGGAAGATGGTTCTAATGACAAGGAATAAAATGCAAAATAAATATTTTGTTACCCAAAGTTATGCTGTGCTAGCAGATCTGTCAGGAGCCAAATACAGATGTTTAGAGATGCATTATTTGTGAAATATAAAACATTCATTCCCTCTGTCTCATTAACAGTATTTTAAAATTTATAATAAACCAAACTTTTATGTCCTCTGTATTGAACAAAGGAGTTATAGATCAAGTCAATCTTTCTAGAACATTCTACTAAACAACCAAATATTCCTTGAGAAGTCACTTCTGTCTTTTAACTAATTCACTTTACATCTTGCTCAGTTTCCCTCCTGTCACCCTCTACTACAATCCCCCCAAATCTCCCTCCCCTGCTCCTCTGAGCACATTGGAGCTCCCTGACCCATCAAGAGTTTTTAAGACTAGGCACATCCTCTCCAACTGAGACCAGACAGGGTTGCCCAGTTAGAAGAACATATCCCACAGACTGACAACAGATTTTTTTAGGACCCACATGAAAACCAAGCGGCACATCTGTTGCCTATGTACAGTGAGGCTTAGGTCAAGCCTAGGTCAAAAGGGACCTGCAATCCTTCCTCCTATTCTTCCATATGATTCCCCAAGATCCATTCACTTTTTGGCTGTGGATATCTGATCTGTGTGAGTCAGCTGTTGGATGGAGCCTCGCAGAGGACAGCCATACTAGACTCCTGTTCATAAGCATAGCAGAGTGTCATTAATAGTGTCAGGGATTGGTGCTTGCCATGGGATGGGTTTCAAATTCAGTCTCTTATTGTCCATTCCCTCAGTCTCTGCCCCAACCCTATTTCTATCTTTCTTGTACACATTACAGATTTTGGGTTCAAACTTTTGTGGGCAGATTGATGTTTCTATCACTTCACTGCAGTTTCTGCCCAGGCACAGAAGGTGGCCTCTTTCAGGTTCCATATCTCCAGTGTTGTGAGTCACAATATTGGAGTCACCCACATTGATTCTTAATTAATTTTTCAAAGTCTACTTTCAATGACTTTAACCTCCCTTCTAGCCCACCACCCTGCAGAGCTAGTCGTAAAAAAATAATATGTGAGGAGTGACCTATTCGGAAATGGTTTTTTTGATCAACTCCCATCTCTCTTTTCTGGAAATTGGCAGTTCAGTTCACAGGTCTGCAGCATCAGCTCAACCCATAGACAAAAACTTCGTGGATATACTACGGTCCAGTTCGGTAGAGTTGGGATAGCATCAGGGATGGCAAGACATAAAAGAAACAGCCAGGCCACAATCTGAAGTCAGCAGGAAGGTCCAGGGCCAAGAGAAATTTTGGAAAATGTTCTTGGCTGTGTATCTCCCAGCAAAAGGAAGATCAGTGAAGACTTGAGACCAATAAGCATTTAGTTACGCAAGCAAGCCAATCTCAGCCCTGGCCACTGTCCCTCAAGTCCTTTTAATTGTCCCTCCAAACGTCAAATGTCCTCTTTCATGGGTCTTGAATGAGCATGTGCACCTGCCTCAGCTGACATCACTCTGCCAATTCATCTGAGTCTGCAGAAATGGCACGAACTTGTAGCATGCCACTAGAAGTTTTTCATTGGGTTTCTCTCTATGGAGTCCTGACAAATGCAGCTCAACTAAGCAATGTAAAGCAGACCAATACATGCCCATAGTTAGCAAAGAATCCTACATCATGTGTGCTTTCACATGCCTGCTTTAGCAGAAAATCCTTTCACTTGTATTTGTTTCAGTTCCTGCCTGAGTCTAGCTTGACCCTTCCCCTGTGTCCACTCGAATGAAATGTTCCTTCATGTGTTTACCTGAGCAAAACACCATCCAATAAAACTAACTTTCCAAAGAACCTTTACATTTCCACTTCACTTGGGTGCCCCCTTATCCAAGGTCTCTGTTGGAAGTCCATCAATGTAAATTCACCATATAAACAAACCCAAAGACAAAAACCACATGATCATGAGTAAGCATTTGACAAAATTCAACACCCCTTCATGGTAAAAGTCCTGGAACTAAAGAAGTGGAAGGCTGCCACATAACACAGGATGGGAACAGAGAATGTGTGGTATTCTCTTTTCATTATGTTGCTATGACAAACACCATAACTAAATGCTACTATGGGAAGAAAAAGGTTTCTTTTAGATGACAGGTCGCAGTTCATCACTGGAGAGTTAAGACAAGGACTCAAGCAGAAATTTGAAGTAGAAGCAATGGAGGGTATATCTGTTCTGGAAGAATCCTAGGGGGTCAGCTTCTATCTTGTAAGTTTGTGGGAATGGCTGAGCCAGCTGCTTACAGAGAGCTGCAGTCCTCTGGGATTGAGACCTAAATTTATCATGGGGGTGAAAACTGATTCTGGTTAAGACATTTTTTAGGCAGGAACACTTATATTGTGGGTTTGGTGGCTGTTGCAGGTATACATGTGCTCTGATTCCACACAGAACACGTACATGGTCACAAAAAAGCAATAAAACATGGCTAGGGTTATGGTAGATTAGGCTAATTAGGGCTGAGTTTATAATTAGGGTTATAGATGCAGTTCAACTGTGGGGACTCGAATTGCAAAGCTGAGGTGCTGTCTACATACAGATACCTCTGTGGAATGGGAAACACATGTATACCTGTGTTGATTTCTGTACATAGGAAGTGGGAGGGCACCTAGGAGCCTTTAAAGAAAGCCCAGTTGAAGAAGGGACAGTAATGAGATCACCCTCTGTATAGTGACCTAACAATGCAGAACCTTGGTAACCATACAGCCCACTGCTTAGAGGCAGTCCAACAGACTCACTTGTCAGAGACACTAGAGAAGGAAGGATGTTCTCTTGCTGTGGTATGACTACTGGAGGCTCAGGCCTCAAGAAAGAAAAGAAGAAAGGCCAAGGTGGTGGCTGGAGGCACAGAGTTCACTCTTGCCTTCAACGCCTGTGGCCATTTTCCCGAAAGGGAAAAAAATTGAACAAGGGCAGCCAAGGCCAGGACCACACAGACCAGGTAACCACTTGTTTTTTTGTTTGTTTATTTGTGGGTTTTTTGTTGTTGTTTTTCTCTGTGTTTCCCAGAGTAATATTTCAGAAAAATTTGGAATGAGAATAAGTAATAGAATGTTGCAGATCTGTGCTCA
Organism: Rhabdomys pumilio; assembly: GCA_030674055.1. Classification (NCBI taxonomy): domain Eukaryota; kingdom Metazoa; phylum Chordata; class Mammalia; order Rodentia; family Muridae; genus Rhabdomys; species Rhabdomys pumilio. The sequence goes on along the minus strand of JANHMN010000018.1, from coordinate 23,877,594 downwards.
TTTGAAACCTTGACCTGTATCTTTTCTCAGGGTGGGAATGCTTCTCCACCACATGACCTGAGGGAGCACAATAGAGAGTCACACATCTGTGCGGAGATTGTGGTAAAGCAAGTAAACTACCTGGTGCCATCGTTACAGAAAGGGGACCCATTCTTTGTTCCTACCTTTCTGTCCACATACAGAAGATTTATGACCCCTGTAAATGTGCTAGACCTGCTGTTCATGAGGTGAGTGTCCATCGTGAGTGTCCATCTCTAAGCCCCATAGTTCTCAGATACTCTTTTTGGTTCTGGTGCTCTCTTCTCTCTTCTCTCTTCTCTCTTCTCTCTTCTCTCTTCTCTCTTCTCTCTTCTCTCTTCTCTCTTCTCTCTTGTCTCTTCTTCTCTCTTCTCTCTTCTCTCTTGTCTCTTCTCTCTTCTCTCTTCTCTCTTCTCTCTTCTCTCTTCTCTCTTCTCTCTTCTCTCTTCTCTCTTCTCTCCTCTCTCCTCTCTCCTCTCTCCTATCTCCTGTCTTCTCTCTCTCTCTCTCTCTCTCTCTCTCTCTCTCTCTCTCTCTCTCTCTCTCTCTCTCTCTCCTTGTTTGTTTAGAGAATTGTCAGGACCCAACAGCATGAAATAAAAAAAAATGCTCCTCCAAGGCTTGGTCTAAGGGAGTGGGCTGTCAAAAACTGAGACCCTAAAGGATGGGCACTGTACCTTGAAAAAACATTCTATCCCTCATTCAATATTTGTGATGCTTTGGTGAATGTACTTCTCTCATGTGTAAAGGAGGTTCTAGAATTATTTGGAGTACCTAATAGAGATGTATCCAAAGTGGAGTTTCATAAAGGATAATCCAAGGGACCCTGTGGCCACTGAGAAGTCTGGGTAGAGATGGTTGTGCTCAACTTAGGCACAGATATATTGAAAGCACCTACTGTATACAGGTAAACTAATAATTCTGAGAGCAACCAGAATTGCCAGTATTAGATATGGTGCCTGGAAGTTTACATGTAACATTCTGTCTGGTCTTCTCTAGGTATGCATACTTTTGCCCTCATTATGAAGAGGATGAACAAGTAAAGAAGACCCTCTGTAACTTCCTGGAAACATGGATGGACAAGAACCCTGAGGACTTCTATGAGTCCTCAGACCTGTTTCCTCTGGAATACTTGAAGGCCTACTTGAGTGTTCACATGCCACACTCTGATATTCTTGCCCGAGTCAATAAGCTCCTGAACCAGTTGCATGAAGAACAGGCCAAGGAGTTAGAGGTCAAAGATGAGGAAGAGTCAGATCTGAGGAGAGACATCCTCAGATCCAGAATTTAAATGTTGTAAATCTATAGGCAAACCAGACACTCTGGATCCAGAACATACTTGTGCACCAGAGCTAGAGAGTACAAAAGCCACCAGAAATTTCTGTGACATGTGTGTAGTTATAGCTAGATGTGGCAGCAGCAGTCTAGCCAGCACAGCTGACAGCATCTGTGGAACCTGTGTCTTATCGTGTCTGTAGATAGAGTGTATCTTTCAGTTATCTCCTGTTACCTACAGTTGGCCTACTTATTTAGAGAATGTCCCTGGGACGTCTGTTCATCAATTTTAGTCTGTCCTATATATGAGCTGCTGCTTCTGCCCCTCATGATCAGCCCATGATTTTGATCCAGCAGCAGTCCCAGCCCCACAGCCAGTCTTCCCCTCCCATGAGAATAGCCTTTTTACTCTTCCTGATCTTTTCAATATCATGTTCATTTTAAGTATTGGTTTTAATAAATTGTTGTTTATAAAAACAAAACATAAAAGAATGCAAGATGAATATTGTAGAAGCCTATGGGTATTGTAACAAACTAGTAAATCTAGAACATTCCATTTTTAAAAAAAGTTTTTTATTAGATATTTTATTTACATTTCAAATGTAATCTCATTTCCTTACCACTCAGCAACCCCCATCTCATCACCCCTCCTCCTGCTTCTATGAGGATGTGCCTCCACCCACCCTCCTACTCCCACCTCGCCGCCCATGAATTTCCCCACACTGGGGCCTCCAGCCTTCACTGGACCAATGACTTCCTCACCTACCTGTGCCTGACAATGCCATCCTCCCCTACATATACAGCTGGGGCCACGAGTTTCTCCCTATGTGCTCCCAGGCTGGTGTTTTAGACCCTGGAAGCTCTTGTTGGGTGGTATTGTTGCTCTCCCCATGGGGCCACAAAACCTTTCAGCTCCTTCAGTCTTCTCTCCCACTCCTCCATTGGGAACCCCATATCAGTTCAAGGGTTAGCTGTGAGCATCTGCTTCTGTATATTTCAGGCTCTGGCAGATCTCGAAGCAGACAGCAATATCAGGCTCCTGTTAGCATGCACTTCCTAGCATCCACATGAGTGTCTACCTTTGGTTATTGCACAAGGGATGCATACCCAGGTGGAGCAGTCTCTGGAAGGCCCCTCCTTCAATTTCTGCCCCACACTTTGTCTCTATATTTGCTCCCATGAGTATTTTGTTACCCCTTATAAGAAGAGCCAAAGCACTCACATTTTGGTCTTACTTGTTCATGTGCTCATGTGATCTGTGAGTTGTATCTTAGATATGTCAAGCTTTTGGGTTAATATCCAACTATCACTGAGTGCATACCATGTGTGTTCTTTTGTGATTGAGTTAACTCACTTAGGATGATATTTTCTAGTACCATCCATTTACATAAAAATTTCTCAAATACATTGTTTTTTAATAGCTGAGTAATATTCCATTGGGTAAATTTACCATATTTTCTGTATCCATTCCTCTGTTGAAGGATATCCGGGTTATTCCTAGCTTCTGACTATTATAAATAAGGCTGCTATGAACATAGGAGAGCATGTATCCTTGTTATATGTTGTAACATCTTCTGGGTCTATGGCAAGAAGTGAGATAGCTGGGTCCTCAGGTAATGCTATGTCCAATTTTCTGAGGAACCACCACAGTGATTTCCAGAGTGGTTGTACCAGCTTGTAATCCCACCAACAATGGAGTAGTATTCCTCTTTCTCCACATCCTCACCAGCATCTGCTATCACCTGGGATTTTGATCTTGGCCATTCTGACTGGTATGAGGTGGAATCTCAGGGTTGTTTTGATTTGCATTTCCCTGATGACTAAGGATATTGAACATTTCTTTAGGTGCTACTCAACCATTCGAGTTTTCTCAGTTGAGAATTCTTTGTTTAGCTCTGTACCCCATTTTTAATAGGGTCATTTGGTTGTCTGGAGTCTAATTTCTTGAGTTATTTGCATATATTGGATATTAGCCCTCTATCGGATGTAGGATTGGTAATGATCTTTTCCCAATCTTTTGGTTGCCGTTTTGTCCTATTGACAGTGTCCTTTGCCTTACAGAAGCTTTGCAATTTTATGAGGTCCCATTTGTCAATTCTTGATCTTAGAGCATAAGCCATTGGTGTTCTGTTCAGGAACTTTTCCCCTGTACTTAGGTATTAGAGGGTCTTCCCCACCTTCTCTTCTGTTAGTTTCAGTGTATCTGGTTTTAAGTGAAGGTCATTAATCCACTTGAACTTGAGCTTTGTACAAGGGGATAAGAATGGACCAATTTGTATTCTTTACATGGTCATCCCTAGTTGAACCAGAACCATTTGTTGAAAATGCTCTTCTTTTTCCACTGGACAGTTTTAGCTCCTTTGTCAAAGATAAAATGACCATAGGTGTGTGGGTTCATTTCTGGGTCTTCAATTCTATTCCAATGATCTTCCTGCCTGTCTCTGTACCAATACTATGCAGTTTTTATTATGATTGCTCTGTAGAGCAGCTTGAGGTCGAGGATGGTGTTTCTCCCAGAAGTTCTTTTATTTTTGAGAATAGTTCTTGCTATCCTGGGATTTTTGTTATTCCAAATGAATTTACAAATTGCTCTTTCTATCTCTATAAAAAATTGATTTGGAATTTTGATGGGGATTACATTGAATCTGTAGATTGCTTTTGGCAAGATGGCCATTTTTACTAAGTTAATCCTGCCAACCCACGAGCATGGGAGATCTTTCCATCTTCTGAGATCTTCTTCTATTTCTTTCTTCAGAGACTTGAAGTTTTGTCATACAAATTTTTCACTTGTTTGGTTATATTCACACCAATTTATTTTATATTATTTGTGACTATTGTGAAGTATGTTGTTTTCCTAATTTCTTTCTCAGCCTGTTTATCCTTTGAGTAGAGTTGAGGCTACTGATTTGTTTGAGTTGATTTTATATCCAGCCACTTTGCTGAAGTTGTTTATCAGGTTTAAGAACTCTTTGGTGGAAGTTTTAGGCTCACTTAAATATACTATCATATCATCTGCAAATAGTGAAATTTTGATTTTTTTCCTTTTCTATTTGTATCCCTTTGACTTCCTTTTATTATCTAATTGCTTTGGCTAGGACTTCCAGTACTATATTGAATAGGTAGAGTGAGAGTGGGTATCTTTGTCTAGTGCCTAATATTAGTGGGATTGCTTCAATTTTCTCTCTATTTAGTTTGATGTTGGCTACTGGCTTGCTGTATTTTTGCTTTTACTATGTTTAGGTATGAGCCTTGAATTCCTGATCTTTCCAAGACTTTTACTATGAAGGGATGTTGAATTTTGTCAAATGCTTTCTCAGCATCCATTGAGATGATCATATAGTTTTGTTCTTTGAGTTTGTTTATATAGTGGATTATGTTATTGATTTCCAAATATTGAACCATCCCTGCATTCCTAGGATAAAGCCTACTTGATCATGATGGATGACTGTTTTGATGTGTTCTTGGATTTGGTTTACCAGAATTTTATTCGGTATTTTTGTATTGATATTCATAAAGGAGATTTGTCTGAAATTCTCTTTGTTGGGTCTTTGTGCATAATTGCGGATTCAATAATGAATTGAGTGGTGTTCTTTCTGTTTATGTTTTACATAATAATTTTAAGAGAGTTGGTATTAGGTCTTCTTGGAAGGTCTGATAGAATTCTGTACTAAAAAGTCCTGGACATTTTTTGGTGGGGAGATTTTAATGACTGCTATGATTTCTGGAGAGGTTATGGGACTGTTTAGGTGGTTTATTTGATCTTGTTTTTTTAGTACTTGGTATCTGTCTAGAAAAATTGTCTATTTTATTCAGATTTTTCAGTTTCATAATAGGATCTGATGATTTTTTTTTAATTTCTTTTGTTTCTGTTGTAATGTCTCCCTTTTCAGTTTTGGTTTCATTAATTTATTTTATTAATTTGGATACTGTCTCGGTGCCTTCTGGTTAGTCTGGCTATGGGTTTATCTTTCTTGTTGATTTTCACAACAAACCAGCTCCTTGTTTTGTTGATTCTTTATATAGTTCTTTTTGTTTCTACTTTGTTGAATTCAGCCCTGAGTTTGATTATTTTCCGCTGTCTACTATTCTTGGGTGTAGTTGCTTCTTTTTGTTCTAGAGCTTTCAGGTGTGCTGTCAAATTGCTAGTGTATGCTCTCTCCAGTTTCTTTTTATAGGCACTTAAAGCTATGAGTTTTCCTCTCAGCACTGCTTTCATTGTGTCCCATATGTTGTGGTATGATGTACCTTCATTTTCACTAAATTCTAAAAAAATCTTTAATTTCTTTCTTTCTTTCTTCCATGACCAAGTTATCATTGAGTAGAGTGTTGTTTAGTTTTTGAATTTCTGGGTTGTTTTTTTTTGTTGTTGATATTGAAAATCAATCAGCCTTAGTCCATGGTGACCTGATAGGAGGATACATGGAATTATTTTTATTTTCTTGTACCTGTTGAGGACTGTTTTGTGACCAATTATATGGTCAGTTTTGGAGAGGGTCCAATGAGGTGCTGAGAAGAAGGTATATTCTTTTGTTTTGGGATAAAATGTTTTATAAATATCTGCTAAATCTATTTGATTTACAACGTCTCTTAGTTTCACTGTGTCTCTGCTTAGTTTTTGTTTCCATGATCTGTCCATTGATGACAATGGGGTGTTGAAGTCTCCCACTATTATTGTGTGAGGTGCAATGTGTGCTTTGAGCTTCAGTAGAGTGTTTTTTATGAATGTGGGTGCCATTGCATTTGTAGTGTAGACATTCAGAATTGAGAGTTTGTCTTGCTAGGTTTTTCCTTTTATGTTTATGAAGTGTCCTTATCTTTTTTGATAATTTTTGGTTGAAAGTCGATTTTATTTGATATTAGAATGGCTACTCCAGCTTGTTTCTTTTGATCATTTGCTTGGAAAATTGTTTTCCAGTCTTTTACTCTGAGGTAGTGTCTGTCTTTGTCACTGAGGTACGTTTCATTTACGCAGCATATGTTTACATATCCAGTCCATTACTTTATGTCTTTTTATTGGAGAATTGAGTCCATTGATATTAAGAGATACTAAGGAAAAGTGATTCTTGCTTCCTGTTATTTTTGTTATTAGAGGTGGAATTATATTTGTGTGGCTATCTTTTTTTGGGTTTTTTGGAAGTAGATTACTTTCATGCCTTTTCCAGGGTATAGTTTCCCTCCTTGTGTTGAGGTTTTCAATCTATTAATCTTTGTAGGGCTGTATTTGTGAAGAGATATTGTGTAAATTTAGTTTTGTCATGGAATATCTTTCTCCATTTTTGGTAATTGGGTTTTTCTGGGTCTAGTAGCCTGAGCTGACATGTGTGTTCTCTTAGGCTCTGTATGACATCTGTCCAGGATCTTCTGACTTTTATAGTTTCTAGTAAGAATTTTGGTGTAATTCTTATAGATCTGTCATTATATGTTATTTGACCTCTTTCCCTTACTGACTTTAATATTCTTTCTTTGTTTTGTGCATTTGGTATTTTGATTATTATGTGACTGGAGGAGTTTCTTTTCATGGTCCAGTCTTTTTGGAGTTCGGAAGGCTTCTTATATGTTTGTCAGCATCTCTTTTTTTAGGTTAAAAATTTTTTCTTCTAAAATTTTGTTGGAGATATTTACTGGCCCTATAAATTAGGAATCTTTGCTCTCTTTTATACTTATTATCCTTAGGTTTGGTCTTCTCTTTGTGTCCTGGATTTCCTATATGTTTTAGATTAGGAGCTTTTGCATTTTGCATTTTCTTTGACAGTTGTGTCAATATCTTCTATGGCATCTTCTACAACCTACGACTCTCCTATCTCTTGTATTCTGTTAGTGACGCTTGCATCTATGACCCCTGTTCTCTTTTCTAGGTTTTCTATCTCCATGATAGTCTCCCTTTGTGAGTTCTTTGTTGTTTCTACTTCCATTTTTTAGATCCTAGATGGTTTTGTTTAATTCCTTCACCAGTTTGGTTGTGTTTTTTGTAATTCTTTAAGGGATCTTTGTGGTTTTGCTTTAAGGGTTTCTACCTGTTTACCTTTGTTCTTCTGTATTTCTTTAAGGGAGTTATTTATGTCCTCCTTAAAGTCATCTATCATCATCATGAGAAGTGAGTTTAAATCTGAATCTTGTTTTTCCAGTGTGATGGGGTATCCAGGACTCTCTCTGTTGGGTGAACTGGGTTCTGATGATAACAAATAATCTTGGTTTCTGTTGCTTACATTCTTACACTTGCCTTTCAACATTTGGTTATCTCTAGTACTCCCTTCACTGGCTGTCTCTGACTGGAGTCAGGCTGCCTCTGGGATTCTTTGATCCTGTGATCCTGTGTGTATTAAAGCTCCTATGAGTCCAGCTTTCTTTATGACCCTGGGGGTGTTATAGGACCTGGGATTCCAGCTTCCTCTATAATCTTGGGTATGTTAGATATCTTGGGAGTTCATCTTCCTCTGGGTGTTGTAAGATTGGTTGCAGAGATAACGCCCAAGGTCGACCCAGTGCACTGGCTCAGATCAGAAGGAATCTGTGTCAATGGGTCAGGGTATGGTGTCTTCATGGGAGCAAACCAGCTAGGAGTCAACTGCTGTGTGTGTAGTGGATTCCCAACTTCTCTGAGAGAAGCAGATCCTCTGGTATGTGTCAACTGCTTTGAATGCAGCAGATCCTCTGAGATGGATCTGAATACTGTGTCTTCCCAGGAGTAGACAAGCTATGAGTCTGCCCAAGCATGAAGGACCAGGGGAGGGGGCAGAAGGGGAGTGGTATTCAGAATGGCAAGATTTTGGTAAATGATGGGTCCCTAATGAGCCACCAGTGGTCTCTCAACTGCAGCTCTAGGACTTCAGTTAGTGGGAGAGGGCTCTTACCAACTGCTCTTAGACAAGCAGATCCTCTGGGATGGGACTGAATATGGTGTCTTCCTGGGAGCAGACCAGCTATGAATCTGCTCAAGCATGAAGGACCAGGGGGAGAGGGTGTAAAGGGTAATATCCACTTATAAGTGAGTACACACCATGCATGTCATTTTAGGTCTAGGTTACCACACTCAGACTTCTCAAGTTCCATCCATTTCCCTGCGAATTTCATGATGTCTTTATATTTAAATACTATTTATCTATTCTTCAGTGGGAGGATATTTAGTTTTTTTTCCAGTTTCTGGCTCTTATGAATAAATCTGCTATGAACATAGTCGTGCAAGTGACTTTGTGGTATAGTTGAACATCTTTTGGGTATATGCCCAGCTGGGTTATGAGGTAGACCTATTTCCAGTTTTCTGAAAAACCTTCAAATTGATTTCCAAAGTGGTTGTACAAATTTGCACTTCCATCAGCAATGAATCAATGTTCCCTTTGCTCTACCTCATTGTCAGCATGTGTTATCTCTTCAGTTTTTGATCTTAGCCATTCTGATGGGTGTAAAATGGAACCTCAAACTTGCTGTGATTTGCATTTCCCCAATAACTAAGGACTTTGAACATTTCTTTAAGTGCTGGTCGGCCACTGGAGATTCCTCTATTGAGAATTCTCTTTTTAGCTCTGTATCCCATTTTGATTGGGTTATTTAGATTGTTAATGTCTAACTTCTTGAGTTCTTTATAAATTTTGAATATTAGCCCTCTGTCAGATGTAGGGTTGGTGAAAGTCCTTTCCAAATTTGTAGGCTGATGGTTTGTCCTATTGGCAGTGTCCTTCCCCTTACAGAGCTTTTCAGTTTCCTGAGGTCCCATATATTAATTATTGATCATAGAACCTGAGCCATTGGTGTTCTGTTTAGGAAATTCTCTCTTGACCCAAAGCATTTATGGGTATTTCCACTTTCTCTTCTATTACATTTAATGTATCCAGTTCTATGTTGAGGTTCTTGATCCACTTTGACTTGAGTTTTTTGCAAGGTGATAAATATGGATCTATTTGCATCTTCTACTTATCTTACATGTCGACATCTAGTTTGACCAGCACTATTCGTTGATGATGCGGGTTTTTTTTTTTTTTTTGGTATGGTATTGGCTTCTTTATCAAGAGTCAAGTGTCCATAGGTGTGTGGATTTCATAGTCTTTGATTCAGTTCCATTGATCAGCATGTCTGTTTCTGTACCAATACCAACTTTTTATAAAATCACTATTGCTCTGTACTAAAGCTTGAAATCAGGGATGGTGACTACTTCCAAAGATCTTTTATGTTTTGGGATTGTTTTGACTATCCTAATGTTTTTTTTCCATATAAAGTTAAAAATTGTTCTTTCAAGGTCTGTAAGTATTGTGTTGAAGTTTTGATGGGGATTACTTTGAGTTTGTAAATTGATTTTGGTAAGATGACTATTTTCACGCTGTTAATCCTACCTATTCATGAGCATGAGAAATATTTCTGATATCTCCTTTAATTCTTTCTTCAGGGACTTTAAGTTCCTGTCTTTTACTTGCTTGATTAGAGTTACAATAAGATATTTTATATTATTCATGTCTCTTAGAAAAGGTGTTGTTTCTCTAATTTCATTTTCAACCTATATATCATTTGTATAATTTGTATAATTGTGAAATTGTACTAATTTCATTGAGTTAATTTTTTTATCCAGCCCCTTTGCTAAAGGTGTTTATCAGCTGTAGAATTCTCTGGTCATTTTTATATAGAATCATATCTTCTGCAAATAAAGATACTTGGACTTCCTTCTTTCCAATTTGTGTCTTCTTGATCTTCTTTAGTTGTCTTATTGCCATGACTAGAAATTCATGTACTATATTGAATAAATAGAGAGAGAATGTATGCATCCCTTGTCTTGTCCCTGATTTTAGTGGAATTGCTTTAAATTTCTCTTCATTTAGTTTGATGTTGGCTATTTGCTTTCTGTCTATTGCTTTGACTAGATAGGTCCCCTTTATCCCTGATATGTCTAATACTTTTAGCATGAAGGAGTATTGAATGTTGACAAATTCTTGTTCAGAGGTGATCAAGTGATTTTTTTCTTTCAGTTTGTGTATATGGTGGATTATTTTAATGGATTTTCATATATTGAACCATCCCTGCATCCCTAGATGAAACCTACTTGATCATGGTGGATAATGTTTTTGATGAAGACACACTCTAAACAGGAACTCTAGGGATACCAACAGTCTACCAGCAGAATATAAAATGTTCAGTACTCTAGGTTGCCATAGAGAACAACACAATGATGGACTAAGGCTATAAAAGATTTATACAAAATTAGTGGCTGGGAAATAATGGATCTTAGATTCAAGTAAACACATGACTGACAGCAGACCCCAAGACCACAACTACTCTGGAAATATAGAATGTTACCTTTGGCAAGTTATATAAGAAGTAATGAGAACAGCTTTGCATAGAGATCTCTGGCAACTAGGCAAGGCATTGAAATACAAATGATAGTTATTTGGGTCAACAGATGGATATAAGAAATGTATAATAGATAGAAATTAAAATAATATTTTTGCTGTATCATTTAAAGCCAGTATTATTTTGATACTTGTGACTGAGATTTTTCAGGACATATACCAGTTGATTTTACTCCCAAGATCTAGTACATTGACCATTATAGTGATATTAAAATCAAAAGGTTCACATGCTCTTTACAATTGAAATTTTATACAAGCTTTTGTCAATGAATTTATTAGGACAACTCTAGAGTTACTGCTATTTCATTTAGTGTCATAGTGAGAATCTAATACAGGCAGTATGGGAGGGATGGAAAGAAACAGGACTCTTTCATGGAAGTACACTCTTTGTTTCTGGTTGATCATTGCGTTGATTGAACCAGGGATGACTTGATATACTTGATAAAAAGTCTTACACTTGATAAAAATAAGTCTTAATATAAGTCTTTCTTACATGCATTGAGTACCAGCTCAATTTGAAAAAATAACTTTTTTTCAAATATTTTCCTCTAGCCAATAAATATTAATATTAATATTTTAGGTTGAGGACTTCAAGAGATCTGAATCATACTGAGTGTCAATTATCTAGGAAAAAAAATCAAGAAATCAATGTGATGTCATTACCACAAGATAAGATGGGACAGAGCAGTCTTCATGGTTAATTTTTCATAATTGGCAATAAGGCATGTTTTGTCTTATGGAAGCTTTTCACATTTATTTACACACACACACACACACACACACACACACACACACACACACACACACACACAAACACACCATCCCAAAACTCCACTGTTGAAGTCAGTAATCTTTTTGTACTCAGCTTGTTCTTTCTACCACAGAGAATCTCAAAGTTGAACTCAGGTTGTCAGACTTGATGGCCAGCCTTCTGTCCTACTGTGCCATCTCAACAGCCCATGGGACATTGATTTTCTGGCTCTCAGCTTAGTACACTCTTTTCTCAAAATTTCTACTTGCTTTGTAAAATATATTATTTATTCTGTGGTTTTAATATGTAATCCAAAGAAAAAGATACAAGGGCTCTTTGATACTTTATAATTATTTAAATAAGATCTCTTTTTGTAGATTCTCTGTGCCTGTGCTAGAGTCATAGTCCCTAAATTATTTATTCACATTGTCTAGCAAACTAGTGCACCAAGTAAGAGTTTTATGAATTTTCCCTTAGAATAGGAAAATTGTGTATAATATTCGGTCGAATCATCCAATCTCATTTTTATCACAGAATTCCCTACCCTCACAATACTATCAGCTCCCATTAGTTCTACATGAGTCCACACTGAATGACTGTATAGCCATCCCACTTCTTGCAAGAACCATGGCTCTTCCTAGCAACCTTAACCCTGCCCTGAATCATTTTAACTTTGTCTCTGAAAAACATAAGAGCTACATATTCATGCTACCTTTAAAATTAGTCAGTAAAGCAAAGTATGGTTTCTTATGGTAGGCTCAATGTGATTCCTTTAAACAACTACACCCTATCTGTATATTCCACACTTAGATTTCAAGGCATTAAATTTTTATGACTTCAATTTTCATCAGTTTCCTAAAACTGAATGGCAATTTCAGTAATGGTATATGTGCTTCGTGAACAACAACTGAATATGCATAATGCTGTTTAATTAGAAAACTCAAAAGTTGAGTTTTTGCCGATCCTTTTTTAAAAACAATTTTTCATAAGATGGCATAATTTTTTGAATTTTGTTGAGCCTGGTGCTTTTCTTTTGCTTGCACTCTTCAGTGATGCTACATTTAGAGCAAATGATTAAAATAACTCAGTGCCACATGAGTTAGAAGATATTTCTGGAAATTAGCTGAAAATGTAATACACTTATACCTGTGGCTTATACTAGGAAATTAGGCTTACTCAGTGTTGGGTACTGAAAATTACTGATAAGAGTAGTCTGCATTGGTTACCTCATCTTATTCACAATTATTAATTTAATTAATAATTATTAATTAATAATTACTAAATTATTAATTTAGTAATTCTAGTTTATTCTATTTTAGACACTATGATCACAAAATACAACATTGTCCTTTCATGTTGTGTTTGTTGTTTTTCTCTGAAGATAGTTCTCTCTCAGAACACATTTTGTACGCAGCCTTGTAAAACAAGCTGTGATAACAGTGACTACAGCTTGCTACTAGTTAATGTGCACAGAGGAAAAGAAAAAAATGTGGCAGTGTCTCATTTAACCCAAACTGGCTTTACACTTGCTTGTGCAGCCAAGCATGATCTTGAACTTCTGATTCTTCTGCTTCCACCTCCCAAATGCTGAGATTACCAGCTTAAGCCAGTGCATTTACTCTTTGGTGTGCTGAAGATGGAGTCTTCCTGCATGCTTGGCAGGCATTCTAGTAACCTCCATATGTCCATAGTCACGGAAGACAGAACTTAGCCAAGAGACTGATTTTGTTTTCCTTTTTTTGCTTTACTTTGTCTTCCTCCTAGTCTTTCAGAACTTTTCCCACACATTCTTGGTACCCAGTGCCAAGGTGAAAAACTGACCAAGCTCATTCTGTAAGCCTGTATAGATTTCCAGGATTCAAGGATTCCATTTCTACAGAAAGAGATACTCTTGAGAAACTAGAGAAAATTTGTCATACAGTTTCATCAAATTCAAA
>JANHMN010000018.1:23843386-23864181 GCA_030674055.1 Rhabdomys pumilio | reverse complement strand
TTTTTTTTTTTTTTTTTTTTTTTTTTTTTTTTTTTTTTGCTATTATCTCAAAGTGGTTTTGGACTTACCATCCTCCTGTTTTTTTCTTTTTTTTCTCTTCAGTGTTAGGGCTCCAGGCATGCAGTGATATGAATTCAAAGTATTTTTGAAATCACTTAAAATATCTTTCTTGACCAATACATTACACAGACATATATAGGCTACTCTTTAAACCCTTATGGATTTTATGGCTATTGTTTTGTGACTCATTTGATAAGTCATATTTAGCATTATTTCCCAGTCTTCACCAATGACCCATTTTTTTATGTCGTCCTGTCTTTACCACTACTAATATTCTTTTACCCAAACTTACCTGTCTATTGCAGACTTCCTCGTAGCTTTCTTCATTTTCAATTTAGAATGACATTTCTCTCCATTCTTGCAAGTTTATAAAACTAAATATTGGAAACCAAAGTTGGCTTCTTAGTGATAGCATAACTTTCAGATTTAATATTTTGATTAAAGCATGAACTCTAACATATGCCCTGGGAAGAAACATAGGTGAAATGACTCATGACAAAATTTAACTGGAGATGATGCCAATGTTTTGTTTGTTTGTTTGTTTGTTTGTTTGTTTAGTGATTTCTTTATCTCTGCTGTTGAAATGTCCCTTTCATGTAAAAAGCCAAGAGTTAAAGCACCCTTTCTGAAGAAGAGTTTCTTTCAACTCTTTGGGGAATAGTACCATTATACAGTATGTTATGGTGCCAGATGTGCACTCTAAGTTTAAAAACTGTAGCTGCCTGTTAGTATGGCTAATTCTTTACACTAGTCATACAAATTTTGTAACATATTCTGCCCTTGGGTAGGGCAGGAGACCCCAGAAGATTAACTAGATAAAGAAACTTCTTCTACCCATATAGGAATCAGAGATTGAGAAAGTCTTTGTAAATTTCAAAAGCCATGAATCACAGCATGTGGCTTGTCAAATCCTGGACCCATTTCATTTTCATTTAAGATTAGTCTTCTACCATTTGAATGTGTTGAGGTTCCTTGAAATAAAACTCACAAATATGTACTCCCCTTCTTCATACTGAATTTGCTCACAGTTAACTTTTTTCTTTTATTTTTTTTTGTCATCAAATTCCATAAGCTTTTGTATCAGAAAACTAGATTCCCTTGTTATGTATCTTTAGACCTTAAGAAAAGTTTGTTCTATGAGTGTCACAGAAATGTATATTGTTTGGAATTTCTTAAGAGTGATGAATTTCCAAAGTATTATTAGTTGGAGCTCAAACTAGGAATTTTCTCAGGAGTAGCATTTTAAAAAATGAGAAATGAATATCTTATGTTGTTTTTACCATGAGGCTGATTCAAGAAAAGAATTACTGAAGTAGTAGTTCCCACAACAGGTGGTTCTAGAAAGTGCTTCTGTAACATCAGAAACATGAGACACAGAAAGGCAATAAAACATAATACAGACCACAGCTACAGCAAGTGTGCTATATTCTTAAGGAAGGACCCAAACTCTCCTGCGCCCTTAGGTGTCACACAAATGTGGAAGCAAGAAGTTTGGCTGTCCTGTACCTTATCTCTTTATCTTTGTTGAGATATAGCTACAAGTTATTCAATCCTTAGAATCCTCGATATTTCCAGAGTAATCTTCAGATAATCACTGTAAGATGCTATCACCAATATAATAAGTGTGTTTCTGATATTTTTCCACAACAAAGTTCTACAGTGACATATGCCCATGTCTATGTAATACAGATTTTAATTGCATAATAAAGGGTAATTCTGTTTTGATTAACTCTGGTGTCCCTTCTATTGACATTGTTTATTTACCTTCTACTAACAATTCTCCTTCCAAAACATATAGTCTTTCTAAAATTCCTTCTAACAAATGGTCTATTGAAAATGTACAGAGCTCTCAAAATATGCATGAATCCTGCTTGTTTTATGGTCTGACCATGTAAGAGGGAATTTTCAGGAAATCTCCAGCTTGAAAGGCGTTAATATTAGCCTTATCATTCAGGAGACATCAACTTGTGAGGGAGATGTTTCCATAAAGTTGTTGACATTTGTTTCTGCATTCTGCATTGATCGTTTTCTGAAACTACCTTCTTACCCTACTTCACAACATAGACATCATTCTCATTTCTAAGCTTCACTGCCTTTCCATCTGAAGTTTTTAAATAATTCAACTTGAACTTTCTCTAAGAACTTCCATTATAATTCTTTCTATTTAAGTTATCTCACAATATATTCTTTTGAATTGTGGAAAGTTCAGTTTAATTTTAGATATCATTCTACGTGTGGGAGAAATGGATGGGAAGATCTAGTATTCAGCACGGAGTCCACAAAGTCTAGAAACCATGTGTTCTTTATTTTCACCAATTTTACTTTCTCAAGCATGAATAAAACCTTTGTCAGTGTCTATTTGATTACTGTGGCTTCTCTTTCAATTTGAAAAATGTCTTCTCTTTTAACTGAAAGTGCTGTGACATAAAAGATGCTCATTGAGAAAATACTTCCATTTATGTTAATCCAAAAACATGTGAAAGAGAAAAATGAAACACACTTCAAAATTACTTGAGCCTTTATGATACGTGTATTTATGTATAAAATGGAGAAATAAATATCTTTGAACAACATTAGCTATTCAGAAAGTTAACGTTTTTTTATAAATTTCCACTCATTGATTGTCAGAATTACTGATGGAGGTTTTGCTATTTAATTTGTATACTTTCTTATATATTGTAGATATTAAACCCTTGTCTAAAGAGTAGTTGACAAAATATCTTCTCATTCTATAGCTGCCACTTATATCCCTTAATAGTTTCTTTTGCTATGTAAATTCTTTTAATTAACTTGATGTAATTCTATTTGTCATCTCTTGGAACCATTTCACATGCTTCTCGGGGATTATTCACACAGTATTTGTCTATACCTTCATCTTGAAGTATGTCTTTGCATCTTCTCAGATCAATCAGCTGCCAGGAAACTGCAAATTATATGATTCCACTTCACTCTCTACTGAATGGCCATCATTAAGAAAAAGAATGGTGACAGTTATCGGCTAGGATGCAAAGAAGAATAAACTTATTCATAGGTGGAAAAAATGCAAACTGATGCAGACACTAGATATCACTGTGGAGTCTTCTTAGAAAAACTTAAAACATAACTATCAAATGCCTCAGCTTCCTCCAAATTATGATACAGAGAGACATTTATAAACCCATGCTTATGGCTTTTGTCTTCATGATAGCAAGGAAATTGGACTAATCATGAAAATATATATATATATACACGCATATACATAATGGAATTTTATTGAACTCTAAAGGAACGTGTTAAATTTTCAAGAAAAATAAATCAAGCTGGATAATATTATGGGAGATTAACCTAGGGTTCACAAAGGTAAATACTGCATACATTTTTTATATGTGGATCCTAACTCCTAATTTGAGAATATGTACGCTTACGTAGGAGTAGGCATGGGTAAAGAGGTTAGGGGCACAATTCTACAGGATTTCTCAAGCTCCATTTAATGTTTGGCTGTGGGTTTCTGCATTAGCTTCTAACCAGGGCTGGGTGAAACTTCTCTGGTGACATTTGTGCTAGGCTCCCATCTGTAAGTAGCTATACTTGCTAAAAATATCATTAATAGTGTTCTGGGTGGGATCCCTCTCACTGTATGAGTGTCAAGCTGGGCCAGTCATTGATTGGCCTTTCCATCAAATTCTGCACCATCTTCTACTCTTGCACAACTTATATTCAGGACAAATTGTGGTTTTAAGGTTTTGTGGCTGGGTTTCTGTACTAATCCCTCTATTGGAAGTCTTCCCTGGTTCCAAGAGAGGGGTGGTTCAAGCTCTACTTCTCTCTTTGCTAGGTTCACCCTCATAGATTCCTGGAAGTTTCCATTGTGCTGGGTTTCTAGCTCATCTCAGAGATGCCCACTTCAACTAGTTGTCCCTCTATCTTCCCATGCTGTTTTTAGTAGTAACTGAAGTAAAGTTGCAAAAAGTTAAAATCATATAATGTCCTAATATCTCCAGAATAAATTATTTGAGAAATAGACATTTTTGATGATATTATCATCTTCCTCATTACTGAATTGTTCTAAAACTGGCCTCTTTTAGTTTGAAATTTTACAGAAAGTTTATCAAGTTTGTCACTGACTGGAATGATGCCTTTGCACCCCATCTATTTGGGTGAGAAAAAGTCTATGTAATATTTTCAAATTTATGACATTTTCATGTAAGTAATTTTTTAAAAATAATTTGTTTGCTTGCCACTTATGCCATTTCTTAGTTCTACACTATGAAAATCTTCTGTTCCTCTAGTTCTGTAGTATAAAAATCTTTGGTTTAATTATTAGTAGGAATGTTTCTTTAAGTGACAGAAATTATCAGGTGTTTTAGGTAACTAAAAAAATTATAGTAATCATTTCTCACTTAAAATACAACTTTCCTTAAGAGAATATATACCTGTGTAGTTTACTCTGAGAATACCAATTCATCATCTATCCATTCATTATTAAACTCATGACATATCAGACATTAGAAATTTGAAACTTCTTCATTAAGAAATCTTTTGAATCATCCTAAGTCAGCATTACACAAACATTATTTATTGATGATTTTCCCAAAATGGATAACAACACTTTCCTGTACATGGTTTTCTAAACCCATTGTAGCCCTTTATAAGAGTCTGTGAATTTATAGGAGAGTATAAAATTGCTTAGTAAAAATTTTTACAAAGAACTCAAACCCAAACAGAAAAATAAGTTTTGGAAGGCGTTCAAGGTTCTGAGCATGAGAAAAGCAACTTTACTGCCTGGGCACTAACATTATAATTAATTAAGCCTTCATACCTACAACCATTTTTACACAGTAATGAACAATGATCCATTCTTATCTGGTGAACAGTGACTTGTTGGTCATGGAAAACCAAAACTTAAAAATAGTAATCATTTAATAAATTTTATGATAGGGGCATGTTCTTCACATAGATTATTGAAATGATTTTGTTTCTATATGTTGACATGAGAAAACACTAATAAATTATAATAGAAAAAATCATTTATTTGAAGGGACATAAAGGTAAAGAAAAATAGATGTGGAAAAAAAAGAAAAAAAAACATTACTAAGAAAGAAGAGGCTTTTCACCAGAAAAATTCATAATCTACACATAAGTTTTCACTTAAGGAAATTCAGCAAATTAATAACTACAAAATTTAAAACCCAATAAACCTTACTTATCTGCATAATGAACTGATATTGCAATCAGAGCATCAGTCCCATTTGGGGGAATGCAACTTCAAAGGCTTAAGAATACATTTTGTAGGAGATATTAAAATGATTGTGGAGATGTGCGTAGTGCTAAAGGCAGAATATTCTTAGAGAAAATTTAGAAGTATAACTCTATTTTACATGAAGTGTTAAGAAAAAGCAATAAAGTTAATATTGTTATATAGCAACAAGAAAAATATAAAAATAACTTAAATCTTAAAATTATGCAACTCTTTTGCTATTTATCTATCTCTTGAGGATGAGAGGCATGGCTGAGAGAGTTTCATGGAGCTCTGCCTTGCTCCATGCTCAGTCATTATGCAGTCAAGACTAACCCTGAAGTCCTGTTACTCTTGTCTTTACATCCTAAGTGCTGGGTTGACTCACTTTCCCAACTATACCCAGTAGTTATCTACAATATATCTAAATAATTTAGTTATAGATGAACACACATATTAAAATATTGAGTCAGGTCATTACTGAGTAACAAAAGTGTCCAAAATTATGATATCAATACACAATATTGTCTTCTATAAAGTTAATACTCAAGACAATTGGAAAATTATTCATGTTTTAAGAAATTTACATTTTTATGAGGCTGGGGCTGTATTCATATCTACCTTGTGGTTCAAAAGGAAATACATCACAAATTGAATTACATTACTGTATTACATGCGATGCTAATAACTGTCTTAAAAAGAGGAGGCAAGAACACAGATGCCATAAAAAGAAATACGATGAAAAGATACAGGATGGAAATTACCATCCATATGCAGTACACAATGTCTCAGAAGAAACCACCTGGCTTGTGCTTGGACAATTAATTTTAGTTTTTCCTCTCTGGGATTAGGAAAATATAAATACTTGTTGTTTTGACTAAACAAAAAAAGAAAAAAAGTAGAAAAAGAAAGATACTGATAGAGAAGAAAGCACCACTTGGAAAACATTCACATGTGTGTAGACACTTGCATTATGAAGCAAAACAAATCTGTATCTCTATCTTATACTGCACAGCACAATCTCAAAACAAAGGAATAGGAATGTGGGAAAGTATTGCAGGGAGGTGAGGACTGAATGGATGTAGGAAAGAGATGGAAGATGGGTCAAAAACCAGAATGCATTATAAACATTCATGAAATTGTGAAAGAATTGCAATTTATAGAAAAGAAATAGTATTTTTTATTAAATTGCACACTAAATGACTTAGTAACTTTTAAAAAATGGGAAATAGTATTATATCCAACAAAAGCAGACTTGAAATAACGAATAGAAAGCTTAAGATAAAAAGATAGTTTTATCCAGAACTTGGTAGATCATACTTTAATCCCAGCACTCAAGAGGGAGAAGAAGGTACTTCTCAGATTTCAATGCCAGCATGGTCTACAGAATAAATTCCAGAATAGACAGGTCTACACAGAGAAACCCTGTCTCAAAAAACAAACAAACAAACAAAAACCAAAACCCTCAATGTTTCAAAATACCAATAATTTATAAAGCAGAAATTTTATGAAAATATGTGAAAAAGGGTATACTATCATAAATATCTTAAAATGCTAAATACTTAGAATCTTTTTTATGTTTTTGTTTTATTAATCATTCCACTTGTTTACATCTCAAATGATATCCCACTTCCCGGTTACCCCTCCACAAACCCTTCATCCAACCTTCCCACCTCCTGCCCCATTTGCCTCCATGATGGTGCTCTGCCACCCACCCACCTTCTTCTGCCTCACCTACCCTCTCCTGGCCCATCACTCCAGTATTCTTCTACTCTGGGGCATCAAATCTCCACAGGACCAAGGACCTCTCCTCCCATTGCTGTCAGACAAGCTCATCTTCTGCTACATATATATCTGACATCATGGATCCTTCCCTGTACATTCCTTCATTGGTGGTCTAATCTCTGAGAGCACTGGGTGGTCCAGCCAGCCAAGGTCCAGACAGCAACTGGCTAATGCAGATGTAGATGCTTAGAGACAACCATTGACTGAGCTGAGGGACTCTGAGGGGGAGCTAGTGGGAGGACTGGAGGAATGGAGGGGTATTGCAACCCCATAGGAAGACCAACATCTAGAATCTTACAAAATGTGCAAATATAAATGCTACAAAATGCTTTATTACAATAAAATGGAAAACCAATGATGAAAATGAACAAAAATATTGATAAGGTCAAAATGTAGAAACAACTGTGGCCAATAGAAATGTCATTTGTTCTTGAATTCAAAATATATGCAAACCAAGAACATCTTTTTTACACATGATAGCTGCAGAATTTAGTAATTCCATTAAGTCTATACTTAGCAAGGTAGCAGAGCAAAGAAATTTTATTTACACTGTTAGTAGGAGTATAAAATTTTGCAACCAATATTTAAAGCCATTGAACAGTTTGGTGAGTTTAAAGATAGGGTTGTCAATATCATCTAGTAATTTTATATTTAAAGACATGTCTTGATATATTCATAAAAATATAGACTGAATATTTGAACACTGGAAAGAATAAAAAACAAAAGGAAAATATTTTTCACAAGAAAAACAAGAGACATATGTTAAGATTAATACCATGTGGGATGGATTAACAGACCATATATTTAAAAATGATTAATTCAAAAACCAATGCATGGAGCAGAATTAATAATTAGCTGATTGTAGAATTTATAAGTGATTGGAATATTTATGGTTTCACTGTAAAACACGGGGAAGGCTACAGATATCTTCAACATTGCTGTTTGTCAAACACACAGCCGGTGCTGTTATCAGCATCTGCCACCAAAGTGGTCCATTTGTTGAACTGATGGAACTACATTGACACATCATTATCACTCAAAGTCCATAGTTCACACAAGTGCTTACCCTTTGATGGTGTTCATTCTCGGTATTTGAACAAATTTACAATGTATCTCTAGAGTTATAGTATCAATCTGAAGATTGCTGCATTTGATTTTATAAAAGATAATACATAAATTAAATCATTGGAAAACTTGACATCATATTTTATATACAGATAACTATATTATATAAGTAAAAATAAATAGTTATAAAATATTTTATTGTAGTGTATAGCACACAAACACACATGCATGCATTACTTCATTCATGTCCAGGTGCATACACATGTACATACACATGTTCACACACACACACACACACACACACACACACACACACACACACACAAAAGTAAAGATTATTTTAATCCGTACTATACCACCAATTACTAGGCTTAGCAATACTCAGATACTCATGATATATACTTTAAATTGAAACCAACAATAACCCATTTGACAACACAACAAATACATTTTTCTTTGCATTCCATTTTGTTGCCATTGTTAAGAAAT
Organism: Rhabdomys pumilio; assembly: GCA_030674055.1. Taxonomy (NCBI): domain Eukaryota; kingdom Metazoa; phylum Chordata; class Mammalia; order Rodentia; family Muridae; genus Rhabdomys; species Rhabdomys pumilio. The sequence goes on along the minus strand of JANHMN010000018.1, from coordinate 23,855,567 downwards.
GAGCCTTGTAACTGACAGAATTTAAGAGAGTTTTGCTGGAGAGAATGTCTGCTGAAATTAGGTTTTTAAATAGCATACCAGTTACAATGAGACAAATCAGACAGGCTGTTTTTATCCTCATTTGCCAGCACTTTCAGGTCCGAGGGACCTTTCTCAGTTTTTAAGTCAACACAAATCAAACATAATAACACTGCTTTGTCCTTTATGTCTCACTGCCCAACTATCACAAGATTATCCAGTGTCCTCAGGGCTGGAGCTAGACAACTTTTATCTTGGCATTTACAGCAGTTTGGTGATGTCCCTGGTGTCAGAATTCAGGCTAATCACATTGAAGCACAAAGGTAAGATAATTCTGACTTCAGACACTAATTGTTCTATTAACAGTTTTTATTTACAATGAAATCTAAAAGCCAGCCTGTGTAGTATATAGCTCAAGAGGCACAGAGGAATTTATTCATTGAAAAATTTAAATAAGATATCATGATCAGAACTACCTCAAGAAAGTGAAACACAAAAATTGCCTCCTGGAATGAAGAGTAGAGTTTACTTTTAATAGCAAAGTGAGAAACTGTACAAATCTAAGCCCACCTTTGACTGTCTTCTCAGCCCTCACTTTTACATAACTAAGAACATGGTTCATTATTTTGTGTTCAAGGTGTCTGTGTACCTTCTAAAAGCTTACTCTTTGCCTAGAAAAAAACCCTATTTTTATACTACAGTTGTTTTCTAGTTACTTTGTGGATCCAATATTCATTTAACTTTTTCTATTGTTTCTAAGGCTAAACATCATTAATATATATATATTATATTATATATATAATGATATACACATTTATAGCAGACACAGAACCACACAACACACACATTATATATATTGTATGTGTATAAATTTTGACATACAACCTATCTATAACATTGACAATTTTATGTATATAGTGCATATATTCATACATGTATATATGCTTGTAGAAGTCATCCACTACAGTGTTTGTCTGCTGGAACAATTTCAATGTTTTATTGTACAACTGATTTTGAAAATACATTTTCTGGCTCTTTTATCCTGCTTATTAGTGGTTCGCCCAAATGTGAGAGTAATTCCTCAAGTGCTGCAATTTTGTGAAGGACTTTTGACTTGAGGTATTGACAGAAGCCAGAGGGAGGGCACAGAGACACTTTTGCACTGGGCATAATGTTGTAGCCCCCTGCCAGGACAGTGCATTTACCATTCTGAACCCTTTGTGTCTCTCCACAACCATTTTGCTGAAGCATATGTTCATTGCTGGTGTGTAGTTAAAGGCTACTTGGGGATTCAACTCTCGCTGTAAGCCTTTAAAAGAAAAAAGAAAACAAAAGTAATACCGCATGGGTCTTTCTTTGGGTTACTTGGGTTCCCATAAAGGATAATTCTTGTTTTACATTTCTGTGGGCTTTTAGCAGGGTATGCCGTTGTAGGTCACATTTGGTGCAGTTCAACTACACTTACAACTGAAGACCAAATGCTGGGTCGTTTCTTTTCTCACCAACAATGTAAAACAGAAGCTTTTGATTTGCAGACATCGTCAATGTTAAGGAAGAACACTTACCAAGCAGTAGCTCCTACTATGTAGTGAATATTCATCTTGTCTCTGTTACTACTCATCAGCAAACCACTAATGAGTCTCTGTCCCCCATGTAATTATATCTCCACTTTGTCTCTAGGCTGTAGGTGTTCTGTTCTAGGTGGAAGAAAAAAATGAGCTACATATAGAAAGAAAATAATAAGCTCCAGAGTTGCACACCTAATATATTTCAGCACTAGGATGAAGAAACAATAGAAACAGCCAGACTTTTGTAAATATTGGCAGTGGGTTATTAAATACTGAACTATAACACCTTTGTTTTTTACTGTTATACTAAGAAGAGTATAGAAAGTGTTACAGATACGCACACACATTCTTGAAAGTATGTATATATGTATACACATACATGTAGCATACACATTGCACATATTAACTAATACTATACTGTAAAACAACATATGTGGAAATAATGAGATTCAGCTGGAATTATAAACCTTGATGAAATAATAACTGAAACCACTTGGTGAACCCACACCAAGTCTGTTCAGTGTAAGCAAAATTTCCTTTAGCATGATGGTAGCCGCAATTACTATTTGAACAGAAACTGAGAAAAAGAGACTGTAGAGATACTTTGAAAATGTATTTGATAGACACTTATTTATGCATGTAAACACATTAAAATTTACAACGTGTTCAATGTGAATAAAGAGCTATATGCTTAAATCCGTGTTATATGTTTTAATTTGGCTCTTGTGGGTTCTAGAAAGAGAGGGCTGTGCTTATTTTTCTTGAACTTCATTACTGAGAGCTAATGATCCTCCATTCTATTTTATTACACCCTGCAGTTTTTTGAGAAACCCATAATTTCTAAGTAGCACCACTAATTAACTAGATGCCGTTGTTTGCATACAAATAATAGTCACGGTAGTGTTGCTCATCTTTATATTAGAATCAGAGCACATGGGCATGATCAATTCTTTATCAATGTGATGAAGTGGTTCGCACCACTCCCCTCGTCTGAGACACTAAATAAGGTAGTAAGTGCTTATTTTCAAACATGGCGTTGAATTTTAGCCGGGAGAGCTATGACTGTGATGTGGCACTAAGGCTGAATGTTATTAAAACCTAAGCTTTGCATTTTGGTGGGAGAAGAACGTGTGCAGAGACGAAGGGGTCGTATGGTGAAGACGACAGCATCGCTAAGGGGTCCTTCTCGACCTCATCAGCAGACTCCACATTAATTGGCACCGCTTTCTGCCTCTGCAAATGCTGTGGCTCGAGAGTAAATAAGAAAAGGAGGCTCTTAAAATTCCGATTTCAACTCATGACTTAGAATTTAATGAAACCGTTCAAGTTCAGCACTTTAATCTCACAAATTGGTTTATCACAGCCTAGTGGCCACTTCTTGTTTTATAATAAGCACAACAAAAAAAATTATCTAGGAACACTTAGAAAATTAAACCAAGAGAAGTGTATGTAGTTCTGAGCTCATTAGAAGCAATTCATATTTTCATCTGTCTCATTAGAGTACTGTTTTTATGAACTTAAAAGTGTACTTTTGCGTCTGTATTTCTTATATGTGTGTTCTTTAGGCCAGTAGAAGGAAAGTTTTCTTACAAACAATATACACATGTCTTTTTAAAATGCATCTTATGATTGCTGAAACAGAAAAGCAGGGGAGTGAGGAAATCCCCAAAAGGAAAGTTACAATTATATAATTTTAACATTCTGAAATACTTTAGTGGATTTTTATGTACTCCAAGAGCATTAAAAATAATTATAAGTGTTGCATATAAATACAAGTGTATGACACTCAAATTTATATATCCACAGAAGTCAGGAGAGGTCACTGGATTCCCTGGTACTTCAGTTACAGGCTGTTGTGAGCAGCAGGAGTTGGATGGTGTGCACCAAAATTTTTGTCTTTACAAAGAACAGGCAGCACTCGTAACCACAAAGCCATCTCTCCAATCCACAACTTATAAATTTAGTCTCCCATTTCTGGAGGTTTTTAAATTAATTTTTACTTTTTTTAAATGAAATTATAAATTCAACATGTGAAAGAAACCATATTCACATTTTAAGTATCTTCATAATGCTCATAAAATTTATAAAAACAATACATCATATGTCAATGACTTGTTAGCATCCCACTTTGAACTGTATTAGGTTCAATATTTGACATTTAGTAGTGAGAATATAAATCTTCTTTTCTGTATTTCCTCACCTAACATAAGAATTAAAGTTTGTGTGTACATCATTTCACTTTGACATGAGGCAAAAATCATTTACTGTCTGCCTGACATAAGAAAGCAAATATAAATTATGTCTATGATTTTAGAATTGTTGAATCTTTAGAGCAAGCTATATCATCACCATATGGGTTAATTAATATGGTTTAATTTTAGTAGTAATGTGTGATATTACTCAGACATGAGCATGGCCTCAGGATGCAATTGTCTATGTTTTAAGTCAAAATATTATTTTAAAAAACCTAGAATCTATTAGAAGATCATAATATTTACTGAGTTCTAAACCTATCTGGAACTAGCTTGAAATAAGTGTATTAAATCAGACTGCCCTATTATCTTAGTTCCTCCCACAGTGCAGTATCTCCCTAAGGACATTGCAGTATTGGGGGAAAAGAATTGCATTTCGTGTCTGTGTCTTATCAACCAAATAGTGAACCAACCCTAGGTTTCTTCCCATTTACTATTTAATACACCTTCATTGGTATAGGATCTAGGATTCTAGGCAACAGATGTTTCATATTCCATACATGATTGAATCTCTGCATATACAACCAGAAACATGGTTTCTGTTTATGTTATATGGGTATACGGTTATGTTCCCTTTTTCTGTTTCCCCACTTAAGTATGTAAAAAGTAAACAATTTAGTTACAAATATTAGCTGCTGTCGCAGAGATTTTTGTATATTGGTGGATCTCTAAGCTTTAATTCTCATCTTTTTTTCTTTTTTTATTGGATATTATATTTACATTTCAGATTTTTATCTCTTTACCCATTCCCCCGACCACCCAGAAACATCCTATCCCATCCCCCCTCCTCCTGCTTCTATGAGGATGTCCCCCCAACTCCCACCTTCCCACCATCGAATTCTTTCCCACTCGGTGTTCAGCCTTCATGGGACCAAGGATCTCCTCTCCCACCTATGCCTGACAAGGCCATCCTCCCCTACATATACAAATGGAATCATGGTCCCTCCCTATGTGCTCCAAGGCTGGTGGTTTAGACTCAGGGGAGCACTGTTTGGTTGGTATTGTTGCTTTCCCCTGGGGCCACCAACCCTTTCAGTTCCTTCAGTCTTCTTTCTAACTTCTCTATTGGGAAACCCTTGCTCACTCATCTCTTCTTCTAAATCATTTCTTCAAGATCAATTTTCTTCTACAGATTAAAAAAATTGGAACACAGAAACAAATGCATGAAATTAAGTAAGATTACTCATCTTGTTAGATTTTTTTTTCCCAAACAACTCCAGTACATTATGAAGAAAAAAAAGATATCTCTTTAAACAGTATTGACCTAAAATTTTTACAATGACACAAAATAGGTTTAATTGTGTGCTCAAAATTCATTACTTTTATTGAACATCAGAATGTGACCTTATTTGTTCTTCAAGACATAAATGCAAAGTATGTAGTTGTACTGGAGTAGGCTTTGATCCTCTACTATTTGTGGCTATATCCATAAGCACACAAGAATTCTGGGATATTGTACATAGAAGAACACCAATGATGTTAGATATGGAGATTAAAGTAAACCAAAAGCCAAGGAAAACAGTAGATTGTTAGAAAATACCAGAAATTCAAGGAAAGAATGAAAAAGAATCTTCAGTAGATATGTCTGAGAAAGCATGACTCTAATATCTTACTTTCAAGTGTTTGCTTTCAGAATTGTTTAAGTCAGACATGTTTTCAGCTTCCAGTTTGTGTCACTTTGATATGGCCACTCTAAAAAACTAGTAGAGTCTGTTTTCTTTTAGTCATGAACTTATTTTCTATCACATTATTAAGAATTTTACTTATATAATCTGGAAACCCAGTTTTGTGTGTTCCAAGATAAATTATGCAGGACGATTGTCCTAGAGGATTTTCCGTGAATCTTTTTTTTTTTTTTTTTTATGTTTTGTTTCCAACAGTGTCAGTAGCTGCATACAATGCAGATTGCATGCAATGCAATAAATATGGTATGGACAAAATACAGATAAGACTAGACTATGAAACAGTATTTTGCAATGCCTAATAAATATTCCTCACAGGTATGTGGCAAATATTTGTTGATGGAAGTCTTAATGAATCAATAAACAAGACAATCAATGACTAAAAGAAAAACATGAAGTAAATATATATCACCAGTCTTCTCCCAATAGGATGCGATTTCAGCCCTGATCTTAAAGAGAGGTTAGACATGGTGCTGACAGATCTGAGGATACATCTGTCAATTCAATAAATGCAAATATGAATTGAGAGATGAAGAGAATCAGGGCGGGAACATGAAAAAAGTATTGAAGAGGTTTTAAGTTTTGCAAAAGAAATATAGATTTTTATAACTGAAATAATATGAGTTACCAGATATTTCAATACAGATGACATTGTCATAAATACATTGAGGAAAATAATTCTTTCAGTGATTCTTCAAATATTGGGAGTAGAATTGACTCTCCTGAAGTGTATAGACCAGTGTCCATTTCAGCATAGACCCTTGTGGTTTGCTAGTTAGCAGTCTTCTGTTGTGGTAGCTGCGTATTGATATTCAGAGCACGGCTTCAGAGTCTAAACTCACCTTCCATGTATGGCCCTGGAAGCTGTCCATTTTTGTGATTACTCAACTGCCAATTTCTCCCTCTTGGCTCTCACTCCTTGTCCATTTAAATCAAATTTCCTGGATCCTTGTCTGTTTTGTTTGTCCAGAGATTGTTGGAAAAATGGGTAAGAGGGAAACATAGAAATTGAAAGGTGGTATATAAATTTTCTTCAGGCATATGAAGAAATATTAAATATGTAATATTTCATTCATAGAACTGTAATGCAAGGGGGAAGCTGATGTTGCTATAGTGTTTACAATATAAGTTCATGAACACGTTTGATGTGATTTCCTATTGTAAATCTTCTCCCTGCCAGTGTATAGAATATAGGTAAGAGCCTGCAGGATTTGTAGCGCCTGAAGATAATGTGGGTGTGAGTTGGAAGTCTGCCCAGTATTGAAAGGCTGTCATTGCTCTAAGATGTCACCTGGGACCATGCCATCAATCTACCCACCTTTCCTGAATGGCTTTGATGCCGATCAGTCTGGTTTCCCTTAGTATTAAAGTAATGGGCTCCTGGCTCTATTTCAGCTCTGTCAGAATAGCTGCTGAGCCTCTGTATTGCCTTCCTACAAGGATTTAATCTACTCCAAGTTCCCTGACACATTATAAGGAGGAAATCTGTTTTCTCTGTCACTTTTCCTTTCTCAGCTGGGTCTGTAGCAGAACATCTTTGCTTTGGGTAATACAGTACAGACTTGCTATGAAAGCCAGTGCTCTCCTCAGTGCTGAGTTGTCTAACTTAATCGTATTGTTTCCTCACACCCCGGAGGCTTCCTGTGTGTTGTTTCCTCTGGAAGAGAGTCTCTATACACATCTTTACACTACTTATGTTCTCTACTTTGAAGTGTTTGACTGCACAAGGAGACAACACTATTATACTTGAACTTGCAAAATTATACTGTTTAATGCCTTCAATATTGTGATATATTTCAGGTTGCTTTCCTCTGTTCCTGCTACTGGACAGAAAACAATAATGACAGAAATTGTATACCTGGGTATACATAGTTAATAAGAAAATGTTTTTCATTGCTTACTGTGGGAGAAAATAAAACACACTAAGTATATGTGAGTGACGTGTGTGTGTGTGTGTGTGTGTGTGTGTGTGTGTGTGTGTGTGTGTGTTTTGCGAGGTGCTGTAAGAAATTTAGGCATGTGTTCAAGCCCGGGTAATCAATATGTGATGAAACCTGAACTTAACTTCAATGCAATAAATTCTATATATTTCTCTTCTAGAGTTCTCTGTTTCCCCCTGATATAATGCACGTTTCTAATCAGCTTTTACACATTTTACAGTTGAAGAAATAGAGGTGGGAGCTGGGTGAAATTTGAGTTACTAAGAAAGCTGTCATTCCAAAATCCCTGCAGAACAATAGAAAGACAGAGATGAAATGGGGTAGCAAATGAGGGTGAAAAGGAGGGAGGGATGGGGAAAGATTAATTCAGAGATGTCTCAGTGATTAGGAACACATTCTGCACTTGCAGGAGGACTCAGGTTTGGTACCCAGCACCTTCATGGTAACTCACCACATCCTGTAACTCTAGTTCCTAGTGATACAGTGCTCAGTTTGTTTACTACCATGGGGCTCTGCATACATGCATATACATAAAAGCAACAACAATAAAGCACACATAAAATAAATTAAATTAATATATTTAAAATATGTTAATACAATTAATTAAAGCCATTCTACTCACTGTTGGAAGTTCAGATAAGTAAAAAACTGTGTTCTTATTTACCCTGCTTTTCTAGACAGGAATTTAGCCAAAAAACTTTAAAAGGTAAACATTTGGTAAATCAGTTTGATTCCTTGTTGTATCTGATACCCTTAAGCTAGAGTACGGGTAGTTGTAAGCCACCTGATATGAGTGCTTGACACCTAACTTGGGTCCCCCTGCCATAGTAACATATGTTCTTAACCCCTGAGTCATCTCACCAGCCTGAAGAAATCATCTCCTAGTCCTAGAGCTTGATTTTTAAAACATGTGTCAGGAGACAACATAAGAATGTAAATACTTCATATTAGCCAATAATTAATTATGGGTATTAGATTAAGGAGTGTTTATGGGTATTAGATGAAGGAGTGTTTTTTTCTTCTCCTTCTCATACTTATTATGAACAATTTAGACAAAGACGTCCTCCCTCAGTGAAGAGCTGAGACCCAGTGATGTTAGGATAAATCATTTGAGGAATGTCTCCTATTGTCTCAGTATGAGTGTTACTTTTGCAAACTTGCCAATAGAATGCTTTCTTGTCAAATAGGAACCCAGGATAGTACCTCAGAAGGCAGCTAAGATAGCACATCACTGGGATTCCAGGTCCAGGCAAGTGATGTTATATTCTATATGTTCCAATTCTTGCAGGTGAAAGAAAAAAAGATGAGGAGTTTTATAAAAAAAAAATATTTTTGGAAAAGATTATTGAAGTTTAACTTATCAAAAAAGAAATAAAAAATACTCTGAAAATTTAATTGTATGAGCAAATTATATTCTTTGGAGAATTTCTGATATGCCAATTTCACGTATTTTTTTTTCTGCAAACGTTCATATAAATGTCTACGATGGCAGAGCTGCACTCAGAGTGTGCGTTGATCACTGCATAGTTGAAGTGAAAGAGTAAATGGTGCACACCATCTTCTATATGATAAAACATCAGAGAATAATTGAAATTTCATAGGTTTTATACAGCTAGCTAATTAGTTCTCAAACACATTCAAGTAGACAATGCACCTCTCTTTAAAGAGACAAAAACTATTATGTTAAGACTTGAAAGTTGCTTAATGAGTAAAGCATTTGGCCTGGGACCCTAATCCAGAACACATCTTTTTTGGGGGATATTTTATTTATTTACATTTCATATGTTATTCCCTTTCCCCATTCACCACCCCTCATAAACCTCCCATGCCATCCCTTTCATCCCTTCTCCTCCTTTTTGATTTTATACCATTTTAATTTCATGCAAGTATTAAGGTCAGTTCTAGGTTGAGGTACTAGCACACATCTTTAATCCTGGGTTTCCTATGGTGAGACGGGAGCAGAGGAGCAGAGACTGGAGAATTTTTAGGAGCTCTTGGGCTAGTCACCCTCATGTACATAGAACATAGCAGTAAACTGCAAAGAGGTGTCATTTCAAACAAGGCATAAGACAAGAACTAAAACCTAAGGTTGTTTTTCTCTTCATCCATTAGAGATGTGTTTCTTCATGCAAGGAACCAGCACAGCAGCAGGTGCTGAGAAAAGCAAGGATGAGTAACACCAGAGGTTTTCAGGAGTAAAACTTTATCTGCCTCAGAAGATAAAGAAGAAAAAGGAGTTAATTAGTAGGACTCTTATTTTTTTTATTTTTTTTTTCTGGTTCAAGGACTTATCTCTGATCAGGATAGAAGCCTGGAAATTTGTTAACTCTTCATGAAGCAGAGAGAAAAGACAGGGGAAATTTTCATTTACACAGACAACATACACAGATGTACATAGACTCATCCATACACACACTCTAACCAGCCCCAACCACCTGTCTCATTAACTCCAGAAGTGTCCATGCATACTTACACACATTCACATATACCTAACATGTTTGCATAGACACAAAAGCCACACTATATTCCCTATCTCTGGCCATCTTATACCTTCCAGACAAGTGTTCTTTACAAGGTTTATAGGGTCCCAGGCCAAATGCTTTACTCAATAAGCAACTTTTAAGTCTTAACATAATCACCTCACAGATAAAATGTTACACAAAAGGAGAGTTATAAAATATAGTTACAGTTATAGTGAGTTCAGAGCAGCGTTTCATTCTTTCAGCTCATTATAAGTTCAAAGCAACAGTCTCACATGGCCTCACTTTAGTGCACACCTGTGTCTTCAGTTTTCGACTTCACCTACTACATATTCCTACAAGTTATTCCTTGATCACAAATTTGTCACAAGACTATTTCGCTTCTTAGTACAATTATGAAAGCCCATTTTACTCCTTATTATGCAGCCTTTACTTATGATTTTTATGAGGAGTCTTACCACATTCTATACTTGATTTTAATTTAATATTACATCTTTTTGGCAGAATAACTGAAATCACCTCCTGAAACTTTCTAAAACTGTTTGAATCAAATAAGAAAGTCTATAAAGTCATTAATTCATCTAAATAGCATTCATTCCTGAAAGGTGCCCAATAGGGTGGGCTGATGTCCAGGAATCATTAGGCTATACAATGATGACAAGAAAGGCAGATCAGCAGCAGCAAGAAGCAATCCTTGGTTGAAAGTGATCTGCATCCCAGAACTCACACACTGAAGCCAGAGAAATGGTGAGACATCTCCAGAAAACTCACTTGCATGCCTTTATCTTTTCCCTGATGGCTTTTGAGATCTTCACATATAAAACCACACATGTGCATATACATACATTATACATACATATGCTCACACTGTACATGTAAACACATATATACATAGAGTTAAGCCATCTAATATCACCTGAGATTTTACTTTTAGTTTTGTTAAGTGTCCCATAGTCTATTGTTTATACTTATTTATTTGTTTGTTTATTTATTTGCAGCAGTCTTGTTGTGTAGCCCAGGGTAATCTAGAATTTATAATCCCCCCCCATTCTTCGCATAAGTGCTGGGATCACAAATATTTTTCAAACGCACCCTTATATTATTTAAGTTGTATTATGATCCAAGTTCATGTTGCATTCATATGTTTAATAAACGTGTTTTATTAAGCAAATGAAATATTATTACTTACATATTTTTCTTTACTCTGTTTCACAATTCTTGGAAAATATACCTATAGCTAAAAGTGCTTGAGCAAACCCCACACTGAGCTCAGCTTTGATTTTTTTTTTCTTTTTTTCTTTTTCTTTTTTTTTCTGGGTTAGTGTGATCTAACTCTCCTTCCAGATGCCTATTTTTATTAGTAACTTCTGAAGGACAGTGTTTTTTGAAAATGTGAAGCTTACATGTCTGAACATCCTCTGCACACTCAAAACATAAACTTCACAGTGTATTTATAACACAAATGTATTTCATGAACAATCGTAACTTTTTAAGAAGGATGTACTTGCCTTGTTGCCCATTGCGACTGTGAGTGTCCTCATTTCCCACTAGGAGTTTGCTTCACCCATATGACTGGACACTTGACCAGCCTCCTTTCAGCTCATCTTATCCTTCTTCCCTGGGGACCATCTTTTTTCTTTTAAGACATAGTCTCATGTGCTCCCAGATAGCCCTGAACTTTTTGATCCTTCTCTGCCCACCTCCACAGTTCTGAGATTACAAGAAAATACCACTTTGCCCAATTTTGTCAATGTTTCTTCTTTGATGTGGTCTTAGCTTGAAGTTTGAAACTCCTGCTGTCAGAGCCCCTTGTTTTGCCTCATCAGTTCTTATTATAGGCCCTGTTTTGTGTTTTTCTCAGCTCTTGGAACGCTTTCATTGATCACCTGGAAACTGATATCTGTTTCTTTCTGCCGGTTAATAGCTTGGGTCCTGAACATGCAACCCAGATGTACCTTAAATCTGTCAACAAATTCAGTATTTATTAAACTTAACTTCCATCACAATAGAAATGCTCTCATTTTCATAAAAAAAAAACCACACCAACAGCCTATGGCCAGAATAATAAAATATATATTTTTTCATAATAATAGATGGTACTGTTTCAAAGGGCCCCAGTGATTTTAGGGGTCAATGTCCTGTTCATTCAACCACCTGTGTATTCTGCAGTACTCTTACTTCATTATCCATTTGAAAACACACACACACACACACACACACACACACACACACACACACACA